>JAUIMM010001311.1:5567500-6167500 GCA_031769625.1 Taudactylus pleione | reverse complement strand
GTGATTAGGTTGGGGTAGCAGGTCCCTCTCCTGGGATAGATGGACACCACCTTACACACAGCAGCCAGGAAACAGCACTCCAGTCGTGGATTTTCATGCAAGCTGGATGGTGCCAGTTTTTATTGTGCAATTTCAACAATCAAATAAACAAAACATAAAATAAACCCTAGCCCGGCTGGGCACTAACTAGACAGCTAGTTCCCTATCTAACAGAACACTCAACAAAATCCCTGTCCACAGTACCTTCTGGTTTACAGCCAACAGTGTCTTAGAGCCAGCAAACCTGCGGCCTGCTCTCCCAGGTATGAGACACTCAGCTACAACTGAACACAGCTTAAATCAGCCAGTTCCAGGTGTAATCCCTAATAAGTCTGCTACCAGGCTGAAAGGCCCAAAACCTGGAGTGGTCTGTGGGTGGAGCCTTCTCTCTCCTTACATCAACACCCCCAGGACTCAAACCATATTTTCCAAAAGCCGATACTCTGGTCTGTTTACAAAACAGACTTCTCCTGGGGTTTTTTAGAACACATAGGCCAAAAACCTAGGACAAACGCACCCTCCATTGACCACTTTACCAGTGCTTCAATCACACTATATATACAGAAATTAGCTTTTTACAAAATAACTATTGACTGAATACAAATTACAATATGTCATTACTTTTTATTATTATTATTATTATTATTATTATTATTATTATTATTATTGCCTTGACAGTTTGACAACCAGGGTTGGGATGCCAGCACTCAGAATGCTGGTGCTGAAATTCTGACAACAGTCAGAATCCCAGCACCGACATCCTGACTGCTGTCATCTTGATAGTAGGTTTTGGGGTTAGTGGGAGATTTAGGTTCAAGATTAGGGGCTAGGGTTAGGCAATAGGGGAAGGGTTAGTGTTAGGCACTAGGAAGGGAAGGTTAGGTTTAGGCACTAGGTGTAAGATGAAGGGTTAGGGGTATGGTTAGGAGTATGTTTAGAATATTTACATACGTCAGGATCTCAAGTGCTGGCATCCCGAACCCAACCCATCCAGGCAATTAACCAGCATTGGATCTCTTCGCTGCTAGCTGTTTGCCTGCTTGCTAATTTTTCACTGCATGTGCTTTAATGTTCTAATTAGGATGCCCCACATTCAAGTTATTGAGATTTTAGTGACTGTTGTGCTGTGTAGAATTTATTGTGTTCATTATTGGGAGCTTGTGCTCCATGCAACTGCAGTTGGTGATGCTTCTCACTTTTATATTTGGCAGGTTATCAGTCCTTCATGAAGAATTTGGTTCTGTGTGATAATTCCCCGAGAACCATTTGATCTTATCACTGTACCTGAGATGCTTTCCCCAGTAAGTCTGGAATCAGCTGATACATTATTTTGTTTGGGCCCTTTAGTCATGTGTATGTTAGGTCCCTGGTCAGGATTATTTACTAATCATGGCTTTATGGTGTATTTCAAGAAGTGTGTGTTCAGATTTGTGACACAGCTTATATTACTGTTCTGTATGTGGTGGTATTACCTCATCATCTGCACCCCAAATCAATTGTCACAAAGGAGACCTTTTTCTCCAAGTAGTTGAAAACAATTTCCATTTTTTGTGTTAAAAAAAAATACAAAAAAATGAAGAGTCTGTTTTCCTTCCACTGTAAGCTCCCCCAATCATCTGCACCCCAAAACAATTCTCTAGGGTAAAAAAAATATTTCTTGGCCGATGTAAAATAAAAAAAAATATAATTTTAATAAAAATGCATGATAAAAGTAACAGTCCCTTCCTTCCCTATCTCATTATTTGTTGTATGTTCACTTGGTGTGATGGCAGATAAGTTAAACAACAGTAGATTTACTACTGTCCTAATGTCATAAATAAAACCAAATATGTATCAGTCAATAGAAGAGCAGGAGTAGCAACCCAGTACTAGTGCATCTACTATAAAATATAGCAGTCATTTTGATATATGAACTTTTGATACCATACAAGACAAAAGATTATTTTGCTTTTTAATTTTATTTGTGAAAAATGTCTTTAAAGGAAATCATCATTAGACAGAATACCTGCAAAAGGCAAGTGTTCAGTTCTCAACCACATTCACAGATCATGACAAAACTCAAGGTTTATTAAAAAGTACCTGAAAACTAAACAATATTTCACAATCTTAAAGAAAACATCACCTCTAAAAATAAAGGGAAAATTCACTGAAAAAACATAAAGTTGCCAACATGTCATACACCACATGCAAAGTCAAGGAAAGGCTTAGGCCTTGGCCTTTCTTTGTAAATGATGCTACTGCTGTTTCATGCACTAAAATGTCTATTGCAGAAGCTGGGGACAATTACATTCAGGAATCTTCTACAGCCTTGCATGCAACACCTTCTTGCTCCGAGTCTAGAGATGTCACCTTAGAAAAAGGCAGATCAGGGCACAAAAAGAACACTAAAGCTAAAGAACAAACTGTGTGATCCCAAACTTCACAGAGTTTAAGGGTGTCCACGAGTGCAATGTGAGAGCCTGACATTTCTGAAACTGTAAATATACAGAAGCCTCCTACCATCATTCCTTCACCCTCTTCAAATATTAGGATGAGTAGCAGTAAAATGTATGGTGGTGACATAGAAAATGAGGATACTACTGTAAGATTGCAGAAGAGTGAGGGAGATATTTATGAAGCTTATGAGGATGTTGATGGTAAATGTGTTGGACAAGAAGCAGTTGATAAAATTGAGGATGATGATGATATTTTTGTCAAAGTAAGTCAGCCACCAGAGGCAGCAATTCTTGCCAGTGATAAGAAGACAACCATTGTCATGCTGAGACATAAGACCAGAAAATCCACCTCTTATGTTTGGAATTATTTTTACCAAAATCCTGACATTTGACAAGTCATTTGTCTCATCTAGGCCCTGTTATGTCATTTACAGCAACTTCAAGCAGGATATTTAGCAAAATATGAAAAATCAAGAAAAATAAGAAGACCAGCATTAGCTACCATCAGCATGGATAGATCCCAGCACATGCAATCTCCACCACCAATTCCTTCATCATCAACCTCCTCATTAATGATCGGAGGTAGTATTCCTGCATCCAATTTGCAAAGTCTAACTGATTCCACCCATATTTAGGATTCTCAAGAAGAATCCTTGTATGCTAAGGCTGCTGCTGGGGGCGAAACTTCATCACAGAAGTGGACCAAGAAGACTAGTAGTTTTAAACAACAATTGACTATGAAATAATCCTTTGCCAGAGGAAGCAACTATGAAAGCTACCATCCAGTTGCACTGTGGATTACTGAAGCCATGATGGCTTTACTAGCATTATATCTAAATATCTAAAAATGTGTTTAACCTAGAGATGTGCGGGTACGATTTTATTCTGTTATATTTGGATTTGAAAAACAAATCTTATTGGCTATCGGCTGTCGTGTTTTGGATAGCTAATAAGATAAATCCGAATTTATGCAGATTTGGCAAAAAGAATCGAGTAGATCCAAACCCACAATTTTCTAGTTTAAACTGTTGTTCATAAAAATGAAATACACATTCTAGAAGGAAGATCTTTTCTGCCAATTACAACAAAGTACAGAGACTTCTGTAATAGTAGATTCCAGTAGAGATGAGCTAATATTATGTGGTGGTGGTGGTGATGATGATAATAACAACACTGATGAGGATGGGAATGAGGATTATAATGACTTCTTTCAACTGTAGACATGAATAATAACACTGTAAGCTGCCTTAAGTACTTTACATTGGGTATTTATGTTCTTTTGTATCTTGCAATGCCATCGATCACCAACTTCTCATCCAGGAATATAGACATATCAGATGTAGACTAGTATCATAAAATTATTTAATAATTTTTTTATTAATAATTAATTATTCAATTTGACAATTTGCTTTGAATGCCGAAAGAACCAGTCTCACTACAGCTTTTATAAAGGTGATAAGGTAGACACAGAGTTTCCAACCCTGATCATTGGTATATTCAGAGGTTGTAGAAAAACATTGGTTTGCTCTCCCATTAGCAAATTAACTCATTCACACACTAATCCCTCCATCAGTCTATGTGAATACAACAAACATATGTAATAGGTTTCAGAGCAGATTTGACGGTGCACAGCAGGAACGCTGATGCACATTTTGCTACTGACCATTTTGTCAAGGCTTTGAGGAATGCATGTCAGCTTTCCTGCTGTGCACCATCATACTGTAGCTGACCTTAATCCTGTTACATATGATTGTTGTATTCATAGTTTTTGACATGGTGCACTAATATTTTTACACACGTATTGTAAACTTCGTCTGTCTCTATTGATATGACATAAAATATCTCCCAATCTGAAATATTAAAAAATAGCAAAGAAATGTACAAGAAAATAAAGAAAAGTGTATTGTAAAATATGCTTTTATTCAATACCCTAGGTTCCTATAGGTTTATAATAATAATGTTATTTACAATGCTATAATAAATTATTTTTTTCTCGTTTATGGGATTATTTTAATATTCTAAACTTGATGACATCAGCATTAGGCTGTTAATCACAGAGTAACTATAATTTGTGCACGTTTTTATAAAGATGTGTGCATGACCTTATAGCAAATATTATATATTCCTTTGTAATTTTAATAAGGTATTTGGTTATTCACAAATAATTTATAATAAAAATTAGGTTCTTTTTAAAAAAACATCTTAAGGTATGTGCATGTATTAACAACCAGCAATCTAATTAGGTTATTTATCTTATTTATCTTTTTATCTTATTTATTTTTAACGTTTTTAATCACTTTGTACTCCAACCAATCAATTATACTCATTATTTAAAACGTGTCGGGTTATAAAACCTGCTACTTCTGATTGTTTTATAGTGGCACAGACTTTCAGTAGCATAGATTACATGTGCGTATTAAGGTGAGCACATAAATCTGTAAATTAGCAGCTGCACCATATTGCGAGTGATAGTAATCTCACTCCATTAGAGTGCTGAATCTGCTGCTAAGCACACGTTGTGATGGCAATCATTGGGGCTTATGTATTAGCTTGCAACTTCCAACCACTGCGGGGACTTTAACAAGTCTTCCTGTATTTTTAAAGCTGCAATCATTTTAAAGACAAAACCAGCTTGGTTTTGTCTTTAAAATGATTGTCACTTTAAAAATACGGGAAGATTCGCAGGAGTTCCCGTAGTTGCTGGAAGTTGCAAGATATTACATAAGCCCCCTTATCTGTATTGTGCAAGGAATATGTCCATTAAGGCATCGGTCTTAATGGTAAGAATTTCATGGCTTTTTTGAGTTTGAGTTGTGGGGATTCTGTAGTTTTATGACATTTCAGATCATGTCTAAGTATGGATACACACCTATACAATCATTGGTCTGTTCATCCAATATCGAGAGAATGGCTGTTGAATTGTATAGGTGTGTATGCTATCCCAATGAAGGAGCATCAGCCGATAAATGGCTTTTAACGCTCCTGCAACAGTTGGGATCGGGAGGTTGCATCTTATGTACTGTACAATATTTATCGGTTCTACCTCCCGATTCCATAGAAGCCTGTACACACTGTGCTATGTCTGCACAATGTGTACACGGCTGACAGGGGGTCACACTGGGGTCAGATTGCACGGCTGATTGGTAAATTTTTACCCAATCAGCCTGCAATTAAAAAAGTGTATACCCAGCTTAAGAAGCTTCAATGGTACACCATATGATTACTCTTCTATGGAAATCCACGTGCTTACTTCATTCACATAACATAGCTTGCAAAAAGCCAGCACTCCATATAGCTATGATAGTAATTGTTGCGCCCGATGCCTTTCTAAATACTCTTACCAGCAGGGAAAGGAACAAAAAATATGATTGAATTAGGCGGCACTGACATCATGTGCAACTGTGCTCTCCCATCACCACATTAAAAAACTTAACAACAGAAACCTACACAGATCCAAACAAAAGCAGCTTTTTTAACAAAGTGTCAGCGATCACTTAACTAAGTATATAAAATAAAATAACTTGTATCTAATATTTCCAATAAAGCATCATTACTAAGTAACCTTAAATGGTAGGCTTTTTTTAAGATTCCAGTAGGGAAAAGAGATGCTTGTAATGCTAATCACATTAAAGAATACAGAAATAAAGTTATCACAGAACACTTTGCAGATTAATTGTTAATTTAAAACTTTTAGAGACATAGTGGTAAATTTACTAAAATTCGCTTTGGTCCTGATTTGTCCCGTTTTTCAAATCGGATAGGACTGATCAAAAACGGACGTTTTTTTCACTTAAAAAATCAGGAATTTGCCAAGCTCCCAGTTTTGACAGGATCGTTTTGATTGATGTTGTATTTGGTCGACCCTGTCTGCTTTGAAGTCCCGATTTGACTGCACAAATTTCTCTCCCAAACAAGCAGGCTGCACATATCAGTGAAATATGTGCAGACGGCTTGTTTATTTTTTATATCTAAAGGGTTAAATTCTTAAAAAAAAATAATGTGCCCCCCCCCAAAAGCCTAACCAGCCCCAGACTTGTCAGCCTGTCCTGGTACCTAAAATTACTGGAAACAAAATGAGTATGGTTCCACCATAATGTAGGTACCAGCACCAGGCTGCAGGGCCAGTCCTGGTTTTAAATATAGGGGGGAAAATTGCAAAGGGGTCCCCCTATATTTAAAAAATGCACTGGACCCAAAACAACCAGGGTGTAATGCCACAGCCAGGAGACCCTATTACCGGGACTCCTAGGCCAACGTATTATCACCCTATGCTGCTTAGGCCAAGCCAGGCATTACACCCTGGTTGTTTTGGGTCCAGTGCTGGTTTTAAATATAGGGGGAACCTCACACAATTTTTTCCCCCTATATTTAAAACCAGGACTGGCCCTGCAGCCTGGTGCTGGTTCTTAAATCACAGTGGAACCCCACTCTTATTGTTCCCAGTAATTTTAAAAACCAGTGCTGGCTGGCAAGTCCAGGGCTGATTAGGCTTTTTTTGGGGGGGGACCCCACATAAATCTTTCCATTATACTTAACCCTTACAACACACTAGCCATTCATAAACATACACAAATCACAATGATTTGTGTATGTTGGAATGCAACTTGCAGCTCTGGAGGTGGTGCATTTACGACTTCTATTGAGTCCCCGATTTGAGTGTAAACGGCCAAATTGAGCAAAACGAATAATGGTAAATTCCCAATTTAGCCATAAAAGAGTATAAAGTACTTTCGAATAGAGCCAATGGTGATATCATTTCTATTGCAAAAAACAGCCGAATTAGCGGCATTAAACCACACGTTTTCAAAACCCAAAACTAACACAAATCAACTGAGTTCCCAAATAGCAAAAAAGTTAAATTTTCACCCGATAATGCAAATTGGGACCAACACAAATCTTAGTAAATTTACCTCATAGTCTTCAATCTAAAGATCTATGTAGCTTCTAGTCTGAGTAACATTTTTGCTCGATCACCGCCCCATATATTCTGTGGTACACGATCTATAATTCTGTATTTTAAGCTTGAAAGATTGTGTTTTCTTCTAAGAAGTGTTTAGCTACTGGTTTGTCGCTGCTGCCTTTTAATAGAGCCTTCCTAATGGCTCTTCTATGTAGCACCAGGTGCTCTTTAAACATACGTCAATTTTTACCCACGTAACTTTTGCTACATGGGCATGTTATCATGTATACTACATACCTAGTAGTACAGGTTACATGATGTAAAATTTTTACTCTCTTCCAAATCTAAGAATGATTAAAGTAACTACCACTGGTCATATAATTACATGTTATGCAATTTGGGCATTTGAAACATCCTGTTTTTTTAGCCTTAAGGAAATGTCCTATTGGGTTAATGTCTTTTGATGTAACATCAGATTTTACCAGTAGATCCCTCAGGTTCCTTCCCCTGGAATTACAATGCATGACTGTTTTATCTTTAAGGGCAATTAAATTAGGATCACTGTTAACAATTGGCCAGTATTTTCTAGTGGTTCTTGATACCAATCAACTTGCTGGGCTATAGGGGTTAACTCACAGTATTCTGTTGTATTTGTTGAATTTAATTCTGGTCTCCAAGAGGGCTTCTTGCAACTGTCTCAGGGCATTGTACCTTTGCTTGACTAGTTCTGACCTGTCTTAACCTCTATTTAGAAATGTCTCAAATCTTTTGTTTAATTCAAATATAACTAAGGTCTCATCATTACTTATTCTACAGATGCGTAAAAACTGGGAATATGGTAGGCTAATTTTCAGGTTTGTGGGATGAAAGCTACCATGATGTAACAAATTGTTACAATCTATATTCTTGAAAAATACTGAAGTAATAATTTTACCCTCCTTGAGGGAAATGTTAACTTCCAAGTAATTAATGTCACTTGCACTAATGATATAAGTAAATTTAATTGGGTGTCTAGTGCTGTTTTGTTGTTCAAACACATTAATAAGCTCATTGACAGGTCCTGCCCAAAATAATAAGTTATCATATATGTATCTCTGATAAACAAATAAATTTTGTGATATTGCTGGGCTCAAAAAATATATATTTATAATACATAAAAACATATAGTTCTTGGCATAACTGGGTGCTATGACTGAACCCATGGCACAACATGCCACCTGCAAATAAAATTTACCTTCAAAGTAAAAATTATTTTTGGTCAAAATAAATTCTAATAATAAAAGAAACAAGTCCACATCTTGCCCTTTGTATTCTGGATTATCTGTAATGAGATGGCGAACTGCCCTAAAACCATCTGTATGTGGGATGCATGTATATCAATTTTTAACATCTGCGGTACATAATGTTAAATTTTCTGATAATGAAGACAAAGTTCCCAATCATTTCAGGAATGATGTTGTGTCCTGGCAAGCAAGGTGGGCGGGTATATATGGTGAATTTGTTTCACTTGTTGTTTGTTATGCTGTTCCTGATAAAGGAACTAATAAAGTGCTGAAACATTGAAATAAAGTTGTGGCAGCTAAGCCAGGCCAGTGGGACATGAAGCTACAGGCCAGGAGGCCAGTCCCAGTACTTGCATGTGGGGCAGGGAGGACCACAAGGGAGACTTTGTATGAAGGCCAGGAGACCATGTCTATACATTTGACAGACAGGGCTAAATAGGTAGTGCCCAGAATGGCGTCTAGGTTATTTATTATGTTGTACCTAAAATGCTGACTGTAAAGCATAATTTTCATTTCAACCAGCAAAGCTGTGATTGTCCCTTTATTGTGCACATAGACAATGCTTCATTGACCTTTTTCCTTAGCGAATTACCCCAGAATAACTATATACATATATATATATATATATATATATATATATATATATATATATATTGGGGCAAAAAAGTATTTTGACAGCCACAGATTGTGCAAGTTTTTGCACTTTAAAAGATGAGAGAGGTCTGTAATTTCCATCATAGATCATAGGTACACTTTAACTGTGAGAGACAGAATCAGAACAAAAGATTCCGGAAATCACATTGCATGATTTTTAAACAATTTATTTGTATATTCTTGCGGAAAATAAATATTTGGACAATTAAAAAGTTTAACTCTATACTTTGTAAAGTAACCTCAGTTGGCAATTACAGAGGTCAAAGGTTTCCTGTAGTTCTTGACCAGGTTTGCACACACTGCAGCAGGTATTTTGGCCCACTCTTCAAAGTAGATCTTCTCTAGATGTGTCATGTTTTGGGGCTGTCGCCAAGCAACACTGACTTTCAACTCCCTCCACAGATTTTCTATTTGGTTGAGGTCTGGAGACTGGCTAGGCCAATCAAGGACCTTGAAATGCTTCTTACAGAGCCACTGCTTAGTTGCCCAGGCAGTGTGCTGTGGTTATTGCCTCCTGGCCACTCGCTAAGCTGTGGGTGACCACACACAGCTTTTGCAAGCAGCCAGGTGATGGTCAAGATGATTGCAACCATCGGGCTTGCAATGAGACCCTTGTGGTAGGGTCTCATCTGCCGCAAGCTCACTACTGATATCACTGGTGATGTCAGTAGGGCCGCCCTCAAACAGCAGGCATTCCTTTGAGAATGCCTCCATTTGGCCAGCCACCTCCCTCCCTGCCTACAAAATGGGGTGAGCTGTCGATCAACATTGACAGCCGCCCCATTTGTAGCGATCCCCGGAGCGAGTGAATTTCTCACTCGCTCCAGGGCTTGCGCACGCGCATTGCTCATGCCACACATGTGCAATGCACAACCATTGACCCGCTTGCGAGCACATAGCACTTGCGAGCAGTTCTGAATCAGGCTCAGTATCCAGAAGAATCAGTACAGAGGGCAGTCAAAGGAGTGAACAAAATTAAATGAGATGAATTATTGGAATACAAGTATAAGGAGACAAATGGAAACCAAGTGATCTTTGTTAAACAATATAACCACATTGAAAATGATTTTAGGAGGATCTTTAATAAACATTAAAGAACCATCTTGCTCCAAGCAACTTGAAACCTCTGGAAGTTAAACCCCCACAATGGATTCAAAATAGCAAACGTTTTTTTTAAAGTAACAGTTGCAATATTTGCAAATTGTTAGTAATAGCAATAACAAATTTTCTATGACCGCATGGGTGATATATGATTTTTAATGCCCATGCCACCTGAAATATGTGGGTAAAAAAGAAGAAATGTCAAAATCAGGATACATGAACACGTACGTGTATAAGAAATAAGGTAGATAATCATTCTGTAGCAAAACACTTCAATAAGTATCATGATACAGATCCCTCTGGTCTACAATTTAAAGCAATAGAGTATGTGCAATTAGGAGATAGGGGTGGCATTAGAGAAAATAAATGATCCCAGCATATGTTCTGGACTCTTAACGTCATGTTTCCACATGGGTTAAAGGAATATTAAATCACACCCTTCCTTTAAGAAAAACCTTTAAACATATATAGCTTTATAATAAAAAATTTTTATTCTGGCTTACCTCATCATAGAAAGACTCTTATTTTTTATATTTTTTATTTGGAATATTTCTAAGTGTAATTTTTATAACTCAGTGTTTTTTAATTATTAATTTACACTTATATTGTTAAAGATAATCTGTTTTGTATATCGCCTGTTTATATATATATATATATATATATATATATATGTGTGTGTACAATTAAGTTGCGATGGGCCTATCTGACTTATATTGATTAGATACCTGACAAAATGGTACCGCATTGTATAGTATAGGAGACCTCAAAAAAATGTTCCCCAATTAAGGGACAAAATCTAGCACGGCCATAGTGTTATTAGTGTTAAAGAGATAATATACTAAACATCACCAATAGATTTATTCGGAGACAACATGTTTCTACAATACAAGCAGAGCACAATCCAAGTTAGTGGAGACTGACACTACGTAAATAAAGAGCCAGTATCCTACATGACTCTCATGGGAGTTCTTTATCCTGTGTATGCGCAGTAAACCAAACATGATACACCATTGATTATCAGATACACCGTTTTTGGGCATGAGCAATCAGTAGATAGGGTATATAGACTGCTACAGACACCCTGTATTTATCCTCCTAACAAAGTACTGCCATTAATGCCTAGGTGACGAAATGCATTGAGGACATGGTGATCTCCCATTTTTTGTAATCTGCTACAACTCTCAGATACCCCTTTTGAATTTTTTTAAATGTAATTATTCATTTTTATGTATGTTTGTGCGATATGTATAACAAATTGTCTTGAACTACTACACTATGAGATAATTTTGCTCTACCCCTTGTTGTGATTGCTGGAGCAAAGTGTTACATACTGTATGCAGTGGAAGTACTGCTGATGTGTATCCAGGAAAAGACATAATATTACATGCCAATTAATTTAGATTAATACAGTAAGCATTCAATTTTTGTGCAGTGTGCCATCAATTTCTTGATCATTCTACACTATAAGGCACTTGTTCTCGCCTTCTTTATTTCAGAAATCTGTGGGATCTTGCAACAATGGTCCACCAATTGGAGACCATGGAGCTGCCACCGTGAGATTGGGATTATAGTTGAACAAACTTATCTACCTAGAAAAATTATTCACAAAGAAATCCTTTGGGTTTAGCGCTGACCTGCTTATATTTGAAACTGTAATATATTTTAAATTTATGGAATGTTTGTTTCAAAATATTGCAATAATTTGTCGAGCTGACCAACCATGTCACTGTCTCCCTTTATGATCCCTACACTGACACTCAAAAATATGAGCATTTATTCTATTCATAATTATTATTTTTATATTTTACACATAGTATATAAATGCGGTATCTATGAAAGGAATAGCCTTTAGCATTTCATTGTACTGCAATTTAAAGTTTCATGTCCATCAGTGTGGTAGATTTTTTCAGGGATCTCCAGTACCTGTCTGTGAAGAGCCTCATACTTGCCACCCTTGTCTAACCTAATCCTCTTTCCTATAGGGGTATGCTTTACTTTGTAATTATTGATTTCTGTATTTTTGGTAATTTTTCCATCAGGTTTGCAAAACCAACAGTAAAACTACCAATAATCTGACTTCAGAACACTTTAGAATGTCGGAGCAACTATCAATTTTTCTTTTTCACATAGATAAGAATACTCAAAACAACCAAAAACTGACCCGAAAATGATGGCAAATCCATCCAAACAATAGCTTTGCATATGGCAGTGGAGTTTGGGTGAAGCCCTGTACAGATACCTATGATCTGTGCAGGCTTCATTACTGTAAATTGTATACTCAATTGCACTAAATAGCCCAATATACTGTACCATGGACATTTCATCTTTGCGGTTCCAAAACTCTAATCTAATCTAATCCTAGCTTTTTAGGGCCTTATTCAGCAAGGATCACAATTGCAAAGCTGCACACAGGCAGCTTTGCATTTGTGATCCTTGCTTTTATGCAAATTCAGCAGGAGGTTTATGACAGCCCCTGTCACAGGCTGGGATTACCATCACGACCATAGGTGGTTGATGGTCATGATGGTGGACAGTGCCGCCCCCATTTCCAGGAATGCCGACCACCCCTGCACCACCCCTTAAATGCTTTTGCTTGTCAATCAAGTAGAGGCATTCAAGGGTCTGCATGCGACTATGCAGGACCCATTCTGCACACAAGCAGAATGGGTCCTGCGCACGTGTGCACTACTGAACCAGGCCCTTAGTACACTATAAGTGATCTTCAATGCAACATTCAAGGAAAATTAGCACAATGAAAGAAAAGTAGAAGGAAAGATTACACAATCCAGGTTATACAGGCAATAGACAGGTCCAATACAAGTGTCCCTCATTAAACATCAATATGCATATTCTGTGACATTGTACAAATTCCTTTGCAACGAAAAACTCATCCTATGTACCTAGGGCCTGATTTAATATGGTTTGCTATTGCAATTGCAGCTGTGATTACGCACGGATGTCTGCTGCGAAAATATGCTAATGAATGCAATCGGAAAGCCATTTGACATCCAGCATAGAGATGCCCACTACCGCTATCTCACATCTGTAATATCTGCAGTCCTGTGCAAACATCTGGAACATTGAGTAACATCACGCACATTTACAGCAGGTCTGAACTGCCACAGAAACTGCAAGTCTTTATGCACACAGTGTGTACTCAAGCTGTGTATGCCATCTCAGTGGCTCATTTAGGCATGCCCATGCAACGGCATTCAAACAGACATGCCTGTGTTTCACTGACCACTGCCCCGTCACCACTCCCAAATGCTCACAGACTGTCATTCGCTATGTGATGGCTTTCATTCTTCTTGAATGCATGCTCATAGAACTGAATATGCATGTGCAGCATGCACCATCAATCGACCTGCGCACGCTGTTGCAATTACGATCCATGCGGAATCAGGCCCCTTGTATACTATTTGCAAATGAAGATGCAAAGTTGAGGAAAAAGTAGCAACATTAAGGGGAAAGAATAGAGGGGGTCATTCAGACCCACTCGTGAGCAGCAGTACACTCGCAAGCGGGTCGATGTTCCCCACTGCTCATGCGCACGACGGAGGGAGCTCTGTCGTGCGCATGCGCGAGACCCGGGGAGCGACAGGCTTTCCATCGCTCCAGGTCTCGCACCGAAGGGGGCGTGCTGTCGATGTTGATTGACAGCATGCCCCCTTTGGTGGGCGTGCCGGGGGCATGCCTGCCAGATTTACGTGTTCCCATGGGAACGCCTACCGTCTGAAGCCGGCCCCACTGACATCACTAGTGATGTCAGTGGGAGTGATTTTGGCTCTGATAGAGCCAAAATCACTCCAGGGCCTGTGGCAGGGAGACCCTACCGCAGGGTCTCCGTCGCAAGTCCGATGGTCGCGATGGTCAAGACCATCGCGACCATCTTTTTGGCCGCCCGCATATGCTGTGGGTGGGCACCCACAGCTATACGAGCGGCCAGGAGGCCGCTCCATTTTCATGGAGGAGGGCCCTGATTCAGAGCGAGCACTCTGGTCAGAGCGTCTGGCTCTGAATCAGGCTCATAGTGCACAAAGCCATATGAAGCAAAATGGTAGTTGTAAATGTGATGCCTGGGTTACATTGTCTATGCCTGAATTTAATGATTTGATGTAAAATTAGAACATTAATAACATTACTGACAACTCATTTACAGTCAATTGTGACTACCCCACAGCTCACAATATTGTTTTCATCCAGTTTAGGCCAAAAGGTTGCATCAAGCTAGCTGGCTGATTAAGCAGATTAAGTTGTAATATGGACAGGCATACAAAAGTGGATAAGTACGCTGTATACCTAATATGGTTATATTCTTGTTGCACCATATAGAAATTAAGACATGGCGTGGAATGTACAAATATAAGACTATACATATGTGACATTGTGCTCAAGCATAAAATGGTTATGACTTACTGTTGCACAATATAGAAAATAAGACATGGTGTGGAATGTAAAAATATCAGACCATACATATGTGATATTGTGCTCAAGCATGAAATCACTATGATTTGTCTGTGATACAATTAAAGTATGCTTGTGCAATACTTTCTTTGAAGTTGTAACTTTATTTGAACAAAGCGGACTCCTCATGTGAGATAGTCCTACATACACTATTGCCACGTGTATACCAGGGCATACAAACTCTCCCAATTATAACACACCTACAGCCACATCGTACTGGATATGCCCAATCTCATCTGATCTTGGAAGCTATGCAGTATTGGGCCTGGTCAGTATTGGATGGGTGACCACACCAGGTGCTGTAGGTAGGTCACATAAGAGGTGGATTGGGGCAAAGTGGTAACACAGCATAGTGCTCATATGACAACACTTCAGAGTCTGTCAAATCCAAGGTTAATATGGGAATCATTATTCTACATATGTGTCATATTTGAATATAACACTCAGAAATTTACTATCACATTATAAGAGTTAGATTGCCCAAAGTATTTTTAAACTATTTTTGCCTTATTCATTTATATTGAATTAGCAAGGAGATCTGTATAAGTTTAAGGATCATTATTAAAGGTTATATTTTATATATTATGAGTTAAGAGTACCCCAGCTACAAGCCCTTCTTGTTTTCTCTTCCTGTGGTACATGATTAAACAAAGCGGCAGAAGTAGGTGGCACAAACATGTGGCAGTTCAGCTTAAAACATGGCACATCTAGGAAATGGAGTGGCACTCCAGTGGCAGACTGGATGTCAGTTTAAACTATATGACCCCATGGAAAGAAACCAAGAATGTTTTCATTAATCAAGAAGCATAATGGAGATGGAGTATATATGTAATGTAAGGTGCTGAAACCCTTCAAAGTAGCTACCTGTGAAGTGAGTTCAGACACTGCTAGCTTGAGTCAGGTGATTACACTAATTAGGCTTTTGGAAAATCAACTCAAGAATTTGAAGGAGAAGATGAAACAAAGTGATTCTGCTAAGTATGCCAGACTTGTAGATCAAGTTATTTGTTTACTTTGCCAGTATAGAAGGGTTACCAATATCTCGAAATTGGATTACATCATTTTGGTGACCATGCTTGATCCTAGGATTAAATCATACATTGTGTCTTTCTTTACAACTGTCTCAGGTCTTAAGAGATGCAAAGAGCTCCTGGTGAGCAAGTTGGCAGCTCAAGTGTTACACAATATGATGACATCTCCTCCTTCAGTTTCTTCAGCAGCTGGCAAGAAAAAACTCAGCTTTCCCAAAAGACCCCAGTGGTGATGCAGAGGAGTCAACCTTGCACAAGATGGAAACCATTCTCCACTATGCTAGACTAAGGAACACTCTTCTCCTTATGTCATGGCTTGTTGTATATTGTAGCTTTTGATTGCTTTTTGCTGTTCATCCATCCACTAACACATATAAATGGAGGATTTCTACCTGGTTACCACCTCTTGCTTCAGTTGGTGGCCGGACAAATTCAACTGATTTTGCAGCTGCAGCAGTCTACTGCATGCTGTGGCTGAATTGTGAAAATGTCCTGGCATTTTTGGGCCATAGACAATATCTCCTGCACCCCATGTTATTTTCTAAAAAAAAAATTACCACCAAGTTGATTGTGTGAGAAAAACATGGGATGTGTTGGAATTCACACAGCTCACAATATTGGTGGCATTGCTAGAAGTCACAAATCCTGTGGAGAATCCAAGTGATGTAAGCTATTTTGCTATGACAGACCTTCATTTTTCTAAGAGGTTGTCAGCTACATGCCTCTTATTGAAACAGGTGATACACAGAATAACCTGCATCTGAATGAGCTGGTGTTGTTTGTTTGTTAGATACTGCTGCTGCTGAAGGCAAATCACCCACCCAGTGGGCTGTCATAGTTATGTAATCTTTAGTTTGTCCATTACCACTTGTCCACATATCTGTGTTTAAGTGGACATTGTGTAATAATTAGTTTTTTAATGTCCTGATAAAGCCAAGGAAAGGTTTTTTGGGTATAATGGAACTAAAATGGAATTTGCTACCAGTCACACCAAACCTCAATTAACTGTGTGAAACCCACTGCGTTAATGGTGGATATTGAATGCAGATCTAATACTAGCATAGCTCTGATGGCATCAGTGATATACTGTGTGATTGAGAGAGAGCTGTCATACTTCCTTCCCATTGCAAAGGATTGTTTCACAGTCACTTTTATTTTTAAAATACTGTAGTAGCCTTCTTGGTCCCCTTATGGGATGAAGTTTCATCCCCAGCAGAAGCAGCTTCAGGCCTAATGCTGAAGGAATCTTCTAAGGAATCCTAAATGGGGAGGAGTTACCTATCCTTAACAAATTGGATGCAGGACTATGTCTGATCATTACTGAGGATATTGAGGATGAAGGTATTGGTGGTCGAGATTGAAGGTGCTGGGATCTAATTGAGAGAGGGGAGATAGCTGATTTTGGACTGCTGCTTGTTATTTCTTTAGCACCAGTTTCTGTTGCTGTCAAAAACTTTTAATGCACTCACTACAAATAATGTAACAGGGTGCAGGTTCCTAGATGTTTAAAGTCCTTACTTCTACTTACCATGGTGTTACAAACTCTACAGATGGCTTAACAATTGTTGTCAAGATTTTGGTAAAATATTTTTCCATGCATAAGAGGTGGTTTAGTTGGTTCTATGCCAAGGCACGATAATAACTTATTCTTGTCATGGCCAATAGCTGCTTTAACTGGTGCCTGATTTGCACAAACAACATCCTCATCCTTATCATTGTAATTAGCGCCAGCAGCAATTACACAAATATCCAGCTCATCCTCTTGCACTTTCTTGATGGCATCCTTAATTTATATGTCACCAGCTAATTTTTGCTGCTCATCACATTTGCAGAGGAAGCAGAAATGGTGGAAGGTGGCTTCTCTGCAAGTACTGTATCAGAAAGGTCAGGCTCACACGTATCACTCATGGACACATTTAGACTTTCCTCAGGGATTTGTGTAATTTCTGTTTCTAAAAGCACAGTGTGTTCTACTGCATTAGTGGTTTTATTTTTTTACACTATTTCTAGGGATAAATTTACTAAAGTGAGAGTTTTTAGAAGTGAAGATGTTGCCCATGCCACCTAACACTTTATTTATGAGAACCACCACTCATAAATAAAGGATAAGGCCTGAGTCCTTCCGTGCCATGGTGTGTGGTGAATGTCATGTTGGCAATTTTATGTTGTTCTGCATCAAAATTTACCTTTATTAGATGCGTTTTTTTGTCTTTATTTATTACTGTATATTGTTTATTTTTATTGGATGCCCTGACTTAGAACCTCTATACCCTTGAGCATCGGCTTTAGTAGATGATGTTGAAGAACTAGAGTCATCATCATAACTGGTGGCAGCAGCTCCAGTGACAGTATTTGGATGCTCTACTCTAAACTGATCACTATCCATTTTCCAATTTGATAATCACTGTGTGGTGTCACAAGGCTTATAAATGCACATGAACAGAGCGCATTAGGGTAAGGTGCACCAGACAGTACAAACAATAGAACTCAACTATATTTTTATATATTTATTTTTTGAACTTGCAGCTTGGTTCAAATTGCATGCAGTCACAGGGCTTTGAACAAAGGGCACTAGGATAAAGCACACCAAATAATACAAACAATAGGTCTATAATTTTTTTATATTCTTTTTTTGAACTTGCAGTTTGGTCCAAACTGCGTGGATTCTCATGGCTTTAAACAAAGCACACTAGGGTAAAGTGCACCAAACAGTACAAAAAATAGATCTATAAATATTTCTACATTTATCTTTTTTGAACTTGCAACTGTGCTCAAACTGCATGGAGTCATAGGGCTTATAAATGCATTTGAACAAATTGCACTAGGATAAAGTCCACCAAGCAGCACAAACAATAGAGCAATATTTTTTTTTTCTTTTTTGAACTTGCAACTCAGGGCCTGATTCTGACCCGCTTGTGAGCACTGAGTGCTCGCAAGCGGGTCGATGGTGCCCTAGTGTGCATGCGCATGATGGAGGTAGCTCCATCGTACACATGCACGAGACCCAGATAGCGACGGCTTGGTGTCGCACCAAAGGGGGCGTGCTGTCGATGTTGATTGACAGCACACCCCCTTTGGTGGGCATGCTGGGGGCATTGCTGCCCAGACAGAGGCATTCCCATGGGAATGCCTACCATCTGGGGCTGGCCCCACTGACATCACTAGTGATGTCAGTGGGAGTGCTTTTGGCTCTGATAGAGCCAAAAGCACTCCTGGGCTTGCGGCAGTGAGACCCTAACGCAGGGTCTCATCGCAAGCCCAATAGTCGCTATGGTCTTGACCATCGCAACCATTATTTTGGACGCTCACATAAGCTGTGGGTGGTCACCCACAGCTATGCGAGTGGCCAGGAGTCTGCTCCAATAAGAGGTAGGAGGGCCCTGATTCAGAGTGAGCGCTCTTATCAGAGCGTCCAGCTCTGAATCAGGCCCTCAGTTCACAGTGCATGAAGTCACAAAGCACACTAGGGTAAAGCTCCCCAAACAGTACAAACAATTGATCTATGCTGTATTCTATTTTATTTTCCTTTTTGAATTTGCAGCTCAGTTCAAACTATGCGAAGTCACGGGGCATATATTTGCACATGATTTAAGTGCAAAATAGCACCAAACAGTACAAACAATAGAACATATATATATATATATATATATATATAAAAACAGAAAACCCAGCACTCACCATGTTTAAACACTCACAATGATGTATAAATAAGTAAATAAATAATGGGGATTTAGTTCATGGATTGATCAATTCATTTAAGCCCGCAGCCCACATCACGGGACCCCACTTTCTGCAGGTCCTACACTATCCGTCACACTGATGGAATCCTGTTAGCTGCTATAACATAGTTTAGACTGTAAAAAGTGCTAGGTTTTCTGTTTTTATTTATTTAAGCAATGTGGTCACAGGCCACTTGCACCCCAGTCCTGGGAATGGCGAGTGCAGGTCTGCACCCCAGATCTAGGAGTGGCGAGTGCAGTGGATTTCTGACTTTGTTTATGCGGTTAATTTTTATTAACCTTTTGTGATCATAGCTTTCCCATGCACCCTATGTGCAAACTCATTTATATTAACCTGTGTCAGCTGTCTTTTTGGTAGTGTGATAGAAGCTATGTCAGGTGACTGCCTTACCTTTAAAAGCCATTAGCTGGCAGGTGAGCTTTAAACCAGGTAAAAAAATTTCAGTCTAAATTATGTTATAGCAGCTAACAGGATTCCATCAGTATGACGGATAGTGTAGGACCTGCAGAAAGTGTGGTCCCGTGATGTGGGCTGCGGGCTTAAATGCATTGATCAATCCATGAACTAAATCCCCATTATTTATTTACTTATTTATACATCATTGTGAGTGTTTAAACATGGTGAGTCCTAGGTTTTCTGTTTTTATTTATTTAAGCAATGTGGTCACAGGCCACTTGCACCCCAGTCCTGGGAATGGCGAGTGCAGGTCTGCACCCCAGATCTAGGAGTGGCGAGTGCAGTGGATTTCTGACTTTGTTTATGCGGTTAATTTTTATTAACCTTTTGTGATCATAGCTTTCCCATGCACCCTATGTGCAAACTCGTTTATATTAACCTGTGTCAGCTGTCTTTTTGGTAGTGTGATAGAAGCTATGTCAGGTGACTGCCTTACCTTTAAAAGCCATTAGCTGGCAGGTGAGCTTTAAACCAGGTAAAAAATTTTCAGTCTAAACTATGTGATAGCAGCTAACAGGTTTCCATCAGTGTGACGGATAGTGTAGGACCTGCAGAAAGTGGGGTCCCGTGATGTGGGCTGCGGGCTTAAATGCATTGATCAATCCATGAACTAAATCCCCATTATTTATTTACTTATTTATACATCATTGTGAGTGTTTAAACATGGTGAGTGCTAGGTTTTCTGTTTTTATTTATTTAAGCAATGTGGTCACAGGCCACTTGCACCCCAGTCCTGGGAATGGCGAGTGCAGGTCTGCACCCCAGATCTAGGAGTGGCGAGTGCAGTGGATTTCTGACTTTGTTTATGCGGTTAATTTTTATTAACCTTTTGTGATCATAGCTTTCCCATGCACCCTATGTGCAAACTCGTTTATATTAACCTGTGTCAGCTGTCTTTTTGGTAGTGTGATAGAAGCTATGTCAGGTGACTGCCTTACCTTTAAAAGCCATTAGCTGGCAGGTGAGCTTTAAACCAGGTAAAAAAATTTCAGTCTAAACTATGTGATAGCAGCTAACAGGTTTCCATCAGTGTGACGGATAGTGTAGGACCTGCAGAAAGTGGGGTCCCGTGATGTGGGCTGCGGGCTTAAATGCATTGATCAATCCATGAACTAAATCCCCATTATTTATTTACTTATTTATACATCATTGTGAGTGTTTAAACATGGTGAGTGCTAGGTTTTCTGTTTTTATTTATTTAAGCAATGTGGTCACAGGCCACTTGCACCCCAGTCCTGGGAATGGCGAGTGCAGGTCTGCACCCCAGATCTAGGAGTGGCGAGTGCAGTGGATTTCTGACTTTATATATATATATATATATATATATATATATATATATAATTCACAGCTCAATTTAAATTTGTGGGGAGTCACAGGGCTTATATATGCGCATGAACAAAGAGCACTAGGGTAAAGTGCACCAAACAGTACAAACAATAGAAGAATATTTAATATAATTATTCACTTCATAGCTCAACTCTCATTGTGGCAAATCAATGGGTTTTATTTTATTATGTACTTGAATAATAACTTTATGGGGTACAGTTCACACAGGTTGTGCAAACTTAAAAAAAATATTTTTTTTAATTTTATTTACTTTTTTATTACTTTTTTTGTAACTGACATTGACAATACACAATGTAGTGCTGCTTGTGAACAGCCACTTTAGATGAATACAGCACAGCCAATTTACAGCAGAGTACAGCGTAACATGCCACTATACACACTGACTATAAAGACAACAGCCATTTGTTATGAGACTGGTGTCTGGACAAAGCTCAGCCAATTCACAGTAGAGTACAGTGCAGCATACAGAAGCATGACTCTATACACATTGACTATACAGAGCACAGCCACTTGTGAGCCTGGAGTTTGTAAACAGCACAGCCAATACAGCAGAGTACAGTGCAGCATGCCCCTATACACACTGACTAAAGAGCACACAGGGCCTGATTCAGCAAGGAATGCATGGATGCACATGCACACACCTGGCAGCTGAAAGAATATGCAAATACACTGCAATCTCTGCAGAATAAGCAGACACCCAGCACTACATAATACCACCCCCTTCCGTTTACTTGCGTCCTCTATACCAGGCAAGACAGCGGAAACATCAGTAACATTGAGAACCATCAGACCCAAATGCACAACAGTGGTTGACCTGATCCTCCCACAGAAATAGCGAGACTTCCTGTGTGCAACTAGACCTCAGGCTGCATCTGCCACCGCAAGGGTTTAATTATGCATGCCACTGAAATGCTGTCCAAATGAACAGGCATGCCTGCGTTTTCCCGACCATTCTCCCATCACCACCAACAAAAGGCACTTCCTATCAATCACTTGTCCCTGGTGCTGCAGACTCCCTGTGTACGCATACTCCATCACACTGCTCAGTTTATGCATGTGGACTGTGATGCATATGAATGCACATAGCAAAAACATCAACCGATTGTGTGCATGTGCATCCATGCATTCTTTGCTGAATCAGGCCTACAGTCACTATGAGTCTAGAGTCTGGACACAACTAAACCAATTTACAGTAGAGTACAGCACAGCATACAGAAGCATGCCCCTATACACACTGTCTTTACAGAGAACAGCTTGTGAGTCTAATTATACAGCATAGCCAATACAGCAGAGTACAGCACAGCTTACACGGCATGTCCCTATACACATTGACTATACAGAGCACAGCTTGTGAGTCTGGTCTGGAAACAGCACAGCCAATATAACAGAGTACAGCACAGCATATTGTACAACAGTGTGCCCAAGAGTAAAATGGCACCGAGTCCCAGCCACAGGACCTTATAGAGAATCCAAAACCCACAAGAATCCAATGCCAGGAGGATGGCATTTTGCCGTGAAGTAGAATCCAAGTCTGGTGGGAAGACCCGAGCCACGACTCGAATTGACTCGGATGCCAGAAGTTCGGGCATGTTCAGATTATATTTAATCCAAACTGCTCATCTCTAATACTAATAAGGTGTTATTATAGTGAAAAGGAGAAATGTATTGGGTTATTTTTTATGGGTCACTGTGTGTAGGTGCATGGTAGAGTGATGGGAGAGATGAATATATGTGGCTTAAGTAGACCATGTAATAAACAGAGATAAACACTTGATCCAAATTGTGATATACAATTGAAGATGTGAAGGCTAATTTACCGCCTCCTGGCTTCAGATAATCGAGTAGGCAGTGTCTACTATTTTACATGTTACATACAGATGGCTCAGTGGGATAAGCAGATAAACAGGGATGGTAACAGGAATGCTAATTAAGCACAGGGGACAGCTGAATAGATGAGAAAAGAGCAATAGTAGTCAAGCACAGTAGGACCAGCTGCTAAATATATGACATCAGCAATAAATAGGGGTGGGAGATCAGTACAGCAGTGCCTTTGGTGTGAGGTCAGTCCATAGTTGCCCTGTTTTCTTTACCAGCAGTGGGGGAGATGTATTATAGTGGCACGCATCATGTCACTATAACTCTTCCTGCCTCCCCTCTTTGCCGAGGCGAAGCAGTAAGCTGTTTAGATGAGATGTATTAACATCTCATCTGCTGGAGTAGAGGAGCGAATATTCCCCCCTCGGGCAATCCCTGCCAGAGCAGACAGCACATCAACCTAGTGTTGATGTGTCATGTCTCCCTTCCTGGCCGGCTACACTGGGCATGTGTGAGATCTCGCAATGATCACGAGATTTGGTGTGCAGCCCAGAGCCAGCAATCTGTTCAAACAGGGACAGTGCTGTGCCTGTTGTGTTGAACGGAAAATTACAGCTGCAGTTGTTGATATTGATAGCTGCAGCTGATGCAAAGGTCAGTACCACTAACCATTCAGACATTGACCAGAACATCCACGCTGCTGTCTAGTAGTTAGCAGCACAGATATTGACAGGGGCACATATCACCCCTGTCATATAACACCAAACCCCACATTAATACATGGGGGTATAGCCTCTTCAAACATCTCCCGCAGTATTATATATTGTGATAATAAAAAGCGAGGTAGGGCATACAGCTAAATTAGTGCGCAGCTATGGTAACTGCCTGCATGCCTTAGCAAAATACATGAAAATCCTTTGTACATACAAGTCATCTCCAAGTTGTGTAAATAGATAAGTATTGTATGTGAATAGGAAATACCATTACCAGTGGGGGCATGTAGATGCCATGTTTTACTGTCAATATTTTGAAATAAATTGCCCCTTTCTCAAAAGAGAAAAGGAAAAAGTGATTTAGTTATGAAAATAATATTTAAGCAGGTAAAGTGTTTGGCATACATTGATTGGAAAAACTTAGAGAGATGACTTGATGTTAAAGTTAAAAGATAAAACTACACCAAATAAAACATTGTTTGTTTAGCCAATCATCTATTTTGTGCGAAGTACCTCACTTAGAAAAAAAAAATCCTGATTGCAAAATGATGTATGTACTGAAAATCATTTTGTCTTTTATACAGTAATTTTTTTATCTTATTGTGATTTTTTTCAAAAATAACTCAAATATAACCTTGAAGCACTTAAACAATGTAAAAGAAACAAAAACACAATGTTTTCAGATATGATCATTATATATGTATCATTATTTTTCATTTGTAATGTTACAAGGACTCCTGATACAATTCAAAATAGATTTTAATTGGTTTTTGTAGCAATGAATGGAAGGTTAGCAGAGAAAACTATGTTACACAAAGAATGGAAAATGTAGGAGATGATTATATATAGCAAATCAAGGTTAATGGAATAATTCTGATGCACACAAGCTAGGATTCATCATTCAGTCACATCACATCGACATTGTGCTCCAGTCCCATTGACCTTAACATTAGCTCTCTGCATTGAATAACAATGTTACACCAAATAACACTTGATCATAGATTTTATTTGCAGAAATGTTCATATCTTTTTGTATAGTACGATCATGCTGTGTTTTAAAAGAATATCAACATCTCTTTAAAGGCACATCCATTGTAGTTTCTAATGGGGAAATTTCCTTGGGCCTCTGACTTGCAGAGGGCCTTAAAATTTCTGACTTACTGTTTTTGTGTTTTTACTGTTTTTTATATATATTTTAGTCCATTTGCTAATTTGGCAATTTCCAATTATTACAAGTTCAAACCTAGTGCCTAAACATGTTAATTGGTGTAACATGCAGCAGTACATGCGCTTATTGCTTTCTCTGTGCATAATGCATCTACACGGACATATGAGAACATCACTTGTCCTTGAGATTTGCTGGGTGAGTGACTGGCAACTTCACAAGGGAATAGTTTGTTTATTATTAGGAAACTGGACTTGACTGCTTAATGTTCAATGTTTACTCGAGGAATTACAGAATGGCATGTTAGGTACTGTAAGTTAATTTCATAAATTTTGTATTATTACAATGCTAATGCTTGTATAGATCTAACAGATTGTTTTTTTTATTAATGCATTTTAAAATATAATTTTTTGCATGAACAACTGAATGCTTTTAAAGGTAAATAGCATAAATTAGGTCACAGGGCCATCTATGGGGATACCCAAGCACAGGCTTCCCTGGGGGGAAAACCGGCCGCAGCTGCAATATCCATGTGCTGGGTGTCCACTGCATTGTTTTTATAAGGAGTGCACCTGGCTCATTCTCTGCAGTACCCTTCCTTCTCCTGCAGGGCTGTCAGAACTTCAGGAGAGGCGAGGGAGTGAGAGTGATGTTTCAGCATAAGGGTGGGGCTATATGTATTGAGTAGATACTGTCAGACTCACAGGGAGGAGGAGAAGCTGCAGACAGAAAGACTCACTGTTTTCTGAAGTAATGCATGTGACAGCTGGGATAGAATTAGGGTAAGTGTATGTGGGGGCAATTGAGGTGCTGGGATAAATTAGTGTAGTGGGAGAAATGATTAGGGGTCCTGGAAAAGGCCAAGAGCATGGAGGAAGCAGTTGGAGGTGTGAGGGGAACAATATGAAAAATGAGAGAAGCAGTGTGTGGTGTGATGAGAAAGTGTGAGTTGTGGCAGAAGCGAGTCAGCTGTGGAATGAGCAGTGAGGTGTGATGGGGCAGAGTGAGCTGTGGGTGGAGGGAGTGAGCTTTGGGGTGAGCAGTAAGGTGTGATGGGGCAGTGTGCACTGTGGGTAGAGGTAGCAAATGTAACATAAAGCTATTAACACCCCCACCCCGATAATTATGAGTATTTGGTTTCCAGAAGTTATAATGGTAATTTCAATAATAGCTGAAAACTTTTTGCAACAATGCAAAAAAGATAATGGGCCAAATGTAATAGGTAGTCTGTTTTAGTAACAGTACAAACTCGCACTTTCTCACACTTTTAGAAAGTGCGAGTTTGTACTGAAACTCGCAAATTCAATAGCCTGTGAACTTTTCAGCTCGAGGCTACTGCATTTGTGAGTGCAGGCGAGTTTAGGACTTTGTAAACTGACACATTTTAATGTGAGTAGCATTAAAAGGTGCAAGTTTTAGAGAAGCCATCACAGATCAGTGAGATCCATGATGGCATCTGTGTGTGTGTTAAAAAAAAAAAAATGTGCACCCCCTCCCCAAAAGCATAACCAGCCCCGGGCTTCATAAAGCCTGTTCTGGTTCTAAAAATACAGGGGCCAAAATGCATAGGGGGCCCCTGTATATTAAGAACCAGCACAGGGCTTTGTTGAGCTGGTCCTGGTTCTGGAAAATCAGGGGATAAAAATAGTAGGGGTCCCCTGAAAATTCCAGAACCAGCACCGAACTCTGTCTAGCGGGAGGATAATGCCATAGCCAGGGAAAACCTTTCACCGGTTTCCCTGGCCAAAGCATTACCCCTGACCGCTAGTCAGTTCGCACGTTGGCCCCAGTATTTTCCGCCAGGGCCTTATCAATGGTCACGTTGGCCACAGCACTTTGCTCCAGGGCATCCACCACCCGTAGCAGACTGGCGTCCAGCCTCTGCAGAATCTCAGTCTGCTGATCCATTTTAATATTGAGATCAGTGAGGAGGCCCACTGCCTGCAAGGGGGAATACCCTGGACTGTCTGCCACAGGGTCCCCAGCCGGATCTACTGATTCCTCCCCTGCAGAAAAGAGAAAAAACAGAAAAGAGTAACATTATAATCTAGATATTGTCCTAAACACATTTCTGAGTTGTTAACATTACAACATTTACCTGGGGCAACATGAGGAGCCACAAAGTCTGGCATGTCGGTATCCATGTTCGACATGCCAAACACCTCCTCTTCCTGCACACACCCCAGGGCCATCTCCTCCAAATCTGTGAGCTCCAGTGACACAGGGGTGGGACCCCCACCTGTCCCCCCTGCATGCCTAGCCCTATCAGCCAGTTTTTTGACGAGATTTTGAAGTCGCTCCATCTGTGGGGTAAAAAGTTGGCATTATTCCTGCAGTATTTGGACCTGTAAACACTTTTTACTAAAATGTAGTTTTTACGTACCGGCGTTTGACCTCCCGGGTTGAACGTTCAAAATCACCCACCACTGGCTATGTCATCCCACATTTTCCATTTCTGGCTTGCACACATATTCCTTGCTGCCTGTGGCAGGTTGTCATTGCACATTTGCACCAAAACCTTCATCTCCTTGTGGCTGCCTTTTTTTTTTTTGTTTAGTTGGCCTACTAGGCCCAGCAGCCTCTTCCATGGCATCCTCCACTCCTTTTTTTAAAATGGGATTAAAATTTATAATGTAAAATGTTCCCAAAAGTATTTTTAAACATAATCCTTTAGCCCAAAAAAGAGAAATACTTACCTGGCGCCTCTTGGCCAGTGCTTTGCTGCTCTGTAGTCATTTTGGACTTTCAGGTCTCACTACAGCAGACCGATTTGGGTTTTCAGTGACGTTTTTATACATGTGTCAGCATTATTCGGCCGCATCATTGACTGTACTCTTCTATTGTCCGTCCTTAATTTTAGCGCAAAAATAAAGACTATTTATGGCTTGGTGTGACTCGAGTCGATGTGGCATGTTGATTGTTGGAGGTTTTGCGTTGGAGTGGTTTGTTGGCTTATTGAGTAGAAGGAGGACTTTTTTGGTGCAATATTTTTGTTTTTTTCTAACTTCTTTCTTTTCCGTTCGCTTTTTTTTATTGTTTGGCTATTTTTTTTTCTATTTTTGAGTAAGTATTTTAAAAAACCACCATAAAGAATAATAGTAAATAGTTTACAAATGTTTGTAATTTTTTATTTTTTTGTTCTACAGTTAGTTTGCATTGCCCCAGTGACGTTTTTGAACTTTGGGATATTTGTCTGTTTTTGGTAAGTATTTTTGGTTTCATGAATTTACAAATTCGATGTGTTGGTCTTACCATATGTTTCGCTAAGTAATGTTGTTTATTTTCTGGGAACAATCATGTCTTACCACTAAATGTAGCGTACTATTTTGCAAACAAATGTTTGAGTGGTTTTAATTGTAAAATTTTCGTACTATTTTGTGAACTAATGTGTTTTGATTTAACTGTAAAAGTAGCATACTATTTTGCGAACTAATGTGTCTTGATTTAACTGTAAAAGTAGCGTACTATTTTGCGAACTAATGTGTCTTGATTTAACTGTAAAAGTAGCGTACTATTTTGCGAACTAATGTGTCTTGATTTAACTGCAAAAGAAGCACACTATTTGGCGAACTAATGTGTCTTGATTTAACTGTAAAAGTAGCGTACTATTTTGTGAATTAATGTGTCTTGATTTAACTGTAAAAGTAGCATATTATTTTGCGAAATAATGTGTCTTGATTTAACTGTAAAAGTAGCATACTATTTTGCGAAATAATGTGTCTTGATTTAACTGTAAAAGTAGCATACTATTTTGCAAAATAATGTGTCTTGATTTAACTGTAAAAGTAGGTTACTATTTTGCGAAATACTGTTTTTTGAAATTTTCAGTGTAAAATCATGTCTTTACACTAAATGTAGCGTACTATTTTCTGAACTAATGTGTGCTCCCTTCTCTATTTTTTCACGAAAACAATTTTTTTCCAATCATATTTTATTTAATTAATCTTAAACATATTTTCTATTTTTGAAATGTAGGTTGTTCTGCACATGACATGTCCCAGGCCTGTAAGCATCTTTGGATTTCTGAGAAAAGATAAGTTTATTTTTCTTTACACATTTGTCTAAAACAATAACTACCTGGCTTACCATTTCAGACTGATGTTGGTTGTATTATATTGGCCATGGTTCCAGAACCCAACCAACCTCAACTTCATCCCAGGCGTAGGCCTCGTAGGCATGCAAGGTCCCAGATATATAGAACACATGTCACCCTTTTTGGAATGCCAGATGATGAGGTGTTAAGGCGATACCGTCTGCTGCCCCAAATCATCATAGACACTCTCATTAATAGAGAGTGATCTTGAATGGCAAATTGACAGTCCTACAGCAATAACACCACTTACTCAATTAATGTCGGTGTTACATTTTTGTGCCTCAGGATCCTTTCAAACCACTGTTGGAATAGTTGCGGGAATATCCCAATCCTCCTTATCAAGGATCCTGAGGGCAGTGATGGAGGCCCTTTTTAAACACCTCCATCATTTTATTATAAAGCCATTGGATATGGGTACTCTTAAAGTGGCGAAGATGAATTTTTACCAAATAGCTGGCTTCCCACACATCATAGGGGTTGTGGATGGCACTCACATACCACTTCAGCCTCCAGCAAGGCTGGAGGCTATTTTTAGGAACCGCAAGCACTTTCATTCACTGAATGTAATGGTGGTATGTGATGCCTCCCTCCAGATCCTGTCCCTCATCCGGCAATCAGGGATTTGGCACAAATTAAACAACCTACAAGCTGGTGATGCGTGGCTTCTGGGTAAGTTGAAACCTTCTGTTGAAACCAATGCAAAGCTTGTTACACAATGGTTCTGATGTTTTTTTTATTTTTTCACAGGAGACGGTGGTTACACTTGCACGCCCTGGCTGCTCACTCCTTATTTGGTTCCTCCACCAGGGCCACAAGGTGAGTATAATTCCACACTTACTGTAACCAGGCAGGTGGTGGAGTGCTGTATCGGCCTTTTAAAAGGCCGATTCAGATGCCTCCACCACTCTGGTGGTGAGCTCATGTATTTGCCAGCTATGGTTTTCAAAAATTGTGGTCCTGTTTGGGATATTTCACAACATTGAAATAAGGAGTGGTGTCCCAATACAGCCAGAGGATGCCTTGCCTGAGGATGTCCCCCCGAGGTTGGTCGGAGGTCAGTATGTGGGGGGGCCATACGCGATGACATTGTGGCCAGATTTTTTAGGTAATTATTTTCCAAAATTAAGTTAATTGACACAATGTAGACATGTAAGATTTTAATGTACAATTTTTTTATTTTTATTTTATTTTATTCCATAAAATTACCATAAAAAACAATGCCTACTACCTGATCCCAAAAAATTACTTCATGTGGACACATTGGATATAACTTTGGGAACAATGATTTGTTCGCCTCATTTGTGGAATTATGTTGGCATGCTACTTCTTCAAACAGTTCCTGATTGTTGTTTTACTTTTGTTGTTTTGAGTGTGTTTTGGAATTTTTTTGTGTGTTTTCATTGTGTGAATTGATTGTGACAAATCACTTGGTGTATTTTTTTTGTGTGCATTAAACTTTTTTTTGTCATTAAACAAACATTTCCTGGGTAAATTACAAGCAAGTGTAACCTGGTCCAAAAAAGCCAAACTTGCTTAATGGCTAATCCTGTAATGTGTTAAATTGTAATCTTTTTGACCCTGCTTTGTGGCTAAAAACAATCACCAAAGGTATTATGGTGAATGTCTGTTTGCCAATGTTGGCCTAAGCAGGTTTGGTTTAATTTTTACGTTACCCCCAAAAAAGAACAAACTATTGTTGCCGTTAATTCTACAAACCTATTGGTATTGTTAGGTGTTTAATGTGCCAGCTTACATACTTACTTGAGCTTTCTACAATCCAATTTACATTACTTCAAACCTCATGGTAAAATAGTAGACTTATGTAAAGTTCAACAATATAAGATTTACAGACAAGGAATGAGACTTAAAAAAATCAAAATATCTTTTTTTTAAAAAAAACATTTTTTGGGTGCAAAAACAAAAATTAGTGGCGCAGGAGCGCCAACAGATGATCCAAGACCACTACCATGCCAACTACATTGCCCCTCAAGCTCTGCAAGACTGCATACAGTTGTTCGTTACGCCTCTGGTCCACTGTGGGTTTAAAAAATGTGGGGATTACTAAAATGACACCTTAATTTATATGTTAACAAACAACCTAAAAATCAGACTAAACAAAAAAACGAGAAAAAAACATCAACAAAACAAAAGTAACGCCAAACGCAAAGATTGATGTTAAAAAAAAACAACACATTTTACTACAAAATTCAATAAAAAATAGGGAAAACTACGCAAAAATACTACATTTGTTGGTACCGTAAACAAGAAAGACACAAGTATGAGTGTTTGGACATGTGTCATATGTGTAAGGGGAAAACATCCTAGACATTGTTTCACAAAGATATATATCCAAAACATTAGAACTACTTTACAATTTGGAACTGCACAGGCAAAAGGACAACATCACCAAAAAACCAACAAATGTAAAAGCAACCATAGTTTAAAAGGGAAACATACCGGGCATACTGCTGACTGGGCCAGGAGCCCCGAAATCGTCCTCCTCAGAGGTGGGCCAGTGCTGCACGGATGGAGGAGGGGTGATTTGTGAGGAAGTGGAGGGTGAGGAAAAGAGAGGGGGGGTGGAGGGGAGGGTGAAGTCGGAGGGATGGGAATGTGAGGAGAGGGAGGGGCCTCACGGTCTGCCAGGTCTGGGGTGGAGGGGGAATTTGGGGAAGAGTGGGGAGAGGATGTTTGGGTGGGTGGGGGATAGGGGACGAGCCCAACATCGGTGACGTTGGAGACATTGTAGCCTGCGCTAAGCCCCTAAATGATGTTGAAAAATGTATATTATTACATATTTAATATTTAGAATCCAAAATTTAAACACCAAAAAAAAAAAAACAGGGCTATATGGGAAACATGCACACACAGGTATGTCCAAAATAAAGAAACAGGGCTATATGGGAAACATGCACACGCAGGTATGCTTACATTTTAAATATAATTAAAGAAAAGACTTACTTTCTGCGATTTGCTGACGCAAATTTGCCAACAGGCATGGGGATCTGCGACCCAGATCGGACCACCTCCTCTCCAGTTGTCCGATATTCCTGCGGTAGCCGATCCTACGCAGGCGGCAACGCACTTCTGCGTAGGCCAGCTGCTTGTGGAGGTTAGTGTTGGGGTGCGGCTGGTGTGTGATTCTCCGGTCCATCACATCAGTGAGGACCAGGAGCTCACGTCTACAAAATGCTGCGGCTCTCATGATGGCAATGATTTTTTTCATGCAAAACAGTTTTAATAAAGGGCCTAGAAAAATTTTGATTGGCTAATGTACTTTGTAAATTAACAAAAAGCATTCTATTGGTTATTGTATGAGTCATGTGACCTACACCCTCACAAATTTAATGTGAGTTATGATAGGCTTGATGCAGTGACATGCATAAGCTAATTTAAATATTAATTTAAAAAAAGAAAAATCGGGCTAGAAAAAAAACGCAAAACAAGAGTAGCATTCAAACAAACTTTTAAATTTGAAAAACCATCCCCTTGGTCCAACCGTACGTATTCTGCGGAAGCAATGACACACACTAACAATAATAAAGTTTATTGACATTGAAAAAAAAAAGGATTACAATCATGTGAATAACAATTAAGCTAATTGATATAGTGATTGCTATTAATCGTTTCAAGTATGTTTGCTTAATGAAATAGCAGGCAATCGAAAACTGACAGGGCCACTTCCAGATTTGACTTGTGCCAGCGTTCTAGAGGAGGGGTTGGGAAACTATGGAGCGGAAGATTAGCTGTGAGCGAACATACGAGCGTGCGCTTGAATTTACATTTTTCCGCTCGTACGCCGAATGAGCGAACGGCCACTTGCGTACGGGTCTGAATCATGCCCTCAGTGTGCTGAAGAATGTAAAAAAAAGCTATTATTGCTCAGCTATGGGGTAAGAACATTTGCATGGCCTGCCCATGCTCAATATTTTATTTGTAAATTTTATCAAAGATGAGCATTTTAAATGTATTCTTAATGGGGTTTTTAAACAAGAGGGGATGGGGGGCCTCTTCATTTGGGTTTCCCTGTGCCTCTATAAACCTCTGAAAGGGTTTGGTTATAAGTTCCAAAGGTTTGTTGCCATGGGTTTTTGGACAGGCATACTGCAGCATGAGCAGTGGGGAATCCTGGGAAGAATATGTATAAATACCTCAGCCTAGTGCATGGGTTGGGTATGGGATGCTGGCGGACAAGATGCCAGCAGTCAGAATACCAGCAGTCAGAATACCAGCAGTCAGAACCCTGACACAAGTAGGTAGGGGTCGTTACCCTAACCCTCTCCCTAACCCTAACCTACCTTTCCCCAGCCTAACCCTAACTCTCCCCTCCCACACACTAACCCTCTCCCTCCTCCCCAAAGCCTAACCCTAACCCTCCCCCTAGTGCTTAACCCTAAGCCTAACCCTTCCCCTAGCCCCAATGCTTACTGTTTGAATGCAGGTAGTCAAGAGTGTGGAGCTGGGATTCTGACTGCTGTTGGGATTCCGGCACCAGTATCCTGATCTCTGGGATGGCTAGACTACATCCCTAGTGCATATACTGTTTTATTCTCCATGGTCAAGAACAAAAATTAAATAGCAAGTAAAAGTGGCAATGCAAAGTTAGAGCACCAGGCCTGCCAGAGCAGACTGTAAAATTTTAATAGTTCAGTTGTCTTAGGAACCCAAGAGTGACTGTGACAATGGATCAGGTAATTTTGAAGCCAGAAGCCTTCAACATTATATTTTATTAAGTATTCGCTACCTGGTAGTGCTGAAATGCATTTTCTAAGTCAAAAACATTGTTTCAGTGATTTCACTGATCTGTGTATTAGATGTTCAATTGAGGGTAGAATTCAGTATGAGTGTGTGAAATCATTATAACCACATATTGAATATAAAATAAGTTTTCTTTATCTTTGCTGCTGCAGTGTTATAGGATATTGGTATTATAAACACTAAATAATATATTGTGCAATTAACTGAATCAATTGTTTACATTACTGTTGTTGATGATTCACTTTTTATCCTGATTCTGAATCATACCTTAGCCCCCAAGCTATCAGGTGGGTACTTTGAATTTCAGTCACATGACCTATTGCAACTGCAGCTGCAGTTGAGGTTACGGTGGCTTATTTGTATGGCAATCACATAATGACCTACAGATGGGTCCTCATACACCTAACCCCAATACGTCATGCAGTGTGTGACGCCTGGCATGAGTGGGTCCCATGAGATTCTGCTAGCACAAATATACAAGTGTCACATATCAAATTAATCAGCAGTGTCTCCTGGTGTGCATTGCATTTTGCTTAAGATGCATTTTTGGGTGAAAAGACACAATAAAATTACTTGACGCAAGCGAAGATGCACAGTACCTGGCATGCCAAGAGGGGTTGGATTGAATAGCTGCAGCAACAATGTATGAGGGCACATCTGTATTAACTGTATGATTATAGTTTTGCATCTATGTTACAGTGGCACAGTAGTTTAATTGTTTCTACCTACAGTGTTACATGTGTAGTGAACTGGAAGGAGTTTATTTGTTGTCCCTTTTCCAGCGTTATATTACCCTAGCCTTAACTTTCTTTGTCAAATTTAAATGCTACAAATCTTGTTGTGGCTAATCTGAGACAGGGCCTGGACTCCTAGGGAGGCCAGCAGTGTGCCGATGATATTACCTGTGATTTGCTTCTTATTCACAAGCAGAAGTCTATGTATGAGCAAGTTGCCGTTAGAACCCTCAGAATACTGCTTAGACAAAAAACCTTATGGTTTCACATGTCCCATTGAGCCTGCTTATAGATGAACTGAAAATTCACAAAACCTATTGATTTTCTGCGACTCAAACTTCAAAAAGCATTGAAATTACGATCATTAAGGCTGACACCTTAATGGACGTGTTCCTTGCGCAATACAGATATGGTATGCCATCACACCCTGTGGTTATCGGCAGATTCAGCACTCTCGCAGAATGAGACTGCTTTCACTCATCAAATGGTGGAGCTGCTAATTCACAGAATTGTGTGCTCATTGGAATACACACATGCATTCTATGCAACTGAGGTCTGAGCATTTATGTGGCTCCCACATCCCACTCAGTGCCCACAATCTTCTCAATTGATCACCAAAACAATCTCACTGGCTTCCAACATCCTTCTCACTGCATACATTTATATCATTTAGAATATACATTCAGCTCCCTTATTTTTAAAAATATCATATTCTGTCTATGCATGTACACTATCTTTCCCTATATGCGTCCATGCTGCTATATATTACCCAATCCCTACTGCTGTGTGGAATCCCAACTGTGATAGTCTGTGTTCCCCCATCTGCAACAATGTTTTTCCCCAGCTGCACTGCCTTGCATCCATGCCTTCTCCACAGCCACGTTGCTGTCTTTCTCTAATCTGTGGCACTCTTTCTTCCTCCATCTGCAGTACTCTGGTCCCCATACCATGCAACTCTGGTGGACGGCCACCAGTAACTTCTTTTTAAAAGTTTGAGTTTTCAAAGTACCTGAGTGACCTGCAAAGCAAGAGGAATGAGCCCAGGTGAGGAGCTGCTTCCTTAACTCTGGGGCCACAAAGGTCTTCCCAGTAGGGTGCTGTATTTGTACAGTGGCAAACACTCTTGATTCCAACACAGTTGTCATTACAGTGGAGAGATCTAGATAGGGCATCTGCCTTTTGATTGAGAGCTCCAGATCAAAAGGTCAGGGTGAACTGGAAATGAGCAAAAAATATCGCCCACTGGGCCAGACAATGACTCACACATGGAATATTCTTGAGGAAGAGGAGGTTCCAATGGTCAGTGAAGACAGTGAAGGGAAATTTAGCCCCTTCCAGCATATATCTCCACTCCTTCAGTGTCAACTTCACTTCCAAGAGTTCTTGTTCACCTATAGCATAATTTCTTTTGGCAGGATAGAATTTCTTGGAGAAGAACCCACAAGGATGAAATCGGTTATCTTCATAACGCTGTAATAGGACTGCTCCAACTGCCTCTGATGAGGCATCAACCTCTAATTAAAAAGGTCTGTCCAGGTCTGGTTGTCTAATGACTGGGGCTGTGATAAAGGCTTGTTTCAAAAGATGGATGGCTGTCCCAGCTTCGGGTGACCATAGAGCAGGATTATCACCTTTACGTGTCAGAGCTGTAATGGCTGCCATCAGTGATGAAAATCCCTTGATGAAACCTATATTATTGTTGACAAATCCGAGTAGTCTCTGGATGGCTTTCAAGGTTTGAGGTCACGACCAATCCAGGATCGTCTGCACTTTTTGGGATCCATTTCTAGGCTGGAGCTGGAAATGACATAACCAAGAAATGGCATACTGGGTACACTAAAGACACATTTCTCCAGTTTGCAATAGAGGTGATTCTTCCTCAGACGAGACAGCACTTCCTTCACATGTTTATGATGTTCCTCTGGAGAAGATGAAAAAATCAATATATCGTCCAGATAGACAACAACTGAAATGTATAATATGTCCTGGAAAATTTCATTAACAAAGCCCTGAAAGACAGCTGGGGCATTGCACAGGTCGAAAGGCATTACAAGGTATTCAAAATGTCCATCTCAGGTATTAAAAGTGGATCCACTCATCACCTGAGCGAATATGAATAAGATTGTAGGCCCATCTCAGATCTAACTTGGAAAATATGATGGACTCTTTGACTCTGTCGAATAATTCTGTGATTAGTGGAAGCGGATATCGATTCTTGACCGTTATATCATTCAGGCCTTGGTAGTCTATAAATGGTTGTAAGCCACTGTCTTTCTTGGCAATGAAAAATAACCCAGCTCCGGCAGGAGAGGTGGAGTGGTGTATAAATCCTTTCTCTAAAATTAATTGGGCAATCCCATTCTCTATGAGGAGGTAAGATGTTTGCTTGTTGTTCAGAAAAGACATCAGTAAACATATGATACTCCTTGGGAATTGCTGGAGATACTAATGAGTCTGTTTACCTCACAGGTCGTATCTTGGGAAGACAGGATTTCTGACAGTCAACTCCCCATGAAAGGATTTGTATCGAGCTCCTGTGGATCCTGGGATTGTGCAGGCGTAACCAGGGTAGTCCTAAAATTATTTATTGGGAAGCCTCAGGTATCACTAAGAATTTTAGAGACTCAGAATGGAGTGCCCCAATATGGACAAGTACTGGTTGAGTTTCCTTGGTGACAACTCCGTTAGCCAGAGGACGTCCATCTATAGCGGTCAGAGAAATTGCGTGATCAAAGGATGAACAAGGAATCTGTAGCTTGTTAACTAAGCTGAAGGTCATAAAATTTCCAGCTGCTACAGAATCTAGTAGAGCAGTAACGAAGACAGGTTTTGACTTGAGATCTATGGCTAAGATCAATACAAAATCTTTAGAATTTGGAGACGGGCTCATAACTCCTAACTTGATGTCCCCAGGGTCAGTTAGGAGTGGGTGTTTTCTGGTTTTTGGGAACAGGAGGCCACCAGGTGACACGATTCTCCACAGTATAGGCAGAGGTTCTTTAATATTCTTCTCTGAAATTCTTCTTTGGAGAGATGGGTATGATTTACCTGCATTGGCTCTTCATCTGTACAAGGAGGGATTGGACGGGTAGTAGAGGGAGGAGTAGATGACCTTTGCTGGTCAGTTCTGTGCTTTTCAGCCTGATGTTCTCTGAAGTGTAGGTCAATCTTATTACAGAGGGAAGTCATATCGTTTAGGTTAACAGGTAGGTCATGGGTGACCAAATCCTCCTTTAGTCAATTAGAAAGCACATGCCAAAAAGCTGAGGTGAGGACTTCCTCATTTAACTTGAGTTCTGATGCTAAAATCTGAAACTGTACGGCATATTGACTGACAGGATGGGTTCCTTGTTCCAGTGTCATAATACTAGATGATAGGCTGATACAGTTCATCCAGGCTCATCAAAAATCCTCCTAAATGATGTCACAAAGTCAGTGTAGTTATCCAGCATAGAATATGAATGAGTGGGGAAGCCCAATCCAAGGCTGAGCCGGACAACAGGGACACGATGTATGCCACTTTAGTTCTTGCAGTGGGAAAATTATCAGGCTGTAAGGTGAAATGTATATCACACTGATTCATGAACCCGGGACAGAGTTTAGGGTTGCCGTCAAATTTGCTTGGCTTACGGAGGTGTAAGCGAGTGGATGCCCTTCTTCCTGTATTACTCGGCATAGAAGCGGGTGTAGTTACTGTTACCCCAGAAGTGGATAAGGAGGTTTGCAGATTATCCTGTCGTTTAGACATTTCTTGTAAAAACTTGCTTTTGGTGTTGCATGGTTTCCAGGTTTTCCAGATGGCCAGCAATGCACTGAAATAAATCTACTCAAGACTCCTGTTCCGTGGCCGGATCCATGGGACCAATGCAAACTTTGAGGTTCTGGTGGGCCTGGGGTGGTGACAGGAGCAGAAACAGAAGCAGATTTAAAACAAAACATTGAACTTTGAATGAGTGGTTTGGCTGACACAACAATGGGAGAAAATTGAGTCCAGGGATGGCACTAAAGTGCAAATGGAAACTGAGGTGAAGCAATGAGTAAAAGTCCAGGTAGTGGCAGATAGGAGCAGTCCAGTGATCCAGGTCTTGTGAAGCTGCAATGAATTGCGGGTTGAAGAGATTTGCAGGTAGAAGAGGTGAATTGCAGGCTGAGATGAATGCAGACTGAGGTGAATGCAGGCTGAGGTGAATTGTCCAGAGGAAATGTGAGAGGAGGCAGGGTGCAGGGTACAGCTGACACAGGTACCCAGGTAAGGGGAAGGTAATGGAGGATGCAGAGTAGTCCAGTGGGGTTGGAGCAGACAATCAGGCAGGCAGGTAGCGTATCACATGAAAATAGGTGGTGAGCACAGGGAACTCTCTCTCAGCTAAGCTGAGAAACACGTTGCACTGGCAATGAAGTGAGGCTCTGAACCTCCCTAAATACCAAGTGCTGTGCTGTGACTGGCCAGTGAGAGCATGTGACAAACCAGGATTGGAATGGAAGCACCACCAGGCCTCACCAGCCCAAAGTAACAACATGCCCGCACAGAACCACGCATTTTCAATGCCCCTCGCCAAACACCAGCGCCACCGCCAGCCCCCCCCCCCGCCATAGTAACCTCACAGGTAATACCCATCGACCACAATGCTGAGAAACTCTGGTCGTGACAGCCTGCACAACAAGTTGAAAAGTCCTATTTCTACAATGGCGCATTCTTGAGTCAATTGTTTAAGAACTGTAAATTTCTAATTTACCTGAACTACAAAAGCACGTACCCTGGCACAATAGCTAACTAATAAAACAAACCCCAAGTCTAAATTCCACCCTACCCTGAGTTTTTCCTTCCCAAAAATCCCCCATAGACTTCAGCAGAAAAGTTGTCCTAATTGAGAATGTCAGAAAAAAGTGACAGTTGGAGCTTTAGATTACTCCCAAATCCACATTTTGTTATGTTTTTGCCCTGAAATTGGGCATGCAGCACCGTGCATCAGTTCTACCTGCCCCTACCAAATTTCAACATGATGCCTCTAATAACTTTTGAGGAGAAGTCCCTTGAACACCCTGCCCCCCTCCGGAATTCTCTATGGAGAAATCTGTTTTTTTTTAGATGCAGCCTTAATATAACGGGAAGACTGTTCCCTATTAATAAAATATATATCCTGATCTGAGGACTTTCTCCTTCAGAGTGCACATGCCATATAGTTTATTTAATTTCCCATTTTTGCTTGCCGGTATTCCATGGTTACTATACTTTTAGCTGTTTTTCTCAATCTACTTCCTATTGCCTACATAGATCCATACATTGAAAACTACATGCAGAATTCCTTGTGGCAACTAGGGAGCATTATTAGCTGGGATTTTAAAATAGGTATTGCTGTGCATGAGTAGCTACATTTTATGTGCTTATGTAAAGAGTACTGGTGTTTTGTATTGATATCCAGATTAAAGATTGACAGTGTCTATAGTCTAGATAGACACTCAATAGATCACCACCAGATGGTCAACAGGGAATAGGTCGATATGTACAAAAGATTGACTTACAAATAGTCGACACACATGTTTTTCAACATTTTTAAGGTTTAGGGTAAAGATTAAGCACTTGCTGAAGGGTTTTGGGGAGGGTTAGTGTCAGGCACCAGGGGAAGGGTTAGAGTTATGCACTAAGGTGAAGGTTAGGGTGAAGATTATGTTTAAATTTTAAAAATTGTTGACCATTTTTGTGCCGACATAAGAGTGTTGACCATTTGTCCCTATCGACCTTATGCACCGGTTTGACCATTTTCACTGTCGACAATATGTGTGTTGACCATTTGTAACTGTTGACCTTTTGTCCCTTTCAACCTTTTGTCTGTCTACCACCTATTTTTGATCTATTGAGTGTCTATCTTCAGTACCACACCCTTTTGTTTTAAAATTAGATAACATGTTTTGGGTGCAGGACATTTCCTCTCATTTAGAGACATTATAAGGTTATTAATCTCTAGATCAGTACCTCAACTATCAACAATTTTTTAACACTTACTTTACCATTAAAGTTTTAATCATGACAAAAAGTTTCAAAATCTGTTTGCTTTATACACTTATATTGAAAGTCACCAAAGAGAATGGGATTCCATATACAACATATAGTTTTTTGGGGTTAACATTATGTTTACTCTAAAGTAATGTGTCAATAATAAATTCATCCAAATATACAGTATAGGGCTCAAAGATGCAGAGAGATCTCAGGACTACAGTTTCATTGTACTGATTTGCTAACTTATTATCTCACATACTGTTATATATAGCCATTCTTTTTTTATATTATAAATCTCAGAGTCACCAGTCTTTAGAATGTGTCATCTGCTATGCCAGCTGTTCTTGCAAACAGGTTGACATGGTTTAAGTCATTGTCAAGTATATTGGAAGTGGATATGACACACAAATTCTGTAGTTTACCCTTGTCCGTGTCATTACTTGTTTTCTTTTCTGAATTTGATATTGTAATCTAATCAAGGTCAATGTTTTGTCTTAGCTGTATAGTACATAGATATATAGCAACCTATTGTTAATACATACCACAGGGATATATGCAACCTTTTCAACACATAGTTTATGTTTATTCCCATTTTCCTTTATTTAGATAATCCTTTGAGAATGTAATAAAAGGCATATAAATTAATTATACATGAAAAATAATAAGACCACAACATTGACAGTATTTAGTATTTGATTATTATGTATACTGCTTAATGCTGATTAAGGCCCTCATTCAGAGCCGTACGCTCTGAGCAGAGCGCACGCTCTGCATGAGGGCCGGGCTCCATTTTCATGGAGCGTCCTCCTGGACGCTCGTATAGCTGTGGGTCACCACCCACAGGCTATACGAGTGTGCATTTTGATGGCCGCGATGGTCGTGACCATCGCGACCATTGAAATTGCGAGCCGGAGCCTGCGGTTGAGGTTTTCAACCGCAAGCTCCGGAGTGATTCTGGCTCTATCAGAGCCAAAATCACTCCCACTGACATCACTAGTGATGTCAGTGGGCCGGCTTCTGACGGGAGGCGTTCCCATGGGAACGCCCCCGTCAGGGAGGCACGCCCCCGGCACGCCCACCAAAGGGGGCGTGCTGTCAATCAACATTGACAGCACGCCCCCTTTGATCGGACACAACGAGCGAAGGAAAGTCCTTCGCTCGTCGTGTCTGGCGCATGCGCACGACGGAGCTCCCTCCGTCGTGCGCATGCTCAGTGCAGACCATCGACCCACTTGCGAGCGGACAGCCGCTCGCGAGTGGGTCTGAATCAGGCCCTAAATCTCTTAGCAACAGACCCAGAGACCAAAACATTGATGTAAAATACATTTTAGACTGGAATATAAGAGAATGAATTTGCATTGCTCTTAAAAAAGGCTAAATATTCTTCAAAAGAATGCAGTTACAGCTGACTAGTGCAGCATACACACGGGACGATTTTCCTGAATGATATGAATGATAGCGATATTGTTCACTGATAAATCGTTCATATCATTCATTTTTACATGCATACATGCAGGCCAACTTGGACAATTTTGTCAAGATTTGCCTGTAAAGACATGACTTCACTGACAAATCTATCATAGATATCTATCATAGATATCTATCAGTGTACACCCAAAATCGTTTGGCCTGCACTACAGAAAGTTGGAGGGCAATCTATCAGCGATATCTTTGGTTGTACCGTGCATATGCAGCATTAGGTGGCATTATTGTAAGCTATTTCATACAATACATGTTTAGAATTTTATAGGGTTGCAATGTGGGAAAAAAGTTGCCTATTTGGCAAAGGAGAAAACTTTGCATCCAGCTCACAAACTCTCGATCAATAGGGACATAGGAACTTCACACATAAGTATAAGTGTTAATTATTACAATTTGGTCCAGCTAGACTGCTATGGTAATATGATGTTGGTGGGCTGTATGATCCGGTCATATAGCAATGTTTGCCTTGGGTCAGCAGGTTGTGTGAGTGTAGAAAGAGAACTTACTGTACTGTATATAAGTGTTGTGGGGACTGTGTATATGTGAGGTAATTGGGTGGGGCTGCTTATGGTTATCATGTAGATGGTTCATAAATGCAATTAGTATGCCTGAGGAGTTGAGTTTTCAGGGAACATTTAAAGGTTTGGAGGCTTGAAGCATTTCTCTTTGTGTGAGAGAGTGGGTGCAGGCCAAAAAAGTCCTGCAACCATGAATGAGAGCAGTTACTGAGAGAGGATGGGAGATCCAGATCTTGCACAAAGTGGAAGAGTTGAGTCAGGAGATATTTTAGGATAAGCAATAAGATGCATGTAGAGATCTATGTTGTAGTTTGGTTGATAGCTGTACATGTAAGCCAAAGTATTTTATATGTGAGTGTGAGTGATGGAACACTTTTTTGAGCTGTGAATGTACAATGTTGAAAAATATGATTTCTAATTCAACATCTTTTAATACTTCCAAGCCAATAGGTATGGGATATCACTTTATAAGAAATCAAATGTTTGGAGGTTCAAAATGGGTTGCTTACCCTTGTTGCTAGTTCACATCTGTCGTAGCACACCAGATGCCAGCTGCTGAATCTTTAGCCTATATAAGGGGACTCCTGAGCACAATCCAGTGCCAGAGTATAGACTCATCCCTTGCTCCCATGTCCTTGATCCTTGTCTGCTATCTAATCCTGACCTCAGCTATTCTCCATGACCTGATTTTGCCTCATCCCTGGTACTGCACAGCTTGGCTGCCCTGACCCATATTATCGACCTCGCTTGTACGTCTTCATCCCAACGTGCTATTACCACACACTAGTGTATACCAGCACCTAAATGAGGGATCTTAGACAGAGGGCCATGACCTGCATGTTGGGCACAGCTAACTCCACACCTCCTTGTGGGGTTTTCAGGTGAAATCCACTGGCAGACTCCTCTCCTTTGTATTGGGTTCCTGCTAATCCCAAGTATGGACAAGCAACACTGTTCTTCCAAGAAATGTGACAACATCATGCACAATACTTGTTATTATCTAGAGATAAATTATGTGTTACAATGATTTTTGTAAGTTTTATTTTATATCCAATATACAAGAAATAAAAAAGATCATTCTTTTTTAAAATATGCACCATTTAAAAAAAAATACACTGTTTTGATTTGTTCTAAAATAAGTAAAGAATGATGAAGTAATTGCCTCTGGGAATCTGGATTTCTACTGTAGGCAAGGTAATACTTAACTGATGTGGCATTTTTTTATTTTATTGGTAGCCAAAAGTTGTGACTATTGTGTCATTATGGGCATTAGCAAATTACTGCTATAGTGTTTAATTTTTTGATCAGTTATGGAGTGAATCATTGTTCTGGTTGTTAAGTACAGTAATAGGATGCTGACACTAATTCACTATGACACAGAGTAATGTGATAAGGAGTTTTACTGTGCAGGCTTGATTTTGAATGAGGGTGTACAGGAAAATGGTAATTTCATTAATAAAAAGTTTTAACATTTCCTGGATAGATGTTCAATTTACTATGAAAGGTGTGTTATGTATGAAGTAGTGCCCTCTGATTTGAAGATTGTGAAGCAATAAGTTATACGAAAAAAAAATATTTTTTTAAAAATAAGTTAATTTATAAGAAAATATTTTGGTACATCAGATAACTTGGACAAATAGTCACTAGGGGATAGATCGATCTTCTACCACCAGTTTGGTCCAGAACACTTCCAGCTATAGAATATCTGACCTTCATCTTTGTGCTAGTTCCTCTTATATGTGATCCTGTTTACATCTATCTGGTACAGAGGTCACTCCCCACTTTTTGATTGTATGTTTTATTAAAGAGTGTTTTATTTTGCTGCTGCCAAATCTCACTCCACACACTGCTGGATGCATCAAGATCACACACTGGAGTGAGGGAGACACTAGGTGAAGTCACGTGGCTTGTTGCAGATCACTCTATTATTAATCTCTGCTTAACATTAAAATGGTTTTTAATTTATAATGCTGTCACCATTTTTTTTATTTGGCACTTTATACCTTTGTATTCAGCTTCTCATTCATTTTTTTTTCTCTCTCCACCTGGATGATATAATTCCGTTACTTGCACTCCCTGCCAGATGTAGCCTACACAGTGCACCCTGGATGGTTCTTTCTTGGGCAGGACGAACAAACACCTGGATCTATTCATTTAGTGCATTTCATATTACAAATATTTAAGTCACCCGTATATGTCATGCTGAACTGCAGCACTGTTTGCTGTATTTGCTATTCCCTGGTTTGTAAAATGTCCACCCACTGTATGCTATACTGGTGTGCTATACCTCCACTGAAGTGCATCCTCCATGGGCAGGATGTACTTCACATGGATCTATTCACAAAGGGTATATTATACTGCCACACATGTGTCACTTTCCCATATATGCCTTGGGTCCTTGTATGGTTTATCACCCACAATGCAACCTTCATAGTGTGCCCAACATGGCTGCCTCACCTGGTACACTTGTGGATGGGATGAAAAAAAACATGGACCTGATGATTATGGTGGTATCCTACTCCTAGCGTCAGGATGCTGCAACTACCCATTTTGTGTCATTTCTTCTAAGCATAACCTATTCCACCCAGGGTAATCCAATGTAGTGCGTCCAAGACTGCTGCCTCATCTGGTACCTTTCGTCATTGGAATATATAATCCAAGGAATTTATTTCCAAAAATGTCTGCACCAACCCTGTAATATGCTTATTGTGCTCTCTATGTATTGGTTGACTTTAATTATCTCTGTGTGGTTTTCTATTTTTTGCAATACCAAATCCTTGTACAATATACCATGTTTTCTGATGTCTGTAAAGCGACTTTGATTCCTAAGGGAGAAAAGCGCTATATAAATAAAATTATTATTATTATTTTTGTTATTATTATTATTATTATTATTATTATTATTTTATTTTTGATACTCTACACTTTGAGAAGTTTCTTTATTTGTATATTTGAGTTCCCTGTGAATCCATTTATCCACATGAATGTAAAAGAAATCTTGTATGTGCCTGCATTAGCTGCTTACATGTAAGCTTCAGTTTGAGCATTATCCATCATTTCATATAAGCGGTGTATATGCATTCTATGGTAAAAAAAGCTTAATGTACATATCACATACTTCCCTCATGTAAGTGAGCAACCAGTTATTCTGTTACACTATCTTCTGGTGGTGTTACTGGGGCTAAAATAAAATCCTATGATCACTTAAAGATGATCATATTTGGTTAAACACAACCTCCCTCCCCTAAGCTCTGTGGAACTTTCATTTCCTATACATCTTTAATTTCCATACATGGTCTGTAAGGATAAAGTATTACACCAAACATACTGATTTCAATTTATTTTATATATTCCCCTCTGAGGTCCACCTTCTTTTTGGGAATAGAAGCTCCATATGTTGGAAGATATTATAGACTCATTAACACAGATCATCATTTCTGGAACAGGATTGGTGCTAGAATATATTACCTCATCATTTGTGTGTATTTTAGCTTTAGCAAGATTTGGTGACTTGCATTGTGGTAATTTCTTGCTGCCTTTCTAGTAGCGCCAAGGTGTGGTTTCTATTATATTCAATTCTATTTTATTCTATTCTATTGTAATTTTAGTATAAAGAGTATTGCCTAGCTCGTATTTGGTGAAGGCATTATATTTCCATGCACTAGGAATAGTTGCTGATTTATATATAATTGGAAGGAGTGGATATACAGTATGGGCCTCATTAGAATAGAAGAGCACATTAGTAGATCTATAATTAACCTTTGTCTGGGTCTCCTGCTTATCACAGTGACAGAATGCCTTGCCTCTTAAAGTAGTGGCCCAGGTATGGCCCTACATGTGCAGTAACTCAGATGGCCAACATTGAGATTCAATAGGATCTACCTTTGTGCACTCTTAGACCAGTATCTCCTCAGTATTGTATGTATGTACACAGTAGGATATTAAAGACTTTACAGCTTGTCACTCCCTTACTTTAACTGAGAACAGTTCTTCAATAATTTAAGTATGCTAGAAACTTTCTGTAGAAAAGCTTTTGTCACGGTCTACACCTTTCATAGGAAAACTATTGTATACTCTCTATATTACCCTTCCTTTAGGGAAATAGCTGCATGTGGATCCTCATTATATACTGGCTACACAGAAATGAGTCCAAAAGACATCAGAGCTAAAATACAGTAGGAAAGGCCACTGCCATTAATATTATCTTACATTTTTAAAAACATTAACATAGCATTGTGACAAATTATAAAGCAAGCTTTTCATATTGATGAGTTTTTGCCACAAATGACTTAAGTTCTAAAGGTTATATGTATATTGTGTATATGAAAAAGTTTCCACACAATATTCCAGGGGACATTGATAATAAGGGCTGGATTCAATTATCCAGAGTAACTAATTGAGGGCTAATTGATCTGCTAGGGCTATTTAGCCATGACACATCTGCAGGCTGCATTTAATGTGTATATCTGTTCTAGGTAGACTTTAACAGAGATCAACCACAAGTGTCCTTATCGCGGGTGCAACAACCGCGTTAACCCATAGCTCCAAGTACTTATCAAACAACATATGGGTTAACACATCTTAGCTGCAATTTTACTGCACATGGAAAAGGGCTTGTAATTTAATTTCCTCAGTGCCTAAAAGCTCAAGGCTACAACCCATTTCCTCACGCAGTAAATTACAGCAGCTAATTGAATCTGGCACTAAGTATTTCCAGTGTACCTGAAACACAGCACCCAGCAGGATTGATCATTATCCTCTCACGGCTACTCATAGAATTAAAAGTCCACAAAATGTGAATGTAAAATCACAGGGTGGGATAGCATGAAATGTAGAAACAAAAGTGACTATTGAAATTAATGGTTTCACAGATTTACAACTCTATGAAATGTCCTACGTTGCTGGAAAACTCATTTGACAAGTAAATTTCAGTTATAAACAGAGTTAAGGTTAATTTACAGTGTAACATTTTTGGATCTAGAATTGATCAAATTGTTTTGGGCAACTTTAGATTTCACAAAAATACTGCCATGTCTCTCACACAACTAAACTTTAATTATTTTGAATTAAAATGTTAGAGTAAAACAAGTAATCCACAAAATAGGTTACTAAATTATGGAAGATATAACCATAAAAAATGGATTAATAAACTGTGGGTTTGTATTCTATTTAGATATTTAAAACAGATTTGAATATAAAGTTTAAATCATACAGTAGCCTTGTATTAAATCCAGAGCAAATATCTGCATATACTGTATTTTATTTATTAACATGTGAGTATATTTTTTTATATATCATAACATCTTGTGTTATTATTTTCTCTGTAAATGAGTTTCTTTAAATTGATTGCCCTATGGGTTTTATTTTGAATTGAATGTTTGTTAGCCCAATTATTATTAATTTATTTGCTTACTGTGTGATCACTTCTCCATAATTTGCTGTAAATTAATCATAAATCTAATACAAACTTACCCAAATGAGGATTGAGTATTACACCCTTGTCAACACTAAGCAGTGCGACCATATATTAACTCATGTTGTCAGTATCAGTATTGGAAAAATGTGTTAATTCAAAAATACACTATACAGTTATGGTTAGTAGATATTTTAGAGCACTCCGATTATAGCCTCTTTCATACGGAACACATGATATCAATTGTACTAATAATTTTAATTTAAGGCTAATATATGCAGAACTTTGCATATATTATTTCAAATATAGCATTTATAACAGTTTGTGATTAATATTAATTTTGTACCAAGTGAATATTATAGAGGTCTGTTATTTAATCTAATTCAAAATACCTTATTTATACTTCCATATTTTAAATAATCATATTCTTTTTTTTAAAAAGAAATTTTATTGAAGGGTCACAGTTTCTAAAAGCAATGTATATATTTAAACATATGTACAGTAAGTAGAAACTCAAAATGGGTCTCATTCTTAGCTTGATATAAACACAAGTTGCAGATTTTATCACCTGCAGCAAGTGCTTCTCTTTAATCTGCATGCCTTGTGCATCTTTTTATATAAACACCTTGGACATATCTATGACTGGAGTCCAGGAAATGGGATGGGAATGGCAAAAGGACATTAGGGGGGTGGTGTATGCATGTCAGAAATCACACTAACATGATTGGACACACTAAATTTATAATTGTGCATTATTTCCCAATGACCGTACACCTCCAGGCATAACTGAAATACTTCCAACTGTCAACAGAACCTTGTCACAAAGCCACAGAAGTATTACTCCACAAGTTTAAACAATACCATCACTCACAGAGAAACTACTCAGAGAAAAATCACTGCCTCACAGACAGAAATATACATTTCTGACAGAATAAAATCAACTGTATTATTCACTTACACTGTTGTCCAGTTAAATATTTATTTACTAAAAATAATACAAATTAAATAGCCTAGTCTGAACTATTTCTCAATCTTTAGAAAACTGAATCTTTAGAAAATTAGCTTTTCAGGTTCAAAGTTAATTTGTAAAAAGACATGATCTAAGTAATTATTCAAGACTTGTAAAATTTAACAAATAAAATACACAGTTGATTGTTATTTGTACTGACATTGCAAAGGTGTCTTGTAGAGATAAGAAGAAAAAAATTAGGAAATACATGCAATGCAATAGAAATATCCTTTGTCTCTTGACCTGCTTTGATTCTCATAGTGTAAACTAATACATTTAAAACATCTGTCTGCTTATAGTAGAATAAGCACTACAAATCTATTTGATTAGTTTAGGCAGCATTACTTCCTCAAAGGAGAGAGTTCATGAGTTTAATTCCTCCTGACCAGGGATGATTGGTATGAGGTTTGTATGTCCTGCCCATGTTTGTGTGTGTATACTGTAGGTGTGTCATGACTGGGGACTCAGGACTGCGGAGTAGAGGCTCAGGTTCTTGCTCACTGATGGTACGTGTGGTATTCAGTAGAGATGTTTGTATATAAATCCTCCTCATAGGTGGAATAAGCAACAGGGCAATATGCATGGGTGTTATCAGATAGCAATCAGTAAGAGCAGCAATTATGGTAAGCACTGGGCTGGACTGCGACTGGAGTGGATCAGGACTTGGAGAATATACTGGTATTTGAATGAGACTAGATTTCAGAATACACCAGACTTGGAAAACACACTGGAGTTGGAGTGGAACCAGACTTGGAGAATACAGTGGAGCCAGCATTGTCAGAGTGATTAGCGCAACTAGCATAGGAGCTAGAAACAAGCATGTGTCAGTGATGAAGTTCAGGCACTGAATGCTGTGAGGAGCGAGGCTTTATACCCTGTGCCTCACGAGGATTGGCTGATGCCATCAGGTGGCTGCCAACCTGGATACCCATTGGAGACTTAGTGGTCAGCTGACCAATATCAACATGGTGGTGCCCAGTGCCCTTGGCCAGGGGGAATGGTGCCAGTACCCCGAGCCCTCTGAGACAGCCAGTACACTGAGGACCCCCCAGAGATGAACCTAGGTGGACAGGCACTGCCATGACCACGCCCAGTGACCGAAATGGTAATAATGCCACCAGAGCTCTTGGTCCCTGAGACCACTGCCATTTTGGGGACCTGCCAGCAGCACTTGCCACAAGACCACAAGCCAGGACCCCCAACAAGACAGTGCAGCATGACCCTGAAGGTGACACTTCCTGACAATGTTTGAATGGGAATCATAGGCAAACGCAGGGGGGATTTCCATCTGCCTGGAAACCCCCCTCCCCAGCATACACCATTACCACAATAGAAATAGTGAAGTAATAGAATTTTACTAGTGCTGCATGTTCTTGGAATGGTGCCCATATCTAAAATAAAAACATTCAGCTCAGGCAGAATGGACCTACTGCCACACCAAATGGCATACTGTGATCGCTGGTCCTGTATATGCTGGAAGTATGTCACAGAATACACTATGTATGACACATATAATGGGTTACTGTGATTGCTGGTCCCGCATATGCTGGAAGTATGTGACACAATACACTATGTAGCACGCATATTAAAGCTGGTTAAGTGCTAATTCTACCCTCTTCATGGACTGGCCACACTCACTATAAAATCGAGCATTTGGAAACCCCCCTCTAAAAATCCTGCATTTGCCACTGGGAATATAGACTGTAAGCTCCACTACTTCAGGTACTGATGTGAATGAATGAAAGCACTGCAGAGTATATGTGTGTTATGTAAATAACTGTTAAATAAATAATTAATAAATAATTATCTGTAAAACTATTCAGGTAAGTATATTGACTGTAGGCCGGGAAAGAGGTTCAAAGAATGGGGTGGGATAAAATATAAATGCTTCTGGTAATTCTAGGATGCCTGGTTATATCCTTCCAGCCTCATGGCATAACTTCATGTGGGCCCAAAATGCACAATGGAGTGTGACTCTTCCTTCGCTGCTGAGGGCTTTCTCACCTTTGTGCTGAGGCCATTTTACTGATGTTAGTGCTCTTCCTATTTCAAAAATCAACATCACTGATTCTTTTTTAAGAAAACTTTGTGTTTCCAAAAATACCACTAGTCTTTTAGCACAATATAATGCTTCTAATAAAACTTTACTTAACAGTAAATTTAGTCAAGCAAGTTTATTTGTTTTTGAAATTTAAAAAAATTTCACAAAAGCAAAGGAGATTACTCATTATTTTTTTATAAACACTACAAACAATACTTTGATTTTTGTTTTTTCATTCATTTATTGGTCTAAAATTGCAATCATTAGGATTCTACAAGTAGTTTAAAAAAAAAACTCTTGAAAATGATAGTACATTTTTTGGGAAAATTTTCTGCATCCCAACTTTAACTGTCACTATGTGTAAGTATAATATAGTTCAACAAGGCATACATATGTTTAAACTGGGTACTATTTGAGTGAGATTTAGGTTTTAGATCTCCCACAAGTGAAACATTATATTTTTGTTTATTGTTAAACTCATTATCTGTTGATTACAATTGGGGGAGACGCACTAAGTTTTCAAGAGTGATAAAGTGGAGAGTGATAAAGTACCAACCAATCAGCTCCTAACTGTCATGTAAGAGGCTGTGTTTGAAAAATGACAGTTAGGAGATGATTGGTTGATATTGTATCACTCTCTACTTATCACTCTCCAAGGCTGGTGCATCTCCCCATTGAATAACTACTAATGGAACACATTGTTTTAAATAGGAGATTCCTTTATAGTAAACAAAGGTGCCTCCACATATGTACAGGTCAGCATGGGGGAGATAGGGCACAACGTGCCCTTCCACCATCTATGTAAAATTGTTTTTTTTGTGTAGTGCTGGGTGATATAGTAAAACAATAGCTTAGTAGTGGGCCACATGGTTTGAAAGATTGGACTCCCATCTTTCAAATATCAGTTCCCATACAGTTGCTGGTGTCCTTATGGGGGTAATTTTTTGGGTGCCATATTGGAAGGAGATCTTCTGCCATCTCTGGATTTTTCTGTTTTGCAGGGTTTAATGCCTGATCACCAGGCATAAAGATTTATGGGATACAGAGTTTGAAAGAGGGGACTTCACTCTTGTAAATGAGGGTGCCATCATCATTCAGTCTGATGTGATAGGGAGATAGTGAGATTAAAATTCCAACCCCCACCTTTTATAAATATTTTTTACATAAAAGAGCTGTATGTGCTTACTGATGGAATCCCCAAAAGCTGCCTGTATGTCCCCTCCAATCATTTAGACTGGAGAAGATTGTTTTCTTACTCCCACTCACAGTGGACATATTTTAGCAGAAAACATGTTTCACAAATAAGTATTGGGAGGTCTCTGTGCTATACTACAGAGTTTTGGTAAGTTTCACTAATGCAAATTAGTGATTGTAGTTGTTGCACATACACAAAATGGTTTGCATGTGGGATGTAATTGTCTGTGATGTACAACAGGCTATTGTTGCTTGCCCACCCACATTTTAAGAGTGTTGCTACTTTGCACATGTCTTCAATTGTGTTATTTTAGTGAATGCAATCTGTGCCTGTGATTTGAGGCACAACTGCTGACAGCTTTGCATCAGGACCATAATTGTTATTGTTATATAGTGTAAAGTTAACATTTAAACTATATTAAATTAAATTTAAAGTAATTAAAGAAATTATTTTAGAAGTAAGTCAGAAGCCAATGGGAAAATTATATTATATTTCCACATTAGTAGTAGAGATGTGCGCCGACCCCCATATTTTGGATCTGTATCTCCTCATGTTTTGGATCTGAATTGGTTTTCCCAAAACCACCCTTGCATTTTGTGGTTTTGGATCTGTATTTTTTTTTTTACATTTATAAAATCTGCTAAAATCACATAATTTGTTTTTTTTTTCCTACAGTATTATTAACAGCAATAACATTAATTTCCACTTGTTTCCGGTCAATTTTGAGCAGCTCACAGCTCACAATATTGTTTTCATCCAGTTTAGGCCTAAAATTTGCACCAAGCTAGATGGCTGACTAAGCCAAGCAGCAGCAGTGGGCGACACAAACACATGGCAGTTAAACTTCCATCATGGCACATCAGGAAATAAATGTTTTTAATATTCACGAGGCCTGAGAGAGTTGGAGTATGTATGTAATTGAAGGCAGGGATAGGAAGGGTTGAATGGTAGTAAATTTTAATTCAATTTTTGATTCCAAAGTAAATTTATGAGGGAGAAGGGGAGTGGAGGAAGGGAGGCATTTTCTTAAATTTTTTTACTAATTCACATCAGTTTTTGTCCCAGAAGAATCATTGAGCACCATGCCTGCTGCTGGGAGTAGATTTTTATCCCAGAAGGGGACCAGGAAGACTTCTAGTAGTAATTTACTAAACAATTGACTGTTAAATAATCCTTTGCAAAGGTTCCACTTGAAAAGCATTTCCCAACCTATACAGGGACATTAAAAAAACATAGTGGCCTCAAAACTGCCATTGTACCCACTGTCCACTTAACCAGCACAGATATGTGGACAAGTGGAACAGAGCAAATGCAAGATTTAAGATTTTATGTTTGTCTTATATTTTGTCTTTCTTAAGAATCCTTGAGCACCTTGCCTGCTTCTGCTACTGCTCCAAACTGACGTTGTACCCACTTTACAGTTCACAAGCACAGACATGTGGACAAGTGGAACAGAGCTAATGCAAGATTTAAGATTTAAGTCTTATGTGCTGCTGGGAGTGGATATTCATCCCAGAAGGGATGTATGTTGTTTCTTGCTTCCCAATGGACACAGATCTGAAGATATATAAAAAGCTGTTGATAAGCAAATTGTCAGCTCAAGTGGCACGTGATGCAGTGATGGCTTCTCCTTCAGTTTCTCTGGCAAGTGCATCTGCCGAGAAAAGACTAAACTTTCAAAACACCCACTGGTGATGCATATGAGTCAACACAACCAAGTTTTGACATCTGGTCAGGTCAGAGAATTGCCTACAATTCATGACACCTCTACCGTGACTCCATCTGATGTGGTAACCATTCAAAGAATGGTTGAGGACTATTTAAAAATGTTAGTTATAGCATCCAAATAGGCATGTAAGACAGTCCGTTTGACTACTGGCAGGAAAAAAAAGGTAATTTGTAGGCCCTTGAACAAACTGGCTTTGCTTTACTTGAGCTGCCCTCCCTTCAGTGTGTACTCAGAAAAAGTTTTCACAGCCGGAAACCTTGTCAGTGATCGGCCTATGAGTCTACTTCCCCAAAATGTGGAAAAGATGATGACCATCACAACAAACTACAAATTCTATGATAAAGACCTTTTACCATCAATTACATGCAAAAATTACAGAGGCACCTGTAAAGGTGGATTCCACCAGGGACAAATTAATATTTTGTGAAGATGATGTATACACTGATGAGGGTGAGGAATCGGATGCTGATGATGATGGTAACAACATCTTGCCTCTGTAAAGCCAGTTTGTGCACATTGAGATCATTGCCAGCAATGTCAGCTTGTTTTGTGGGGGCCCAAACAAACAAATTGCTTCACGAATGAGGATATTGTTGATGAAGGTGTTGGTGGTGAAGAGGGTAGGTGCTTGGATCTAGCAGAGAGAAGGGAGCTAGCTGATGCTGGACTGTTTGTTACTTTTTTAGCCAAAGTTTCTGAATTTTGCAAAAATGTTTTGATGGATGTGCTGCAGCTGACATAACAGGATGGAGGTTCTTAGATGGTTAAGGTCCCTATCTTTAATAATTTTGGCTTTACAAATGGTACAGATACCTTCACAACTGGATTTGGTTTTGTGCTAATATAATTCCACACCCAATATGTGGCTTTTCTGGTCTTATGCCCAGGCATCACCCCAGCCTTTAACTCCAGTTTATATCATTACACCAGCCTATACCATCACCCCAGATTATACCAGCACCCAAACCTATATCATCATCCCATCCTGTGTTATGTATAAATTACATATTTGCTACCTGTTAGATTGGGGATTCATTGCCACTTTAGTGGATGTGAGTTCCATTTTAGTCCATATCACCACACCCCCTGCACATCTTCTGACCTGGGCTACAGGTGGAGCAGCTGCTCTCTGGAATATGGTTGCATGGAATTGCGCTACCACTTAGTGTCACAAGATTTTTTATGAATAAGAAAATAATAATTTAATAACACACTGTGCTACCACTTATGTCACAATATTTTATTTAGAATACACTGCATTTCCACTAACAGTGTCAATATTTTTACAAATAAACTGCATTTTCCACTAACAGTGTCACAATATATTTTACAAATACACTGTGTTTTCCACTTACAGTGTCACAATATTTTTATACAAATACACTGCATTTTCCACTTAGTGTCACAATATTTTTTTAGAATACTTGGCGTTCCCACTTTCCACTAACAGTATCAATATTTTTTATGAATATACTGCACTTTCCACTAGCAGTGTCACAACATTTTATAAGAATACACTGCATTTTCCACTTACAGTGTCACAATATTTTTTATGAATACACTGCATTTCCACTAACAGTGTCTGTCAATATGTTTTTTTTAATACACTGCATTTTCCACTTAGTGTCACAATATAATTTACAAAATTTATTATACACTGTTCTACCACTTACAGTGTCACAAACATTTACTCTTGTCTGAGAGGCAGCATCACAGTAAAATAATAATATACACTGGGGTACAGCACAAAAAATATACATTATTTTTCTATTAATTATATTTTTATTAGATTTGATTTTTTATACACTGGGCACCCTTGGAAAAGCAGAGAACCCCTGGATGGTCACAACAACCCCTGGATGAACACAGAAACCCCTGCCCTAGATGAACACAACAATCCCTGGATGGATACAGCAGCCCCTGGATGGATACGGCAGCCCCTGGAAAGACACATCATCCCCTGCCCCTGGATAGACACAGAGACCCCTAGATGGACACAGCAGCCCATGGATGTTCACAGCAGCCCCTGGAAGGACACAGAAGCCCCTGCCCTAGATGGACACAACAACCCCTGAATAGACACAACAGCCCCTAGATGGACACAGCAGCCTCTGCCCCTGGATGGACACAGAAACCCCTGCCCTAGATCTACACAAAACCCCTGTATGGACACAACAGCCCCTGCCCTAGATGGACACAACAACCCCCGGATAGATACAGCAGCCCCTGGATGGATACAGCAGCCCCTGGATGGACACAGCAGCCCCTCTTGGATGAAACACAGACCTGACAGCCTGGGACTTGGCAAGCAAATGCTGCTGATCACTGTGGGGAGTGACTTTTCTACAATCCAAAACCTGAGAGAATCTGACAGCGGGATGATGACGTTTTGCCTCGCTTTGAGATTCGAGTCAGGCGGGAAAACCAGAGCAGGACTCTGATCTTGCCTCGGATCTACAAGTTCGTGTGGGCCCGGTTCTCAGAGAACTGGACCCGCTCAACTCTTATTATTAATTTGTGCATATAGGGCTTGATTCAGCTTTGGGAATAGGGTAAGATATATTAAGTAACTGTGAATCTGGACAAACCATATTGCAAAGCTTTATTTTTACACTGCAATTTAAATTTCAGTTTGGACACACTCCTCCCAAATCTAATTTTCACATTTTAAATCTGCCCCACCTGCAGTACCGCACGGCTTTACCAAGTTGCACAGTTACTTGCTATATCTTACTCTATTCCCAAATCTGAATCAGGCCCATAAGCTGTAAGGTTATATGATGAAATTAGTTTAAAGTTTACATGTAATATTATGTCAGTCAAAAATAATAATTCTGTTGTTTAGTTACCACAAGAGGGACCTGCACTATGAACATTATAAAATGTATAGGGCATATTTAAACTAAAATATAATGTATTATATTTAAAGTAAGTGTAATGCACCACAAAAATAATATTAATAACAAGAATATTTACTGCTGTAACTCCATGTCTGCTTTTTGTTAGTTAGACTTTGATATGCTAGTATGTATTCTTCTAAGTTTATAGAAGATCATTAAAATAAATATGCAAGCTGTTTATTTAAATGTTTTATAATGCATTTAAAGCAATAAACATACATTTATTAAATACGTAATAAATGTTTTGGTCTCACTGGCCAAATGAAATACCTCTGTCCTAGCCAAAATTCTCTAAATGAAAATTAGCCCAGCAGGGTATTGACGTTAAAGTGCTTATTGTGATTATTCCAGTTTTTAAGTAAATCTCAAATTAAACTGCAAATGTACCAATTAATTTGTTTTGTTGCACTTCCACTTTAGCAACAGGGATGTTCAATCAAGCTGCTTCAAACCAATTTCTACACTAGTTGTTCCAAATCACTTATCTTAGGGCTCATTCACACAAATGCACTGGAAAATGGTTATAAACAACTTATTGATGCCTTTTCTAATAGAGATGAGAGGTTCAGTTTTACTCGTTTACGTGTAGATCTTAAAAAACTGCAACTTATCTGGTTATCATGTGTTTTGGATAACCATTGATATAAGTCTGAACTTGAGCTAATTTGGCAAAAAGAACTGAGTAGAGCCAAACCCCTCATTTTAATGCATTTCCCATGTACTTTAATGTAACCAATACAATTGTTTTATATTAGTTACCCATGTTAACATATGAAAAATACGTTTTTGAAAAGGTGTGAAAGAGCCAATAAGTAACCATCCTAGTTTTAATGCTCTTTTTAAATGTACATGGCTAAAAGAGCATTATTAACTGGTAAGAATGAATTAACCCTGACCAAATGAAATGTTTGCAAAATAGCAGTTCTATATAAAAAAACCTACATCATACAATAAGTGAAGTTCCCCTTCTAGAGCTTAATGTATAATATATGTCACTATCTTTATATGTATTTTTGTTCACCATTATTTGTTTTCTTCACAACTACACTTGACATTGACTCTGAGCAGTGCCTAGGTATCACTTTTTCCCAGTTTTGTAACTTCCCTCTTCAACATATCCTTAAGAACACCCAGGATCTCTTGTGTCAATTTAAGGTTCTAAGAAAAACGTATGTAGACTTACATCAAAGCCGCTGGGTCAAAAAGTGATGACCAATTCTCCACCTTGATGGCACTAGTAATTCAGGGCATTTTCTAGGGAAAGGGGCTCCCAGTGCGAACCATCAAATTGTGCTCTCCCCCCCTCAAATAAGAATAAGATAGTAAGTATGCATACACCTAAGGTTCATACTACCTTATGAATAAATTGTGTCAACATAACCATAGGATTAGGGACAGAAAAGCCAACTGCTGTTTTCCTATTAAATTATCCAAGGCATACCATCAGTCCACCCCTCAGGAAAAAAAAAACACATTGCTCCCCATAGAGGAAATAACATAGTTGCCCACAGATTGCTCCCCACAGAATATCACTCCAATAACACATCCATACCATGTTAGTTCTGTGTCCTATTAGCCAGTAATCACCTAGGAATGCCCAACACATTTAATATACTTCTTGGTGCGTGCATCTGAATCTTTACTACATCATCGGGATGCATGCATGGTGCAGCTCTGATTGAAAAACATGTGCAGTTGCATGGCTTGCCCGCCCCTAGAAATTGACCTGTATTAACTACACAGCTAGCTGGAGTCGCACTTGCATGCCTAACACAACTCTGCACCATACCAAGTAGGCTCATCAGGAATGATATGAGTCTGCTCTACCACCACTGGGGAACCTTGCCCTAACCAAAGTTTTGTGATACTCTATTTATGTTTTGAGAAGCTACAAAACCTGAACTGCCCCAGGAGTCTTAAAATGGCCACCATCACCCTCACTCATTGCACTCATTTGGTGCCCCAAACAGATTGGACTCCAAAGAGGAGGCCTATCCAGAATCATATGTATGTATTCTCTGCTCACAACTATCTGGTGCTGACAGTAGTTGGCCATTGGTCTGCCGCCTCATGGTACTGCCCACCAACCCATTGACTCTTCAACATTGCACTTCCCACTATGGGGAATTTTGTATAAAGGATGTGGTGCAGTCTGGGGCACTCCTGTGGTGCCTCAGAGTGCACCACATCCTTTATACAATTGAATGATTAAAGAGGCAGAGATACCTCTTCATGTAAAGCTGCTAGGGGCACCACTTGTAGTACCTAAGAGCACTCTACTCCTATAACTACATAATAATATGGGGGATATGCCCAATGCTACAAGCAGCTATTGTGGTAGAACAGTAACACCATGCTCATTAGTTGCCATGGCATTTGCCCTTACTACCCATATGTCCACCATTACAGCAAGAAGGAACGGGACCAGCTAGGAAATGGCCACTGCTCTGTAAAGAGATCTCCACACAGCAGACCTCTTAAAGTTAGTGAGAGAATGGGTGAGTCACGACCAGGGTTTCTCGGCATGCCGGCTGGCTTAACTGTGAGGACGCTATGGAGAGGGGCGTCTGGCGGTGGTGCTGGTATCTGGTGGGGAGCATTGGCTCCCCATAGTCCTGTGTGGGCATAATCTCACTCTGGTCTGGTTAGGCTTGGTGGTGATTCTGTTCCCCTCTGGCATGTGCACTGCCATCTTGCCTCCAGTCATGTGACCTAGTCGCCCTATCCTGGTGTGTCACATGCTCTCTCTGGACTGTCACAGTGCAGCACTGGGTATTTAAGGGAGTGACAAGCTTCCTCTCATTGCCAGTGCAACATGTTTCTCAGTGAGAGCTGAGAGAGAGAGTTCCTGTGCTCATTCACCTGTCTGTTGGGATCATTACCTAGCCTGTTTCACCCTGCCTGTTCCAGCCCTGCTAGATCCTGCCTCCTTCTTTACCTCTCCCTTGCCTGAGTACCTGTGTCAGCTGTTACCCTGCACCTTGCCTCCACTTGCAGTTTCCCTGGACATTATTTCTCAGCCTGCAATTAATTTCAGCCTGCCATTCACTCCAGCCTGCCTTTCACTTCAGCCTGCAACTCACTTCAGCCTGCAACTCACTTCAGCCTGCAATTCACTTCAGTCTGCAATTCACTTCAGTCTGCAATTCACTTCAGTCTGCAACTCATTTCAGACTGCACTTCTTTTAAGCCTCACAAACCTTGGATACTGGACTACCTTCTGTTATCACTACCTAGACTTTTTCCCACTGCTTCACTACAGTTTCCCATGTGCACTTTATACCCGGACTTTTTGTTTTTCCACATTCATGTCTGTTAAGCCACTCATTAAAAACTCTACGTTTATCTTTAAATCTGCTTCAGTGTCTGCTTCTTTTACCACCCTGGGCCCACAATAAAACCAGATCTCACAGTTTGCACTGGCCCCATGGACCCATCCATGGGACAGGAGTCTGGAGTGTTTATTCCGATGTATTGCAGACCGCTTGGAAAACCTGGAAGCTATGCAACATTAATGGCTCAGTTTCTACAAGAAATGTCCAAATGACAGGATAATCTGCAAACCTCCTTGTCTACCTCTAATGTAACTATAGTTACCTCTACTACTCCGCCTGATAATACCAGTTACAGGGCATCCCCTCGACTACACCTTCCTATGCCAGGTAAATTTGATGGCAACCCCAAGCTCTGCTGCATATTCCTGAATCAGTGTGATATACATTTCATCCTACAGCCTGACAACTTTCCCACTGCTAGAACCAAAGTGGCCTACCTGGTGTCTCTATTGTCTGGTCCCACCTGGGTTTGGGCTTTACCATTCTGAGAGCATTCAGATTCTCTACTGGACAACTTTACAGACTTCATAACATCATTCAGGAGGATTTTTGATGAACCTGGGTGAACTGTATCAGCCTCATCTAGCATTATGTCACTGAAACTAGGAACCCGTCCCATCAGCCAATATGTAGTACAGTTCCACATTTTGGCACCAGAGCTCAAGTGGAATTAGGAAGCCCTCACCTCAGCTTTCTGGCATGGGCTTTCCGACAGTCTGAAGCATGACTTGGTCACCCACAACCTTTCTACTAATCTCAATGATCTGATTTCTCTCTGTAACAAGGTCGATATCCACTTTAGAGAACGTCAGGCTGAGAAACAAAGAACTGACCATACTAAGTCTGTCACTCTTCCTTCCTCTACCCATCGATCTCCTCCTCCTACAGATGAAGAGCCAATGCTGGTGAATCATACCCACCTCTCCAGAGCAGAACACCAGAGAAGAATATAAACAAACCTCTGCCTATACTGTGGAGATTCGGGTCACCTGGTGGCCTCCTGTACCCACAAGCTGGGAAATGCCCATTCCTAACTGACCTTCGGGACATCAAGTTAGGAGTAATCTGTCCGTCCCCAACTTCCAAAGACTTTGTCCTAATCTTGGCCATAGATGTCAAGCCTAAACCTACCTTTGTCACTGTCTGGAGCAGCTGGAAACTTTATGACCTCTAGTCTCATTGATAAATTATGAATTCCCTGTACTACCCTGGATCATTCAATCTTTCTGACTGCTGTAGATGGACGTCCTCTGGCTAATGGAGTTGTCACCAAGGAGACTCAAACAGTGCTAGTCCTCATTGGAGCACTCCATTTTGAGTATCTAAAATTTCTCGTGAAAGTCATTCTAGGGTTACCCTGGTTGCGTCTGCACAATCTCAGGATAGACTGGTGCTCTATGCAAATTCTTTCATGGGGAGTTCAGTGTCAGACTTCCCCATGAAAGAATACGACCTATGAGGAAAACAGTCTTGTTAGTACCTCCAGCTATTCCCATAGAGTATCAACTGTTTGCTGACATCTTTTCTGAACAGCAAGCTAATATCTTACCTCCTCACAGGGAATGGGATTACCCCATCAAATTGCTGCATGAAAAGATGGCTACTCGAGGTCACACCTATCCTCTATCCTTGCCAGAGACCAAAACAATGTCCGAGAACATCCGGGAGAATTTAGAGAAAGGGTTAATTTGTCCCTCTACATATCCTGCTGGTGCTGGATTCTTTTTCGTCGGGAAAAAGGATGCTGGGTTAAGACCATGTATTGCTTATCGAGGCCTTAATGACATAACAGTCAAGAATCGATACCCTCTTCCGTTGATTACAGTGCTATTCGACAGAGTCAAGGGATCCATTGTTTTTTCTAAATTAGACCTACGAGGGGCCTATAACCTTATTCGTATCTGTGCAGGAGATAAGTGGAAACCCGCTTTTAATACCAGAGATGGACACTTTGAATAGCTCGTGATTCCCTTCGGCTTATGCAATGCTCCTGCTGTCTTTCAAGGCTTCGTCAATGAGATTTTCCGGGATTTATTGTATGTCTCCGTAGTCATTTATCTGGATGATATACTGATTTTTTACTCCTTTCTAGAGGAGCACCATATACATGTGAAGGAAGTGCTGTCTCGTTTAAGAAAAATAACATCTCTATTGTAAACTAGAGAAATGTTACTTCAGTGTACCCAGTGTGCCATTCCTTGGTTATGTCATCTCCGGTTCCAGTATGGAAATGGACCCCAAAAAGGATCAGGCAATTCTGGATTGGTCCCGACCCCAGACATTGAAAGCCATCCAGAGACTGCTCAGATTCGCCAATTATTATAGATGCTTTATTAAAGGATTTTCATCCCTGTTGGCTCCTATCACAGCATTGACTCGTAAAGGCACTAATCCTACTCTATGGACTACTGAAGCTGAGAAAGCCTTCCAGCTTTGGAAACAAGCTTATATCACTGCTCCAGTTTTAACAAAACCAGACGTGGATAGACCTTTCCTATTGGAGGTAGATGCATCTTTGGAGGCAGTGGAAGCATTTCTATCTCAACAGTATGAGTATAACCAAGTTCACCCTGGTCTTCTTCTCCAAGAAGTTTTCTCCTGCTGAAAAAAATTATGTTATTGGTGAACAACAACTTTTGGCAGTTAAGCTGGCACTTAAAGAGTGGTGATACCTGTTGGAAGGAGCTAAATTCCCTTTTTCTGTCTTCACCGACATTGAAACCTCCTCTTCCACAAAAATATTCAGTGTGTAAGTCCTTGTCTGGCCCAATGGGCAATATTCTTTGCTCAATTCCATTTTACTCTGACCTTTGCTATGGAACCCTCAATCAGAAAGCAGATGCTCTGTCTAGATAATTTTCCTGTGACAACAATACTGATATCTCGCGCAGTACCCCCATGCTGGAATCAAGGGTGTTTGCTACCACACAGCTACAGCCTCCTACTGGTAAAACCTTTGTGGCCCTGGAGTTAAGGAAGCAGCTGCTCACATGGGCTCACTCCTCACGCTTTGCAGGTCATTCTGATACTCGGAAGACCCTGGAATTTTTGAAAATGTCCTACTGGTGGCCCTCGATGAAGACTGACGTATTGGAGTTTGTCTCTTCATTTACCCCATGTGCCCAGGACAAATCCTCCCATCAAGCCCCAGCAGGTGAGTTGTTGCCTCTACCCATTCCATTACGTCCATGGACGCACCTCTCCATGGACTTTGTAATGGACTTACCAAGTTCAGAGGTCTACACCACCAACTGGGTCATGGTGGATCGATTTTCGAAGATGGTCCATTATGTCCCTCTAAAGAAATTACCCACAGCTTCTGATTTGGCTCATTTGTATGAACTCCCTGCGGAATTAGTCTCAGATCATGGCGTTCAACTTGTGGCAAAGTTTTGGAGAGCCTTATGTTCCAACCTGCAAGTAAAACTCAATTTTTCCACAGCCTACCACCCACAAAGTAATGGATCCACAGAAAGAGTCAACCAGGACCTTGAGACTTTTCTAAGAATATTCAAGTCATCATCCCAAGACAATTGGTCTGAGTTACCGCCCTGGGCCGAATTCATGCACAATGCCTCACATCATTCCTCTACAAATCAAACTCCATTCCAGGTGGTTTACGGTCTTCACCCTCGAGTACCTGAATTTCGGAGCCTGCCGGCTTTTGATGTTAGAGCCGTAGAGGATACTGTACAGAGATTTGCGTCCATATGGGCTCGAGTGCGCACTGATTTGGAGAAGACGTCCTCTCGCTACAAACTACAAGCAGACAGGAGACAAAGGAAGGTACCTTGCATGAAAGTTGGAGACCAGGTTTGATTGTCTACCTGGAACCTATGCCTCAGAGTCCCTTCCATGAAGTTTGCCCCACATTACATCTGACCCTTCTCCATCACAGAAATCTTCAATCCTGTGGCTTATCGCCTTCAGCTTCCCTCTTTAGAATTCCAAACTCCTTCCACATTTCCTTATTTAAGCCATTAATCCTTAACAAGTTACTCAAAGTTCTCTTTGTTCCCCCTCGTATCCAGACTGCTAGAGGTGTGGAGTTTGAGGTCTCCCAGGTTCTGGATTCTCGTGTCCACAGGGGTCAATTACAGTAACTTCTTGATTGGAAGAGATATGGCCCGGAAGAATGCTGTTGGACTGATGCCCGGGATATCCATGCTCCCACACTCATCAGGAAATTCCGTACCTTCCATCCTGAAAAGCCTGGTGAGTGTCCAGAGGCCACCCATAAGGGGGGGGACTGTCACAACCAGGGTTTCTTGGCATGACGGCTGGCAGGTATTACCTGTGAGGATGCTATGGCAAGTGGCATCTGGTGGTGGCACTGGTAACTGGTGGGGTGCATTGGCTGCACCTAGTCCTGTGCGGGCATACTGTCTGGTTAGGCTTGGTGGTGCTTCCATTCCACTCTGGCATGGGCACCACCATCTTGACTCCGGTCATGTTACCTAGTCGCCCTATCCTGGTGTGTCACATGCTCTCTCTGGCCTGTCACAGTGCAGCACTGGGTATTTAAGGGAGTGCCAAGCTTCCTCTTATTGCCAGTGCAACATGTTTCTCAGCGAGAGCTGAGAGAGTTCCTGTGCTCATTCACCTGTCTGTTGGGATCATTACCTAGCCTGATTCACCCTGCCTGTACCAGCCCTGCTGGCTCCTGCCTCCTCCTTTGCCTCTCCCTTGCCTGAGTATCTGTGTCAGCTGTTACCCTGCACCTTGCCTCCACTTGCAGTTTCCCTGGACATTATTTCTCAGCCAGCCATTCACTTCAGCCTGCAGCCTGCAACTCACTTCAGCCTGCAATTCACTTCAGTCTGCAACTCATTTCAGACTGCACGTCTTTTCAGCCTCACAAACCCTGGAATACTGGACTACCTTCTTTTATCACTAACAGTTTCCCAAGTGCACTTTAGTGCTATACCCGGACTTTTTGTTTTTCCACAGTCATTTATGTTAAGCCACTCATTAAAAACTCCACGTTTATCTTTAAATCTGCTTCAGTGTCTGCTTCTTTTACCACCCCGGGCCCACAACAAAACCAGAACCTCACAGTTTGCATTGGCCCCATGGACCCATCCATGGGACAGGCGTCCACGTTTATTTTTAAATCTGCTTCAGTGTCTGCTCCTTTTACCACCCTGGGCCCACATCAAAACCAGAACCTCACAGGGTGCAACTAGCTATATGGGTGGGACATGAAGCTAGGCAGAACATATTAACACCATAAAGACAGCATACAGTAAAAGGAAAAATAATAAATAAAAGTAAACAAAATTAAGTAATATCACTAGAAATAGACAGAAAAATATTAGTAAAACAAATTTTAGAGACACTTTTCTTGTTCTGAAGTCCACAACAGAGAAGCTTTGACCCAGTAAACCACAGCCTAAATAGTATCACCTCAAAACACACCCCTTGAAAATAATAAGGCCAGAAAATCACATGATGATCACAACAGCTGGCCCCCTGCCTAGAGGTTTAAAGGACCTTACTCATACAGTATTTAATCATTTGGTTTCTCTTTTCCTAACAGGAATTGTGCAGCACTGATGATTGTCGGGAATTGTAGATTATTACACTGGTTATGTAATTTTAGTATTGTAGAATAAATTCCAAGTTTACTAGCATATAAAAATAATGTGAGCCAGCCTAAGATTGATCGATACTTTAAGACATATAATTTGTAACCTTATTCTCTCATGTTCAGTGTAGGCTATGTGGTTTTTAAAACTAAATCCTAGGATTAATCTTTTACTTGATTTCATTAAATTGAGTCTTAAACACTCATCAACACACAATCCCTTACTTGAGGAACTATCACTATGGCCATAACTAGGGGTGTGCGAACAGTGTGGCCGCACAGAGCACGAAAGCACTGCTGCTCATCGATGACTCCTGTGTCTGTCTAGCAGGGTACCTGGAACGGTACCCTGTCACCAGAATCTCTACAGAGTGTCCTTAGGATGCTTCATATGTGATTGTGCATACTGCTGCCCTTACAGTTCCCGGTGGATGCCCTGGGCCTTCATGTAATTCTTGGTATTTGTAGCCCTGCCACCTCTATGTGACATCATATGGAGGGGGCGGTGGCCTGCTGTGGATGCTGCAAGCCATAGTTTAGTTTCTGACTATGATCGACACTTTTCACTTTTTAGCATAATAGTATACTCTGCAACAGTAGATATAGTAGTCCTTTCCTCACATATATATGCAGCATTGTTATTTGGAAACACACAAAACAGAGAGTCTGTGTTGGCTCAGCAATACATTTTAGCCCCCATTAGTGAAATGTCTACAAATTTTAATAATTAACAAAATGATGTGAGAATAACTAAGTGACTATTGTTCAGTGTTTTATGTCTAAATTTTTCCTGCTTTTTGACATCACTATCAGTATGGATACTCAGAAATGCAAATAGCATGTCTATTCCATCATAGAAGCCTTCTATATGTTATAGCTGCATGCTGTAATTAGACGTTTCATGCAATGACTAACCAATTCTTGAAATGTCTAATTATAGCATGAGGCATTTCATGAAATTCTTAATTTTAGTTTATGACTGTGACATATACTGTTCAATTTAATCCACTGATACTGTATGTGATTTCATGTATTTTCTAAATAAAAGCATGAGAGCAGTCTAAATTTAACGGCAGAATACATAATTATGTTTGAGCCTAAATAAGCACACATTTTTTTTATGGAATGGATCGATGGAGGTTTAGTGGTTAAAAAGAGAGTGGTTTGTTTTAGGTTACCAGTTTTGAATGACAGGTTTAGTTAACCAATCAGGTTTTAGTGGCAGGGTTCTTAGACAGTCCTTAAATAGGCATGGAGAGCTACCATTGTTCTTTCTTCCAATTTTGATCCAGGACAGGCAGGCTAAGTTTGCAGACCTCTCCATTAATTTTTAGTAATCACTACCTTTACACATTTACTTTCATTTCCTGAATTTCTTTCCCTTCACCACTTCACAATCTATTACCGACTCTTCCCCACTTATACCTTGTGATATTCCCAGCATTGTCCTGTGTTCCTCAGTTCCTGCTACCAACCCTCGGCTTTCTTCTTGCCCTCAGCAGCAATATTCTAACCCCCCTTCCCAATCACCAAGTCAGAGAGCAAGCCCTAGCCTGTCACAGTGCTACACCTTACCCTGTTGCCTCATGGAATCAGTCCAGCCACTCACTACTGTGGTCCAGGCTGCTAGTAGCTGTGGCACTCATCCTTCCTCAGTGCTCTATGCATATTCACTGCACACCACCCCTGGGGCTGCTTTGATCCATGGCTCCCCAGGTCTATTACTAAACTGGTCTATGGGGGATGCTGCAAGTTGAGTGGACACCCTGCAACCAGTCCCCTAAATCTTCAGACTCCCACTTCAGCCAGGCCATACTCAGAGCAGGGCCAGAGTCCCATCCACAAAGACACGGTGGACATTTTAAATATGACAGATAATTGCTGCAGTCCTCACTGTGCCAGACATCGGAGGGCAGCCTACCCCCCCATCTGCTAGTATGACCACAGATGGTCACAGAGACCAACTATAGCTAAGTTATAATGTTTTTTTTCTCAGTTCCCCTGGAGCCTGCATGGGGACTCTGTACCAGTTTTGCTCAGCAACACTGCCCCCATTCCCACTGTCCAGGGTTCTCCTTATAATTTCAGATCTAGATTAAATTATCTTGCAGTGCTGGTGATTCCCTTTTTTGAACCCATTTCATGGTCTACATATTTTACACATGCAGTGACTTCACCTCATTATTTGAACAGCAGGTGTTTACGTTTAGTCAAGCAATGCCCGCTTTTCTAAATAATGTCCCCTTTTTTAACTCTTGCCTATGGTCCCACAGGTTGCATACCCTACTGTGTATCCCTCTTTGTGGGGGGGGTTCTGTTTTTTTCTGCCATTACCAATGGACTTTTTCATTACAGGACCCCATCAATAATCTAGAAATTGTGATGCCTTATCCAACAACTGCCAGCAGGTGTTCCCCCTTTCTCACCCGCTGTTGTCAGCCAGTCAGCCAGTGCATGTCCCCTCTTCCTGCGCTATGCTATTAGTGCCCCCAATGCATTAATTGACCCTCTGCACATTATCTCACAATTTCCTGTTCCAATTTCCACGTTGACAATTTTTCAGCTGATTTGCTGCCAGGATCTCGCAATCAAGGTGCAACAGATTGCAGAGTGTGCATTGTGAGAAATGAAGCAGCATATGTGTGGCAAGTCATGGGGGGAACAATATGCACCAAGGGACTTTCTTCTGTATCTATAGTCGCAATGGTTGGGCCATCCCAATCTCTGTATCTGGTGAGTATGTTTGCGCATTCTTCCCCCGTGTTACCTACTCATGCTACAGTGTTTGCACAGATTTTTTTAGTTACTGTTATGTTCTGGGTTGTTTGTGGACCCGGGGTGGTAGCAGGAGCAATCACAGAAGCAGATTTGTAAATAAAACTAGGATTTTTAATAAGTGCTTGAGTAGACATATAACGTGGCAGTAAATAAAAGTCCAGGAAAATATAAATGTGCACAAGAGTTCTGTGGTGGGAGCAAAAGGGTTAATGTCCAGGTAGAAATAATTAGAGCTGTCCAGGTGTGCAGGTAGTGAAACTGAAAATAATCAAGCCAGGTTTGCAGGTAGTGAACTGAAAATAATCAAGCCAGGTTTGCAGGTAGTGAACTGAAGCGCAGGATGTCAGCAGGCTCAGGCACTCAGGTATGGGCAAGGGTGGTGGAGGTAGTGGAGTAGTCCAGTGGGAACTAGGAGCTGACAGGCAGACTGGCAGACAGCGAATTCACAGGAACAGGAAAGCACAGAGAACTCCCTCTCAGCTAGGCTGAGATACACGTTGCACTGGCAAAGAAGGAAGGCACTGACCCTTCCTAAATACCCCATGCCGTGCTGTTACTGGCCGGAGGGAACATGTGACTCACCAGGATTGGCCAGCCGCATCACATGGCCAGAAGGCAAGATTGCGGCGCCCATGCCAAATGGAACGGAGACGCCGCCAGGCCTCACCAGCGCAGAGTGACAACAGGGCCGCACAACAATGCGCGCAACCAAAGCCCCCCGCCAGACAACAGCTTCGCCACCAGACAGCCCGCGGCACAACGACCTCACAGATAACAGCCGCCTAGCACCATGCTGAAATACCCTGGCCGTGACAGTACCCCCCTATTTTGGGATGGCCTCAGGACACTCACCAGGCTTCTCCGGAAGGGCAGAATGGAATCTTCTGATGAGCGTGGGAGCGTTGACATCACGAGCATCGGTCCAGCAATGTTCCTCTGGACCGTAACCTTTCCAGTCCAACAAATACTGAAGATGACCTCTGCGCAGATGAGAGTCCAAGATCTGGGCGACTTCAAACTCAACTCCTCTCTCCATCTGGATTCGAGGAGAAGCAGGTAGAGCATTATGGAACTTATTCAGAACTAGGGGCTTTAATAAGGAAACATGGAAGGAATTGGGAATTTTTAGGTATGGGGGTAACTTTAAACGGTAGGCCACTGGATTAATGACTTCTGTTATGGTGAAGGGACCGATGAAGCGGGGTGTGAATTTCATAGACGGAACTCTTAGACGAAGGTTCCGAGTAGACAACCAGACCTGGTTTCCTACTTGCATGCGTGGAACTATTCTACGCTTCTTATTGGCCTGGGTCTTATAGCTAGAGGATGTCTTCAACAAATCAGACCATACTTGAGTCAAGATGGCAGCAAAATTCCGCACCGTGTCCTCCACGGCCGTAACATCGAAAACAGGCAGGCTTCGGAATTCGGGAACACGAGGATGAAGGCCATATACAACCTGAAATGGCGTTTGGTTAGTTGACGAGTGGTAGGAAGCATTATGTGCAAACTCAGCCCACGGCAGCAAGGCAGCCCAATTGTCCTGGGAAGATGACATAAAAATTCTTAAGAAAGTCTCTAGATCTTGATTAACTCTCTCGGTGGAGCCGTTGCTTTGCGGATGGTAGGCCGTGGAAAAGTTTATCTTCACTTGAAGAACAGAACACAAAGCCCACCAGAATTTTGCAGTAAACTGCACACCATGGTCAGAGACAATTTCAGCAGGAAGGCCATGTAGACGAAATATGTGTTGGACAAACAACTGTGCCAGGTCAGGGGCAGAAAGTAACTTCTTCAATGGTATATAGTGGACCATCTTAGAAAATCGGTCTATTACAACCCAGATAGTGTTGAAACCTTGAGAGACTGGCAGGTCTGTGACTAAATCCATGTAGAGATGCGTCCATGGACGTGATGGAGTAGGTAATGGAAGCAATTCCCCAGCCGGAGCTTGTCGTGATGATTTATGCTGGGCACAGGAGGAGCAGGAAGAGATAAACTCCATTATATCTGCCTTCATAGAAGGCCACCAATAGAGTCTTTTCAGGAACTCCAAGGTCTTCCGAGTGCCTGAGTGCCCTGTGAAGCGAGAGGAATGTGCCCAAGTGAGAAGCTGCTCCCTTAATTTCGGGGCCACAAATGATTTTCCCATAGGAGGCTGAAGTTGTAAAGCGGAGAAAACTCTTGATTCCAAGACAGGGGTATTGCTTTGATTTTCAGATTGATCATCACAGAGGAGAGATCTTGATAGGGCATCAGCCTTCTGATTAAGTGCTCCAGACCAGAAGGTCAGGGTGAACTGAAACCTGGCAAAGAATATTGCCCAGCGGGCCAACCGAGGACTCACACATTGGAGGTTTTTGAGATTTCTATGGTCCGTAAATACAGTAAATGGAAACTTGGCGCCTTCTAGCAAATATCTCCATTCCTTCAACGCCAACTTTACAGCTAGTAGTTCTTGCTCACCTATGGCGTAGTTCCTTTTGGCAGGAGAGAATTTTTTAGAAAAGAACCCACACGGATGGACTCGGTTGTCCTCATAATGTTGAGACAAGACTGCTCCCACAGCTTCAGATGATGCATCTACTTCCAACAAAAAAGGCCGGTCCAGATCGGGTTGTCGAAGAACTGGTGCTGAGATAAAGGCCTATTTTAGAAGATGAAAGGCAGACTCTGCCTCAGGTGACCATTGGGCAGGATTAGCACCTTTGCGAGTCAAGGCTGTAATGGGAGCCAGCAGTGTAGAAAATTCCTTTATGAAGCGTCTATAATAATTTGCGAAGCCCAACAATCTCTGGATGGCCTTCAGTGTTTGAGGTCGGGTCCAATCCAGAATTGCCTGTACCTTCTTGGGGTCCATTTCTAAACTGGAGCCAGATATTACATAGCCGAGAAAAGGTACACTGGGCACTCCAAAGACGCACTTCTCCAGTTTGCAGTAAAGGTGGTTTTCTCTCAAATGGGTCAAAACTTCTTTAACATGTTCTTGGTGTTTAGCCACAGAGGGTGAAAAAGTCAGTATGTCATCCAGATAGACAACAACCGAAACATATAACAGATCCCGGAAAATCTCATTAACGAAACTTTGAAAGACAGCAGGGGCGTTACACAATCCAAAAGGCATTACTAAATACTCGAAATGTCCATCTCTGGTATTAAAAGCGGTCTTCCATTCATCGCCAGCTCGGATACGAATGAGGTTGTAAGTCCCTCTTAGATCTAATTTCGAAAAAATGACAGAGCCCTTGACCCTATCAAACAACTCAGTAATCAGGGGAAGAGGGTATCGATTCTTTACAGAAATGTCATTAAGGCCTCGATAATCGATACATGGTCTTAGACCACCGTCATTCTTGCCAACGAAGAAAAACCCAGCTCCGGCAGGTGAAGTAGAGGGGCGAATTAACCCCTTTGCCAGGTTGTCCCGGATGTATTCGGTCATGGCTTGAGTCTCAGGCAAGGACAGCGGATAGGTACGACCACGAGGTGGTATCTTATCAGGTATCAATTCAATTGGACAGTCCCATTCCCTATGAGGGGGTAAGATATTTGCTTGTTGTTCAGAGAAAACGTCGGCGAACATCTGATATTCCTTGAGAATGGCAGAAGAAACTAATGGAACTGTCTTTCTCACAGGTCGAATTTTTGGAAGACAGGATTTCTGACAGTCCATACCCCATGACAGAATCTGCATAGAACTGCAATCAATCTTGGGATTATGTTGACGTAACCAGGGTAGACCAAGAACAATTTCTTGAGAGGCCTCTGATATCACCAGGAATTTTAAGGACTCAGAATGAAGTGCCCCAATTCGGACCAATACTGGTTGAGTCTCTTTGGTGACTATCCCGTTAGTTAGAGGGTGTCCGTCTATAGAGGTCAGAGAGATGGCATGGTTGAGAGACCAAACAAGAAATCTGAAATTTATCTATGATACTAGACATTATGAAATTTCAGGCTGCTCCCGAGTCGAGTAGAGCAGTAGCAAAGACAGGTTTGGGTTTAAGATCCAAGGCTAGGGTAATCGTGAAATCTTTAATTTTTGGAGGCGGGTTCATAACTCCTAACTTGATGTCTCCAGGATCAGTTAGGATTTGACATTTCCCGGTTTACGGGGGCAGGAGATCAGCAGGTGACCGGACTCTCCGCAGTAAAGACAGAGGTTCTTTTGCATTCTTCTCTGATGGTCTTCTTTAGAGAGGTGTGTATGATTCACCTGCATAGGCTCCTCTTCAGTAGGGGAAGGAATGGGATGGGTAGAAATGGAGGGGGTAAATGACCTTTGCCGGTCAGATCTGTTTTTTTCAGCCTGACGTTCCCTGAAGCGTAGGTCAACTTTGATACACAACTAAATCATGTCGTTCAGATTAGTAGGAAGCTCTCGAGTGACTAGATCGTCCTTTAGTCGGTCTGACAACCCATGCCAGAAGGTCGAGGTGAGGGCTTCCTCATTCCATTTGAGCTCTGATGCTAAAATTTTAAATTGCACGGCATATTGACTGACAGGACGGACCCCTTGTCTCAGTGTCATGATGTTTGATGATGCTGATACTGTACGCCCAGGTTCATCGAAAATCCTCCTGAAGGATCACACAAAGCCTGCGTAATTATCCAGCAGAGGATCTGAGCGCTCCCAGAGTGGGGAAGCCCATTCCAAGGCCTGGCCGGATAACAGAGAGACTATATAAGCCACTTTATTTCTTGCAGTTAGAAAGTTGTCAGGCTGCAGGGTAAAATGTATGTCACACTGATTTAGGAATCCTCGGCAGAGTTTAGGATTGCCGTCAAATTTATTTGGTAAAGGAAGACGTAAGCGGGGAGATGATCTGCCTCCTGTATTCCCAGACACTGATGCGGATGTAGATGCTGGAACTTCAGGGGTAGAAAAGGAAGTTTGCAAACTATCCTGTCGCTTGGACATCTCTTGCAGAAATTTAGCCATCTGATGCTGCACGTTTTCCAGATTTTCTAAACGACCAGAAATGCACCTGAACAAATCCACTCCTGACTCCTGATCCATGGCCGGCTCCATGGGGCCAGTGCAAACTGTTATGTTCTGGGTTGTTTGTGGACCCGGGGTGGTAGCAGGAGCAATCACAGAAGCAGATTTGTAAATAAAACTAGGATTTTTAATAAGTGCTTTAGTAGACATATAATGTGGCAGTAAATAAAAGTCCAGGAAAATATAAATGTGCACAAGAGTTCTGTTGTGGGAGCAAAAGGGTTAATGTCCAGGTAGAAACAATTAGAGCTGTCCAGGTGTGCGGGTAGTGAAACTGAAAATAATCAAGCCAGGTTTGCAGGTAGTGAACTGAAAATAATCAAGCCAGGTTTGCAGGTAGTGAAATGCAGCGCAGGATGTCAGCAGGCTCAGGCACTCAGGTATGGGCAAGGGTGGTGGAGGTAGCGGGGTAGTCAAGTGGGAACTAGGAGCTGACAGGCAGACTGGCAGACAGCGAATTCACAGGAACAGGAAAGCACAGAGAACTCCCTCTCAGCTAGGCTGAGATACACGTTGCACTGGCAAAGAAGGAAGGCACTGACCCTTCCTAAATACCCCATGCCGTGCTGTTACTGGCCGGAGGGAACATGTGACTCACCAGGATTGGCCAGCCGCATCACATGGCCAGAAGGCAAGATGGCGGCGCCCATGCCAAATGGAATGGAGACGCCACCAGGCCTCACCAGCACAGAGTGACAACAGGGCCGCACAACAATGCGCGCAGCCAAAGCCCCCCGCCAGACACCAGCTCCACCACCTGACAGCCCGTGCCACAACGACCTCACAGGTAACACCCGCCTAGCGCCATGCTGAAATACCCTGGCCATGACAGTTACTTTATAGAGATATTGCAAGTGTGTACATTTTGGATATCTGTAAATTGCACAGGGCTATTGCCTTTCCTAGAATATGATAGTTGGGAAACCTAATTGGACAAGTGGTTTGCATCCTTAGCTTTCGATTCTGGTCTGGGTTTCCATTATATGACTTAGAGGTTTTTCATTGACCTTACCACCAATTTTACACAGTTAGGTCTAAAGTTTGGTGGATGAAGCTTAGCAGTCCTATACAGCTACATTGAAAACAGGATCTACTGCACAGGTGCAGATCGACAACCCCCAGTAATTTGATATATTGTTGATATAAATGTGAGTGTGCTACCTACTACCAGTTTACATACATGAGTAGAAGATAGGAAAACAGGATAGTACTGTATGTTGGTGCACTAGTCGAATTATAGTATAATTAGAACATAAAAAGTAACTTTTATTTGATATTGCTTAAAATCAAACTCCCCTCCGGGAATTGATAAGGTGTCAAAATATTAAAAATGATAGATTGTGAAAAGGAATTAAAATGATGTGCCAGGGGTCTAATCACACCATCAAAATGGCTCCTTATGATCGCATAATATCTAAACAGTGCTTGTCATATCATCTATTAATTGTCCGGATATAATAATGTTCCTTTTCTGTTCCATGTAATATACAGTATGGTTCATCTAAATAAACTGTGTAAATACCACGTTGCACAGCCGTAACTAGACTTTTTGGTGCCCTGTGCCAGAATAAGCATCAATGCCCCCCATTTTTTAAATAGGGACATAACGCACCCAAAAAACAGGAATGGCCTCATGGTGAAGGGCCATGGGAGAAATAGGGGAAGCCAGGAGTTGCTGGGGATGAATAAGAGGAAGTTAGGAGTGAGAATGATAACAAATAGAAAATTGACAGGCCTGAACAGCGCCCCTTGTCCTGCAGTGACATGTGCCATGGTACAGGCTGCACTACCCTAGTTAAGGCCCTGCCACATTGTCTTATTACCCCCCTATATTATTCATCACATTGCACAAGCTACACATATCATATACATAAATGTCAACATAGCAAATTCCAAATAGTTTGCGAATATAATGAAAGCCCTTAGCAGTTAGGGAATATTTCCTTTCCTTATTCTTACAATCAGTAAGCTTCTGGTGTATGAATTGAGTTTATACTCAGTATTGTCCTATACTTTCAGTGATTGAGTTGCTTGTTAAGACTATAGATGGCAAATTATCCTCAATAAACTCTCAAATTACAGTGGTGTCGAATCACACAGTCCCACATTATATCCCTCAGTAGCATCATCACAATATGTTACAGCATGAAATAGGACTGTAATTTGTCCTTTAGTGTTACATGTAACAGGGGCGCAGAGAGGGGGGGAGCGGGTACAGATTACCGGGGCCCGGGCTTCCTGAGGGGCCCGGGTCCGGCGCCATTCCCCCTCCCTCACAGCAGCCCAGCACACAGCGTGTGCTGAGCTGTGGTGGAGACTGCTTGTGGCTGCTGAGCAGCAGCTACAGCAGTCTCCTATGCGTGTAGGGGGGAGTGATCACACTGATCGCGCCCCCCCTGGCTTTGGCAGGGCTGAGGGGGCCCAGAGCGCCCCCCTCCCCAGCTCGCAGCGCCGCTTCACGGTGCTGCATTTCTTTTTTTTTTTGGGAAGGGGGCATGGCCACGCCTCCTGCGATTAGGTCATGCCCCTTATTACCAGGGCCCACCGTGGCTCTCAGCGGGCCTGCATGTAAAGCTACTCCAGTGAGGCAAAAAACAGTATATTCTCATATGGAGTTCAGTGAGAATCGCAGGATTTCTAGAGAGGAGTTTCCAAAATGCTTGATTTTAAAGCAAGTGTGGCCAGTCCATGAAGAGGGCATAATCAGCAACCATCTATAATGTACTGCATACAAAATACAGTTTACAGTAGTGTACAGTATGTAATAAGTCTGACATATACAGGACCAGTGATCACAGTAAGCCATTATATGGGGCAGTAGGGCCATCCTGTCTGAGCTAAACATTTTTATTTCAGATGTGGGCTCCATTGCAGATCATTTGAGCTAGTTCTGTAATCTGGAGGGAAAGAAAAAGAACCTTGTACTGCTCTGGACAAATATGTACAAATTGGTCACCTTATGTACTGGATAGTGAATTATTATATAGTATTAATAATTGATCCTATAGATGGTCTTTATCAGTGCACCCCTAACAGTGCATGTACTCAAAATATCCCAGTTAGTGCACAAGTATATCACTCTGCTCTGGGTCTGCATAGCCTCTGCAATCACAGTTCTGAATGCAATTGCTAGTTCACACACGCGCACTGCAATGCATAGGCATGTGCAGTATGCAACAATAGACCAATTAGTGCAAAGTAGCAACTACGTTCCTTGCTGAATCAGGCCTTCTGTTTGCTCACCCAGTTCATTGAGTTATGGGATCACTGAGCATTGAATTAACTCCTCTGTGCTTGCTCCTGATAGCTTCATCACATTTTCTATACACCAGCCCTGTGAATTTGTCTAACCTAGTCTGTGGTGTGATTTTAGTGTTTGGCGTTTATGATTGGTCAACCTTGTGTGCTGTATATATGGAGCACATGTGAACATTAGCTATATATCTACTGGCCTATCCTTATAAAAATAAACCTTTATGTGAATGCATTTTATTATTAAGAGGTGAGTTCCAGAAGAAGAACTCCAGACATTTGATTCATTCATATATATTGACATAACGATGTCTTGTCTCTTTTATCCCTGAGATAAAGTCCCTATCAAGATGGACACCATCTATACATTAATCAAGAAAACTGCTCTTAATATTTGGACCACTCAGTTGTTTGTTATATTGTTTGGAGGTGTGGTATAGTCATGTGTGGACTAAGCTGCAGTTGTGGGACGCAGGTTGCTTTGTCTTGTCTGATAGCTTTTGTCCAGGCAGAAGTTACCTGCACTGTTGCGGTATTCTAGTAGTTTTATGCTAGTTTTTGCAATCAATTTATTGCATTTCTTCTTGTCTTTGTCTGTAGAAATCCCTGCCTGCACTCTGTCTTTGCCAGTCATGCATTTTTCTGGACCTGGATTCTTTCCTGCTTATTACTGTTCCCACCTCAGTCCATTCCTTGCACTGTCTAGTTTCCACTCATACTGTAACTGTGTTGAGGCCTGGTGGCATCTTAGTACTGGGTGAATTTGTTTCACCTGGGAAAGGCCACTGTTATATTTAAAAAACATTATTAGTCTTCAGGAATCATGTGGTGATCGAGGCATGCATAACAATTAGTTTCACTGATATTGGCTATGGTCAGTTGTTGGTTGAGCTGGTCATGATGTGGGTTCTTAGTCACGCTGTATTTTTCATTGATGGGTTGTCCTGAACCTAACTTGCACCTCCTCAAGAGCTTTAACATTAAATCACTGTCATGTGGTTTGGGAAGCTGCTGCTGCAGCAGTTCAGGTTGAACATGCAGCATTCTGCTATATATATGTACTTCCTTGCTGTTTTATGATTCCTGTTTTCTCTCTGTATAGTTGACATAGGCAATGTTTGGATCTTAAATGGGGGAGTCCGTGTTCTTTGTTTATATAGTAGTTTGTCAGGCTTCAGTTTATTGCTGTTTGTCTAGGAGGCTTTGCAAAATATGGTCGGGTAAAATGAATTGTGTAATTCAGGGAAATAACTTTAGTTTGCCATTCCCAGGGGCCTAAAGGACTGATATACTGAGGAATGGGACATGGATGACTACTTTGCCTTTTGGATGTGGTCTCAGTTTTGTGAGGATCTGTTATATGCATGTGATTGATTATCTTTAGCTTAATGTTATCATTTTGGGTTTCCACAGTACATAGGGCCTGATTCAGAGCCGCTTGTTAGCGGCCGCTCATTCGCTCCGAACGAGCTCACTACTCACATACATTCACATGCATACCACAAGTGTGCACGACAACATTCCCACAAACACCGCTAGGTCCGCACACACTGACCCCGTCGCCCCTGCCCTATCACCAATTTCACATCCCAGCAAGGACACCCAGCAATTCTCCCGGCCGTCCACGGTCACCATAGCAACCGCCAGTGCCACCAATCACTTGAACCCCAGCACACACACCCATCCCAGTGCAGCACATGATTGGCTGCCCAACCCACATGACCGCTGCTGACACAACATAGCAGGCCCGCAATCAACACTGCTAGACCTCCCCCACAACCAATCCCCACAGGCACACAATGACACAACAACTAAGCAACCAATCACATACATGGACCACACCCCTTCCCAGCCATGATTGGCCATTCCAACCACCTGACCACTGGGGAACCGGAAACACCACATTTAAACCCCAAACATGCAGAGCCACACTTCTTACCTCCTTGAAGAAGGCAGTGCCCCTACCAAAATGCGTCGAAGACCCCCTACACAAAGCTCCTCATCTCCACAGGGATATTTGTTGGGTCTTGCTGCCTCCAGTCTCATCTCCCCCAACCACTCGCAGGGCCGCATTAGGCACCACACCTGGCAAGGCCCTGCACAGCCCCCCAGAGTGCTCCTCCACCTGCCGGTTCCAGGCGACCACCACCCACCGCCTGAGAGTGACCACCACCTGCTCAACCCTCAATGGGTCCCCCAGCAACAATCTCCAACAGCAGACATCCACCAGGCAGCAGCAGTATACCTCACCACCACTGTACACCAGCAAGCAGCCATCCTAAACAGACCTGCTATCCCACGTAACCAGCATCTACCTACCACTGACACTGCAGCAGTTAACTCCAAGCACTGCCGACCCTGCAACAGAAAACTTCAAGCACCATCTACCTGCATCCTAGGCATCAAACAACCACTCAAATCCTACCAGTAGGTAAGTGACTTCCAGACTCTGACCCCTGCACAGGATGCTGCCAGGGTGCACATCCATAACTGCCACACCTGCTGCCGACCCAATCACCACCCCTCTACCACCTCCACACCACCCAAGATGTCCTAGACTGTTGACCAAAGGTCCAGCAGGGGTAACGTGCTGGTCAACTGAACTGCATGGAAAGGAGCCCCCTAAAAGGGTCCATCCACAAGCCCCAGTCTATATCCACACCATCCACCACATCGCAAACCCTCCCTATGTTGCCTGGGACCGAACAGGATCAGTATTGTGACTATTCCAATAAATTGTTTGGCCACCACATTTTGTTGTCTATCTTTATTTTCTCATCCCACACCTCCATTCCACCCGAGCCACTCCCCCCCACAACCCATTACTCCCTACTCGACATCAACCACACACACATCACCACACATAACCACATTATCATCACACCTATAGGGCGAGCGCACCTTCCAATATCTCTACATCACCCTCTTACAACGCAGGACCCGGTACTCCTGTCAGCAGGAAGGTGCAGCACCCCATAAACAAATATAGCACATACACACCCCATCTGCCCATACAGCAGAGCGCAGTTCTACCCCATCATTTAGACTCAAAAAAGTGTCACAATTTAAACTCTCATTCATATGTTTTCCCATTTTGAAAATGCCACTCTACCAATGTGATGGTGTGAGAGTTTACTGTTAAACTTTCACATTTTCTAAGCTTTCACCTTATTACATTTGGCCCTTTGTATTGGATTGGCAGTTATTTAGACCTTTTGACAAAATGTCCATTTATAGTACTGTATTTACTGTATAATGTTTTATTATATATTTGCTTAACTCTAGTAGACATCATAGGGTATTGGTCTCAGAGAAATGTCTGAGAGTGTTTTGTTTAGAATTCTTCCTTTTCTTTTTCTTTGTATAGGCTTGTTACTGTGAATTTAAGTGTTATGGCGATGCTTGCAGATAGTTTGTCATTTCACTGAGCTAGGAATCGGTAGTCAGGGCCACAAGACGTGACCGAAGTAATCCCTCACAGAATTGTTAACAGTGATGTAATGTTTTCTGTAGATAGTGAGTCTGCTTGTATAGCTGGTATGGCATGCACTTGACATTTCCTAGGGTGTTTTGTCCACAGCTTTGTGTGGTATATCATATTTTAATATACAGTAATGTCCTGTTTCACTAAGTTGTACCTTTTTATTGTCCTACTGTATTGATTTGGTTTAAAGTTCAGCAGAAGTTATGATTGCTGAACTCCCCCCTCCCCCCCTTTAACTGTGTTCAACTTTCCTAGTGTCTGTCATAAGGGCTAGAGGGTTGTAAGTTTTGATCAACTGCTACATATGACATGTGCTCCTTCCTACATTAGGCAGCATCTGGTGCAGCGGCTGCAGTTTCTTCCATGCTTTCCATCACAAGTTTGGTTATTATTAAATAAGCAACTCTTTAGAGTCTAGTTACAGCACAATAAAGAAATGACAAAAAAATTAGGATCACTTCAAATGAACAAACAATCAAAGCCTATGCAACACAAGTAAAAATTGATTCAGTAGGATTTACCACCAGCTGCCCGACAAGGATGAAAATCCCGATCATCCCCAGGTAAGTATTCAATAACCTATTTTCCCCCCTAACCCTTCCTTAGGGGTGCCTTACCCTAACCTCCCCCTAAGTGCCTAACCCTAACCCCCCTCTAAGTGCCTAAACCTAACCCCCCTTCCCCACTACCTAAACCTAAGTCCCCCGGGGGGGTGCCTAACCCTAACACCCTTTCCCCTAGCCTAAATCTGTCCTCCAGGGGGGGTGCCTAACCCTATGTACCCCCTGGGAAACCTAAACCTAACCCTCCTCCCCACGGCTCTCCGCACATGTCGCACAGCTTGCCTTCGATCAGTAAGCCAGGTGTCGGTCTCCCAGCATAGGGAAAATGACAGGCATCAGGATTTTGACACCTGTCATTTAACCCTTGCCGGCATTATACAGTTGGGAAGCCAGCGGTCGGGATTCCATCCATCGGCTTCCCGACTGTTTCCCGTAAAAACAGAGCTACACCTTAGCTTCACAAGACAATGTAGGAAAAACAAGGAATAATAGTGTATGCAATGGCCCTGTAAAAAGCAAATAAAACAAATACTTAAATTCTTAAAGGTCCTGGATGTCTGGGGTATTGGTTCTTTAATTTAAAATATTCCTTTTTCCTTTCTATTCTTTTTTTCTCCAAGACAATGTAAACCGAAATTAGTTACTGATATAGTACATCCTTAGAACAATATCATCACCATCCTGGAGTTACATTTCCAAAGTTTGGAAAGGTGTGGATAGACAGGCTGTAATCCCTTCATCTCAAAATGGATAAGGAATGACATACTGTACCAAATTTACCATTAGGTAGACTGTATAAAATTTATAGATATTTCATTAAAATAGCACCCATGAAAACTCCAGAATAAAACCTATTCACCATATAATGGAGTAGTTATGAGTGAGTGTGCATACCATACTTACACTTCCTACTGCGGTGATCTACACATCAAGATTTCTTTACGATGAATGTGGTTCATAAATTGATAATCCACTTTTCTTTAAAATCCCAATTTAGCTTAATTGGTCATCAGGTTTTCTTCATTTGCTCTTCATAGTTTGTGGATAAGATGGTCATCATTGGTAATCTTACGAGAAATCTGAGTGCTGAGCAGAAGGTTCTTTTCAGTTAGTCCAATGCACATAAGGTCAAACCTACCAATATTTTGAATTAAAGAACCTCTACCCCAGACATCTGGGACCTTTAAGATTTAAGCATTTATTTTATCTGATTGTTATAGCACCATTGTATAAACTTGTAATCCTTGTTTTCTTACAGCACAATCTCTTTGCTAGTTATACATGCTTCCTATGAGTTTTTTGGTTCCTGCCACTTTGTGGTTGCCCATGGTTCTTTGAACCAAGGTTTGGTAGAATGCAGTGCTTCCTGGTGGCCTCTAGTATCACGAGTGGTTGACTGGCACTAACCCTTTGAGAATGGCTGGATTGTCTCTACCTCAGGGAAGTAACTGGTCTCTATCTCAGGGAGGGGCCACTGCTAGGCCAATTATGGGGGAAGTGTACCTCCTAAATCCTGTTTGTGCTGGAGCAAGTTCCAGTTCATTTATTTAAATATATTTAAATGGCTGTGGCTGAGTTTCACAATGATTTTTCTTGCCACTCTTCATAACATTCATTAAATTTGGCTGTGTTCTCTTTAATCAGCAATACAGTTGTCCATGTATTTGTTTCTAATTAATTTTATAAGTAAGAGTATAGGATAATAAAGCCATGGTTTAATTATAGTAGCCAAATACTTAATTAAGTTTGAGTCTATATAAGCACCCTGTGTTTTTTTTAATGGATAGAGAAAGGGATAGGGGTTGAAAAAGGGGGTGATATGTTTTATCCAGTTAAGTTGTCAGCCATGTACTCACCTCCTGATCCTTGTGGGTGGCTGATTCTTTTTTAACAGTGTGTTTCTGCACTGCAGGCACATCTGCTCTCCTTGAATGGGGTAGAGGGTGTGGAGGGTGCGCTCACCCTATGGGTGTAATGCTGAAGTAATAGTGTGTTGTAGTCTTTTGTGTTTGATGTGGAGTGATGGGGTGTAGGGAGGGAAGGGGGTCTAATGGACTGGAGGTGGTGGGTGAGGAAATGAAGACAGAGGCAGAAATGGGGGCCAAAGGGTTTATTGGAAATAAACAGTACTAATCCTGTTCGGTCCCAGGCACTCAGGTGGGGTGAGCGATCCACTTAGGGGTGTATGTGGGTGGAGACTGGGGAGGTGAGTGGACCCTTTTAGGGGGCTCCTTTCCATGCAGTTCAATAGACCGGCACGTTACCCCTGCTGGACCTTTGGTCAACAGTCTTAGGATGTCTCGGGGGGAGGGGGAGTGGTGGGTTGGCAGCGGGTCTGGCGGTTGTGGATGTACACCCTGGCGGCGTCCCGTGCAGGGGTATAAGTATCGGAGTCACTTACCTACCGGTAGGATTTGTTGGTGAAAAAGGCTTGGGCTGCTGGTAGCTGGTGTTAGAGTTTCCTCTTGTAGATGTGGTGTTGGATGGCTGCTGCGGTGTCAGCAGTTGGAGGTTGGAGGAAGCTCTGTGTGTGGTAGTGGCTTGCTGGTGCACTGTGGGGCTTGGTGCACTGCATTGCTGGTGTTCTGTTCCCGCTGCCAGGTGGGTGCCTGCTGGTGTGGATTGCTTAGGGATTGCTGCTGGACGAACAGCTGTGAGTGGAGCAGGTGTTGGTTGCTACCAGGGGGTGGTGCGTGGTCACCTTGGTCTAGCAGGTGGAGTGGTGATCAAGAGGGGTGTGCAGGGCTTTGCTAGGTGTGATGCCCAGCGCGACCCTGTGGGTGGTGGGTAGAGAGGGTTCTGGAAACAGCAAGGCTCGACCGAGTTCTCCGTGGGAATGAAGAGCTCTGGTGTAAGCTGGCTGTGGTGTCAGAATGTAGGGGGTCTCCGACATGTTTCAGCAGGGGCTCTGCCATCTGCTCTCCTTTCTGGCTGCATCTCTCCTCATTAATGCCGGGAGGAGCCGTGGCAGTGCAGAGCCTGCTGGGATATCACTGAACCACAGCCACATCTCTTCCTAGTATCCATGTGGAGAGAAGAAGACTGCAGGGAAACCAGATGTGTCAGCAGAAGCACACTGCTATATGAAAAGCTGCTATGGGGATCGAAGATTAGTGGCAAAGAAGGGGGGATGCTATGGTACGCTCCAAGGTCATGTTATGCCCCTGCAGTAATAAACAGTATAACTTTGAAATGTATAAATGGCCATACTATACCTTCTAGTCTATAGCTGTCAATCACACTTCCTGCACTTTCCATGTTTTTAAATAAACAAATTAGTTGTGGAGGAGAAGCAGTGAATATTCTAAACTGATGATATACTCACATATGATATGCAAAGGAGTCTCTGTAAGTGCTTAGGTTACTGATAATCCAGAGGCATCAATGACTTTTGGGATCTTAGGCCCTCAGTCAGAGCCATACGCTCTGAGCAGAGCACACGCTCTGAGTGAGGGCCACCCTCCATGAAAATGGAGCGTCCTCCTGGACGCTCGTATAGCTGTGGGTCACCACCCACAGGCTATACGAGCGTGCAGTTTGATGGCCACGATGGTCTTGACCATCGCGACCATCGAAACTGCGAGCCGGAGCCTGCGGTTGAGGTTTTCAACCGCAAGCTCCGGAGTGATTTTGGCTCTATCAGAGCCAAAATCACTCCCACTGACATCACTAGTGATGTCAGTGGGCCGGCTTCTAATGGGAGGCGTTCCCGTGGGAACGCCCCCGTCAGTGAGACACGCCCCCGGCACGCCTACCAAAGGGGGCGTGCTGTCAATCAACATCGACAGCACGCCCCCTTTGATCAGACACAACGAGCGAAGGACTTTCCATCGCTCGTTGCGTCTGGCGCATGCACACGACGGAGCTCCCTCCATCGTGCGCATGCTCAGTGCACACCATCGACCCACTTGCAAGCGGACAGCTGCTTGCGAGTGGCTCTGATTCAGGCCCTTAGTTTTATTCCTGTTACCTCTCTATGAAGATAGCTATTAATGAAGCTCAATAGTTGCTATTTGATTCATTTTTGCAGCAGCCAGGAAAAAAATCACATGAGACTGACTTAGATATATTAGCACTACCCATCTTAAGTCCTCTTTACTTTGATATAACAGCGAGTGATGAGTACAATGCATTCACAGTAGTGGTATCTTGCAGTTCAATTAGTGAAGTCTACTCACCAGCTTGACTATAAGTAATACAGAATCATTAAATTATCACTAGATTTACATAAACACATTGTTAGAAGAGGATCTCTCAGTGCTACTTCTGTTCATGGCCAACAGCCAGAGGGCTCTAGGACCCACCACACCTCTTTCATGAAGGTTTGGCCTTTGATCTGCACTAATGACCATGCATATCTTTATGACATGTCTTTCTCCATTGGCATCCATACTTATGAATCCTAGGCAAAATATTATGTTGTGAACTACTGCACATTTATCATGCATGTATTATTTCATAACAGTCTCTTGATAAGCAATATAATTAGTTATTTTTGGCCCACAGTGTTATATCATGTAGCGTAAAATGTCAGTAGCAATACTATAAAATGTATAAACACAATCTTGTTCATTAGTTTACACATAGGGAACAAATATAACTCTTGTTACTATTCTTAATTATTAGGTGTATTAATATCTTGCATTTGTACTAATGATACCAAAATATTTTTTGAGCTTTGTCTTGTTTTATTTAGCAACTTGTTTCTCATTTTTCTCTTTTGCCAACCTGATTTTTCAATTTGCAAGTTTTGTTAAGTTTCTTGTAACTCATAAACTAGACCCTGTCCTTTCTGATATCAATTTTCAAAATACTTTATTTATTTTTTAACTTTGAAGTGAGTCACTTTGGTTTCTTGTTTTGTTCCTTAGTACTTGTTCCCCAGCAGACTCAATTGGTAAGTGTTTATATTTGAAATCTCATAAAGATATTTTCATTAATGTTCTGAGTCTTTTCTTAAAAATATATCTCAATCTATTTGTGTCAAAGTTATGACCTTGGATACAGTATATCAAATCGCATTCTATCAAAAGTAATCCTCAAAGAAAGTGAGAAATATTTAACTTGCTCAAATGTTTACAAATACCACAGGTGGGCAACCACTGACAAACAAAACAGCTAGTACCATTTTGCATTAAAGAAAAAATCTTTATTATTTTTTAATACATGTACTATTTTTTTCAAGTACAATCTCCCTATTTAAAGAGTTGAAGAGTCTGGACACCCTTAGAGAGTTATACCCCTTTTACACCACAACAAATACCTGGGTTATTGCCGGGTTAACCAGGGTTGCTGCTTGGTGTAGAAGGGCAGGGATAGATTCCCAGGTTGAGTGACCCAACAATCCAACCTGGGTAGATTGCAGGCTTTAACACTGTAACGACCCGTGTAGACCTGTAGTGTATATGGGTAACCCAGGTCGTCTTACAGCATGGAGAGTTCAGGTTTTCTCGATGCTTGGATATGATTTCATCTCCACGAGCAGGCAGAAGAATCCCACTGCTCATGTGAATGCACCATAGTGTCAAAGGGGTCTGTTGAAGGTCTGACCCAGTTTAGAACCATGTTCCAAATCCCAGGCCAGACCAAGGACTTAGGTGTAAAAGGGGTGTATGAATAATGTCACATAGAGAGTCTTCACATTTATGTTCATCTATTATTTATCTGTCATATATTTATATATACTGGTTATGTCACCTTCAAGGCTATTTTTGTCTATTGTAAAAAAGTTCAATTTGGATGGTCTTTCTTTAAAATGCAACTATTTTATTCTCTTAAATAATAGGGTTCCCAAACTCTGTACCCTGTTGATTTCTGCCACATCCTTCTTTTATACAAGCAAATGCAGTGCCCCATTGTCACACGCCGGCCTGGAGACCCCAGAATCAGACCCCGTCGCTTACCTGTGCGGGCGCTGACCCACGCTGTCTTCCGGCTCCCGCGCTGTACGCTCCTTCCTCTTCTCCCAAGGCAGTCTCCGCTGTTGTCCTCTGGAGGGTCCCGCTGCTGTGCTGCTCCCACGCCGGCTCCTGCTGACCACTGGTCCCCGCTGACTACCTCCAGGAAGCGCTGTCCTCTGGTCCATGGGCGCAGCCATCTTGGATTGCCCATGTGACCCCACTACCACCAATGAGGAGCCTTCTCCTTCTCTCTCAGCCTGTCAGCTCCCAGTGTCCACTATAAAAGGATCCCCAATGCTCACACAAGTTGCCAGTGCAACTAGTTTCTTAGTTTAGCTAAGCAAGCCTTCCCACTGCGCTCCAGCTGCTCCACGTAGCCACTCAGCTACCAACGTCTACCCACGGCTATCCAGCTGCTCCACGTAGCCACTCAGCTACCAACGTCTACCCACGGCTATCCAACTGCTCCACGTAGCCACTCAGCTACCAACGTCTACCCTTGGCTATCCAGTCGCTCCACGTAGCCACACAGCTACCAACGTCTACCCACGGCTATCCAGCCACTCCACGTAGCCATTCAGCTACCAACATCTACCCACGGCTATCCAGCCGCTCCACGTAGCCACTCAGATACCAACGTCTACCCACGGCTATCCAGCCGCTCCACGTAGCCACTCAGCTACCAACGTCTACCCTCGGCTATCCAGCTGCTCCACGTAGCCACTCAGCTACCAACGTCTACCCACGGCTATCCAGCCGCTCCACATAGCTTCCTAGCTACCATGTTACTGCCGCATTCCGCAAACTCCTGTCAGTTCGCTGCACCCTCTCATGCGGAGAAACTTCATTAAGCCAAGTCTCCTCCAGCGAGCGTCTGCGCCAAGTAATACAGATCCAAGGCCCAGTCTGGGAACACAGCTCCTAAATTCCACACTTGTAACACCTATTTTCATGAGTGGAAAGTGATATATGGCACTAAAATTGAGTTTTCATCATATCTAACTTTCATTTTATGCATTCTAAAATTGTATTAGTCACAGTTGTATGAAGCTCAGAGAAGTTATTCAGGTTACTGTTACTCTAAATTTCATTGAATTTGCAAATTTGTCCAGATCCACCATAGAATCAGGTTAGTCACAATCATGGATTTTATAGCAGCCAATTTGTAAAAATCAACATTTAATACATATTTATCATTATATAAACAGCTAACAGCCCATTGGGAAATAATTATACCTATTTTTTTAAGTGGTAAAGATGTGATTACTGCTTTAATAAACTGATCTCTTGTATTTTAAATTGGTTTGGTATCATGTATCGACAGTCAAAATGTCAACATTGACGATGGCAACATTCATCACATAGACAATGATGAAATGTTGACATTTTAGAATTCGACATATCGTCCCTGCTGACCCAGAAATAACTTATCTCACTCTTTACGGCAGCAGCGAATCCAGCAAGGCTTCCATGTCCCAGCAGTTACAAAATTTAATTAAATACAATTTTTGTACCTATAATAGTAGTTCATCATTTTGTCATTGCCCCTGAAATATTTTTTTTTGTGTGTTTCTCCAGCTCCATACTACTTGCCAAATATTTTTAATTAAGCCAACTGATTGGCTACACCATTATATATAAGAAACTTCCAGGAAAAACACCAGTAATGCTCTGATCAAAAAGCCATTTAATGGCTGAAAAAATATATTAGCTGTTGATTCTGGAAGGACATTATGCTACCCGTACACTTGTATCCATTGTTTACAGCCAGTACTTTAGCTGCTCCAGTCAGTTATGCTGTTCATGCTGGAACTAAGTGTCCCAGCCCACATTTAAAGTTAGTTCATTTTCTAGAACTTTATTGGGAGGGCACACTGAAAACTATTATTGTCATTCTTTTCCCCGCTGACCGGGTGTGTAATTTACCACTTGTAACATTCTGAATAGGCTAGCCCAAAGAGTGTCATAGTGGTGGACCTGGTGGATTATTTTATTACACAGACAGACATTTAAAAACAATTCTCTCTTTTATGGTTAATAACCAGACTATAAGTTTTTCATTTGTAAGCTGATTTGGTGGTATATTCATGCCTGTATTGACTACAGTATTTCACTCCTGCCTTGATCTATTATTACCATTAACTGACTATTTAACTTTCAATGAGGTTTATTATTGTCTATACACACCTATATATGTCTATATTTATAGATTTTTTTAATTTATTTTTATGTATTTTTTTAATTTTAAGTTTTTATGTGTCAGATACTTAAATACTCTGTGCACATATGTTCTTCTATTAGCAGACTTATTCTGTGTTTTATCATTAATATTTTGATCATTGAACTGGGGTTCTGCAGCAGCAGCAGCATACAAGGGTGGTCTCAGCCACACATGCCCCTGTGACAGTGTGAGTTGATACATCAAGGATTGGGGAAAGGAGAGGAGATTTGAGCCAGGGGGTTACAGGCCAGCCAAATCAGAGGGGGAGAGATGAGAGGGGAAAGGGAACAATAAGAAAGAAAATTAGGAAGAGATGGGAGAGAACGCAAGATAAAGGAGTGAAAGAGCAAGAGATAAAACTAAAGGATGGAGGAGAGAGCACATTGGCCAAAGGAGAGCTGGGGGGAATATTGCTGTTTGTTGGGGGATGTGGATTGAGAGTCCTGGATGGAGAATTGTGCAGCCTCTGGTGTGACAGTAGAGACTATGGCGGGAGAGGACCTCCAAACCGAGTTCAGCAAAAGAGAAGGAATTGGATCAGCTGACAGCACTGAACCCCATGCAGTCAGCAGTCTTGAGGTTAGTGTTTATTTGTGCAAATGTTAACAGTTAAGATGGCTACACACTTCCAACCCAGTAATCCACAGACTGAGCGGCAGCATGGTAACACAATACACACTTACTGTACCAATATTTTACTAGATGTGTCTGTACTGACATCACAACTGGGCAGGCATTTACCCAGTTGAGATATCTGTCACCGGTGGATCCCTGCAGCCAGTGCACAGGCAGTCAGTGGGTCATACTTACACAGCCAGATGTGCCAATATATTTGCAAATATATTGGCATCAGCTGTGCTGAAGTGCAGATGCGATATGTTTGTGAATGACATCATTCACAGACATATAATTTTTACATACCCACCGATGCACTACAGATATTTTGGCCATTCAGTGGAATGAGCGATAAATCTGTCAGTGTGTACCCAGCTTTAGTTTTTCGCCAAGAACACATCCCCTTAATTCTTTCCAGTGCACCTTAGGCGCATGCAAAAGTCCTGCTAGGGGAGCTGAATACAATATTTTTGCATACCAAACTTATTGGGCTCAGGCTGACTCTGGTGCCATGACAGCCATGGTCTCATCCTCCTTCAGCAGCAGTGTGCTGTGCAGGGTAGGCACATCTGCTCTCCCAGTTGCCTCCACCCCTGGTTCTTCTCACTGACTGATACTGGGAGGAGGCATGTCCATGATCTTGGGATGTCCCAGCAAGTTCAGCACGGCATCAGTCAGTGAGAAGAGGAGAGATGGCGTCAACCAGTAGAGGACTTGTGTCTGACCTGTGCAGCACACTGCTGAAAGAGGATGCAACCACGGAGCAGAGGTAAGTCACAGATGGGCACTGGGGGAATCTGGAGTTGGAGCAGGACCTATGGGGGGCCGGTGAAATATTTAACTATGGGATCCCCCTACTGTAGGGATAGTTACACCCCTGAATGGTAAAATAAGTTTTGTATTAAATTGTTATTTTGGAGTTGAAATTTGACTGGATTATACCAAATTTAATTATGGGGCTTCACGTAGAATAACTGTTACCAAAGCCTAATTGCTGGAACTTTAAATGTATCTACATGGTGAACATGATGTGTCATTTTTCATAATTTATGTAAATTATTTTGCAACCTAATACTATGCTTGTTTGTTTTATAACCTTATATAATTTAGTGTTATCTGGACACTGAATTCTAGAACATTTTAAAAGATCATAAATGCACATATTAAGTGTTCAGTCTATTTTGTACCTGACTACTGAAACTAGTCTGAATATGATTTACAGTGCAATACTGATGCTGTTTTATATTGTAAAGCCAGTTTTTTACCCATTTCCATTTCTTTTATTTTTCCTGCAGTTTCCCTGTTGTATACCATTCTGTTAGATAGAATAGTAGCATCTGCTGTTAAAAACTCCAAATATATTATATCATTTGCACTACTAAAGTAGACTACATTTCTATTTTACCACCTCTGAAAATCATATTATGATTTAGAATGGTTCTGATCACAGTTGTTTAGGTTCTCCTTAGGGTTTTCTATGATAGATTATTACTTAATTTGTTGTCACATATTTTATGGAAATAATTGTATTAATAATTACTGTATTAAAGTAAATTGTATATATTCTTTTTATAGTACTATACTCAAGCAAGTATTGTACTATTATGAGCATACTACAGTATAAAATAGATTAAGTATTAAAGTAAAAGTTTATTTTCTTTTTAACTTCCATAGAATATCATAAAGTAGTTAAAAATCTGTACATCTATAAAATGTATTTATTTATATATATTTGGATATATAAAATAGCAAACAACAGCACTAGTAATTGTAACAGTGATCATTTTCCTTTCATGATAATTCAACTTAAAATGTATTCGTCAGATTTTACAATAGATAATGCATTCAAAGAAAACCATACAATATTTTCTGAAAACCCAAAAAACTAACTTACAACATCAACCATTAAACATGCTCACTCACTCTTAGCATAAATCCCTTATTAAAATATATTGTACTACAAATAGAAGTTACAGTTAACAACAGTAAGAAGCACATATATTCATCATGACAGATGGTTATTGGATAATTTGACATTTTTCTTTTATTTATAATTAGTACAGTGAAAAGTTAGCATACATGCTTGTGCATCCACCCCCTCTGCAACAGGCTTCATTGGCTGCCTATCCTCCTCAAAGTCCAGTTCAAATCCCTTGATCACTCATCCCCCTGGTGATTTCTATAAACACTCCCTACATTGACTGCTGCCTTAAATTCAACCTGGTTACCTCCTCATTTCTCCGTCAAAGCCTTTTGCTCCACCCCCTCCTGTGAAATTCACTCCCTATCCAAAACAAACTTTCTGCCAGTCTCACCAGCTTTAAATGTGCATTCAAAGCATTTCATTAAAGTCTACCAGCCCTCCTTTTAAATCTCAACTTAACACTCTGCTCTTGACCTGTCTTTCTTCCCAGTTCATTTTCCACCCCTCTCCTTTGTTTGTAAATTCTCATGGACTGGGCCCTCTTTCCTCCTCTTCTCTTTTTAGCACTATCTATGCCACTGATTCTTCTTGTCTTTTGTCTCCAAATCCGCTCAGTGCATCTAATTCTGTATGCTCGTCCTTACCTTGTATTAAGGCTCACAAGTTATGAAGTTACTCCAATCCCTTTTCTTTACCATTAGTTGACTTACAAGAAAATGTAGTGAGTAGCTTTACCCATGTCTGTGTTCTCATCCTACCTAATATGTAATTTTATTGTTGTATGTTGTTCCAAAGAATGTCAAGTTACACTGTAACTATTTATATTCCTTGCAGAGAACTGTGGAAACACTGTTGTGCCTTAAAAGTAGATAATGACGATGAGTATAATAATAATAATAATAATAATAATAATAATAGTAAGTAGAATTAGTAAGCTTCAGATAGATCTATATATAATTTTCAGTCAGATTGGCATTTTGGTAGCAGTTCATGAGACACTAATTCACATCTACAAGATAGCTTATTTTCTCTGTATTTTGAGTAGAGTGCGGTACTGTGTTGACCAGTATCTGAAATGAAGGATGATGTGAAGGTATTTATTTTTTAGATACAGACTGACACTACGTGGTAAATTTACTAAAGTGAGACTTTTTAGAAGTGGAGATGTTGCCCATAATAACCAATCAGATTCTACTTAACATTTAACTAGCACCTTCTAGAAGATAATAGCTAGAATCTGATTGGTTGCTATGGGCAACATCTCCATTTCTTAAAACTCTCACTTTAGTAAATATATCCCTGAGTGTCAAAATAATAACTATAATCAATAGGAAACCTTCTTGCAAATAACATATTTACATGAGCATATTTGCATTATTAAGCAACTGAATTTTTAATGTAAAAGGGCTCAATCAAAGTCAGAAGCTCTTCTAACCTTCACACTATTTCCCAGGCTCAGGATGCCATAGCCTCCAACATGTCTTTTGTTGCTAAACTCTTAAACTCTTCTGCATTCTTAATTATCTGTTATTGCCATTCACAGGATCATAGACAACAGGCTGTGATTAGAAGTTGAATAAGGGTGGGAAAGAGTGCAAACACATATTTAGCAGGTCAAACACACAGAATTACCTACAGCTTTATCATAAGAAAACATTTAATATTTTTTAGTAGTAGGTATGTTTCAGAAGCTCCGGATATAGGTTTTTAGTCGTAAAATGGAGGATGAGTCAATACACTAGTACACATACATTTTTACAAGAAAATGTATGGTTTTCTTTGACAATATTTAATGTGCAAGTATTTAAAATATCATATTACAGTTTCACAAGTCACTGTTCATCCTGTGTAACAAAAATAAATCATTAAAATGCCATATATAATGATCAATTATACAGAAAGTGATTAAGCCAATGGTATCTCAATGGATATCCATGTACGATTGCATATCTCCAATGCATGTGCATTGATATCTGTAACAAAAATGGCTTCTTAGTTTCAAATGCATAAACTATGTGGTCTCAAATTGATGTTCTAATAATCAGGATAAAAGTAGTGCTGACAGTGTATTTCTGGAGAATAAATCACTCTTGGTTTCCTGTAAAAGAAACCCTTTGCTTTGTCCATTTTTCCCTTGTGTTTTTAAGGTTCTATAATGATTTACAATTTTCTCAGAGTCAGGTGATTATCATGGCAACCAGATTCATATGACAAATGATGTAGTGAGCAGGCTTGTTTCAAATGCCAATCTTCTCCCTCTATGTATAGCCTTTCCTCTTTCCTCTGCAATCATGTGCTCACAGTAGGGCTCTGTGAATGAATGGATTTGACTCAGAGATTAGAATACATTCTCCTTAGAAGAGGCAACAACTGAATGCTTCCATGTGTTAGCCATTTTTGTACAGCTGCAGCCACAGAAAAAATGGTACATTAAGACATTGGAGAACATGAAAAAACCGCTTCAGTTTAATTGTAGAGAAAGGCAAAATGTGCTGTTTTAGAGATTTCAACTCGTCATTTTTATTCTAAAATAATTCTGTTTATGTTTTATGCAGACATCCACATCACAGCAATGAGGTGCATTATAGGCAAATCACCAAGATGAGAGGAAGCACAGATGAATGGTCAGTCTGCAAAGATAACTTTGTTTTCCCAAGCAAATTTGGTTATAGATTTTTATCAATGGGACATTTGTTATGCTCAATAATCATAGAGAGTTAATGAACACCCAATAACCACATTATGGTACAGTATCTCATGGCAGACTGAGGATAGTAGTTAGAATGAACAGGCTGAAGTACAATAATACATAGTCTGGGGTCACTGCTGGCAGCATACAGACAGTTAAAATATGGTCAGAGGTCAGGGCATGCCAAAACAAAGGTTTATTCTGAAACTAGAAAATGTTTAGGTAGGGGAGAACAGTGAAATCCAAAAGCAATCCGAGTCTGTGTACTACACAGAGATGCAGCAGCAGGGTAGCAGGAGACTATGACCAGCACAGGAGGGAAGAAAAGGAGGGTGTTTTTTTGTTTGCATCCAATGGAGAAAGGTCAACCATCCTCTCTTTGCACTCAATTGCAGCTGAATAACATAATATCAATGAGCTTCCTGGGTACCTAGCACCCAAGAATGTTTTTCTAAAATATAGCATCTGCAAAGAGCAAGCCAATATCTGTTGCATGTAAAAAGCTGGGACTTTGATTAACATGTATTTAATTAGTTGGTAGAAATGCACATAAAATACCCTTTTACTTATAAAGTACAACAGGAATGGTCAAACTGCTTCCCTTTTGAAGTATAGCAAGTAATTTTATATGGATAACAACACTACAGCAAACCAAAAAATAATCACAGGGAATGTCCCCATAAATGAACCATATCAACCACTTAAATTGCTTTCAATCAATTAATCTTTTCCATTTTAAACTTGTACAATATTTTCTCCTTTATCCAAATACCCCTTTTTATCTTGATATTACCTGAGAGAAACTGTGTAATTTTGTACTTATTATTTTCTAAACATAAATTACCTGTTTGTTCTTTTTTTAGACAGGGACCAAGGAAAACAAAACTTAGACTAACATATAAAAGATGGAAGAAGGTATGTGACTGTCCCTGTAACACTTTCACATATAAAGAAGAACCAGAGGTGTAACTAGAGTATTTGGCATCCAGGACAAGATGAAAAATGGCATTCCCTTAACTGTGTGCACAAGGGGCATGGCCACTGGAATATTGACATGCCACCATTTCTCGTAACATCAGTTTGAATCCCAGGTATGACTGTAGTTTAGATTATGGACAATATGAATAGTTAGAATTCATAGGCTTTTACTGTAGTAGCAGATGGCTCCATTGGTAAGGTGACTGCAAAGCATGAAGGTGCTAACTTCAAATCCTAGATCTGACTGTATTTTAGATTAATAATAATACTAAATAGCTTGATATAGTTAGAAATTGCAGTCTTCCCTTGTAAAGGCAGATGGATCATTGGTAAAGTGTCTGACTGCAAAGCATGAAGAGACAGGTTTAATTCCCAACTGTGACATTATTTTGAAATGTGAATATGACTGAAGGGGAGGAGATGTGATCAGATGCAGAGAGGATATGCCATGACTCAGAGAGCAGGAAGGTACATTGCCGATGGCAACTTCCAGATATATGCTGCACTGGCTGGTGGCGCCCCCTCTGCTGGACCTGCCATGGTGCCCAGGGCACGTGCCTGCTCAAATTCTCATAGTTACGCCACTAAGAAGAACACAATAAAAGCCAATCAGTAGGTGATATTCTAGATTTGTGCAGAGTGTAAAGTAACAATAGATAAGTACAGGGAGGGCGGCTCCAGTGGAGCGCAAGCTCCAGGCGCCGCAGGTGTCCTGAGGCGCCGCGCGCTGCTGTGTACCCGGCAGCTGTCTTAGCTGACAACCTGCTGGGTACCAGCATTGAACTGTGAGCACTGGCCTCTGAAATGATCAGAGGCTAAGGAAGCCTCTGATCACTTCAGAGGCCAGCGTTCCCAGTGATGCAGTGCGCAGGTGACGTCATAACATCTCCCGCACGCTAAGTAGCCAGCGTGGCCATGACTGCTGGATCTAGTTAGATCCAGTCAGGATGGCAGTGGAAAATAACAGCATGGACGACGGCCGCAATGGATCAGGTAAGTACTGGGGGGAGGGACAGAACTACAGGGGCACTACTGGAGGCACTGCATATGGGTACCTATACAGGGGGAACTGCATTAGGGCACCACTACAGGGGGCATTGCATATGGGCACCACTACAGGGGGGAACTGCATTTGGCACTACTACAGTATGGGGGGGCAGAACTACAGGGGCACAACTACTATGGGCACTGCATATGGGCACATATACAGGGGCACTGCATAAGGGCACCACTACAGGGGGCACTTTATATGAGCACCACAACAGGGGGCATTGCAAATGGGCACCACTACAGGGGGCATTGCATATGGGCATCATAACAGGGGGCATTGCATATGGGTACCACTACAGGGGGGTATTGCATATGGGCACTACTACAGGGGGCACAGTATTGGGGGCAGAACTACAGGGGCAAAATGACTGGGGGCACTGCATATGGGCACCACAACAGGGGGCATTGCATATGGGTACCACTATAAGAGGCACTGCATATGGGTACCACTACAAGGGGCACTGCATAAGGGCACCACTACAGGGGGCTGCCCCTAATCTTTATTTTTATTTCTCTTTTCTTTTAATCCCATATGGACCCACCTCTTCCCTGGAACACTTGAGGGGGGCGCCATAGCATGCACGTGCACCGGGCATCCTGGCTACATGCTTCTCCTCTGAGTGCAGGATGTAGTTGGCATCCCATGTACACAATGAACCCAACAGCTGCTATGCTAGTGATGAGTGTTTGGGTTAGGCACTAGGGGGAGGGTTAGGGTTAAGCTGCAGGTGGTGAAGTTTAGGGTAAGGCTGTGGGGGGACAGCTACGGTTAGGCTCTGTGATGGGAGGGTTAGGCTGTGGGAAAGGTGGGTTAGGGGTAGGGTTAGAATATTGCATGCATCGGGATTTCCACCATTGGGATTACACAGACAGGATTCTTACTGCCAGCATTATGAGCACCGGGATCGTATACCCAAACCAGAAGAACATGTTTTCAGGCACAAACACATAAGATAACCGAGGTTCAGATAGAACAGAGGGCACATAAACCCCTAGGCAGGGATGCGTGGGGTTAATAAAGTTACAGTAGGTAGGGGAGTGTTAGTGTTTTATGGTCAGGGTGTGGTTAATAGGAGTGTGGGTAGGTCAGCACTGTTACTCTGTCTCTTTGGAATCTGATCTCCCACCCTCCCTCCCACTTTTTCCTCTTGTGTCTTGTGTCGGCTTTATTTCAAGGGTGGGAAAGAACGGCAGTATCTATAAAGCGTCCACCTTGCTGCAGTATGAGCGGTGCGCCCTCTTCTATGCATTGGTTAGGCTGATTTTACCCTACTGGGGTCAGCGTCACCTCTCGTCGGAGATGGCTAAAATAGTGCATTGGGTTGGGGCTGGATACCGTCTCACTTGCCAGAGAGGGATATCGGCCCTTGCAAGTTTTTTATCACTATTACACTTGAATTGGGATATTGGCCCATTCAGTGAGTGTTTTTACATCCTTGCATAAGTCAAGTGTGGGGCGTCAGGTTACTGGCCGTTCTTTCTTATGCCACCATACTCTGATTGTAAAATAAATAAAGCTGACCATATATTTTTGATCGCATATATACTTTATTATATTTAAGCTTGGTTTAATAACTTTGTGGTTGCACGCATTATCTGCCGATAGGGAGTTTATAGTTAATTGCATCATTAAAAATAAACATATCTTTTAAAGAAAGTGTTTGTTATTCTTAGAGTGTTGGTGATCAATATGAGATTTGTTCTTATGTTGTGACTCAAAAACTCCAATTTATTATAGATGGCTATCCAAATAATCCAGAGATGGAAATATTTTGAAATGGAATGGTCATCAGGACCAAAACAAGATGTGCATTTGATGCTAACACCCATGTGGGAGATGGCATTGTTGCTGCACCAGTCTGTGGGGTGCCTGTGTTCTGAAAGCACCATAATCTCAACCTCCTGCTATCAGACGTTTTTATGTGACATGAAAATGTAATAAAATCCATTGGTGGAAAAAGTTGTACAGCAATGCAGTATGTTGAGACATGAGTGATAACTAAATCTCACATTGTAAATTTGTAGATATTATTTATGTATTTAAAATATATTACTCAATGCTTACCTGACACACAGTTCTGTTTAAAAGCTACATGAAATACTCTTTTTAACATCTCTCACATTTTGAGGCATTGTAAAATATATGTGTGTGTATGCAGTGTGTGTATGACTGAGCCAGTCACTGCTTCTTTAGTGGTGGTTAGTAACATGTTTACGATCTTTATTCATGGTATACAGAATGACGTAAAGATGTCAGATATATGAAAATAGATATCAGTGGTAAATAATAAACATCAATGAAATATCAGTTGTTCACCAGCACATAACGTCCATTATCTTTACACTTTATCATCAAGTAAGTGTCATTTAAATTGTTCTATTACATTATGGGCTCAGGAGCTCATTCAGACCCACTCGCAACATGCGATCACTTGCTGGCAAAAAGGGGCCAGATATTTCAATTAAGGACTCACACTGCGTTGCGTAAGGACACCCACTATGTTTTAGTGAGCTACAGCAAAGTGCGCTTGCAAATGTCTGAAGACGCCCCCTTGCCAATCGCAACACAAGTCATCTCCGTGAAATGAAGAATTAATCTGGACCATCGTGAGCCAACGGAGGTGTTCGCAGCCCTTGGGGTTGCATTAGCCTGCCGCAAGCACAGCGATCAGTGCTGGCTGAAATACATGCAGGTGAAGCGTACAATGAAGCTACTTGGCTAATAATGCATGCCCTTTAAATGGCATTTTGGCAGCCAGACACACCTGCGTTCGCACATCCACTCCCCCGTTCACAAGCACCATCCCCTGTTACCACCCACACACGGCACTATCTGTCACTCAAAGTAGCGACCTGATAGTGCTTACGAGCTACCAAAAACAGATCACAATGAATGGCTTGCGCACACATACTGTGAATTATACACATGTGCAGATGGGCGAAAATAGCTCAGAGTGAGCGATCGCACCTTAGCGAGTGGGTCTGAATCAGGTCCTCTATTTTCTACAATCCACATTTTGATTGCAGATTGTGGTGTGATATTACCGACTGAATTCGCATTGCAAATTCAGGCAATATCACAGGGATTTACTAAGAATGCCTTGCAGGGACAGAGCTTGCGATAAATCTCTGTCCCTATGAATCCCCTCTGCACACTTATCACGGTACTTTAGCAAAAAATACCGTGACAAGTGCCGATGCATGCGCCGACCGACCATTGCTAAGCCCCTCCCCCAATGCTATGCCCCACCCCCTGCGAACACGGAACCACCGTGACCCCCCCTCACTTAATTACACTTACCTGCAGTCATCGATGCTCCGGTGATGTCCTCCGTGGCTCTGGTCAGCTGACATCCCACTCTTGGTCAGTTGACAAATGGGCCCCAGTGCAAGCTGGGAGACCAGCTGACTGGAGGGAGGACATCACGGGGAGCCCCAATCTCCAGTCTCTGGACTCAGGTAATTTTTTTTTTACTATTTTTTTGTTTATTTTTTACAGTGTATCAGCGTGTGGTTTGTTTAGACCACACAGCTGATCACTGGGGCCGCCTCCAGTCTCTGCTCTGCACATTAGAGCAGAGCAGGAGTCTGGTAACCAGGGAAGACCATAGATAATGCCACCTCCAGGTATTTTTTCACAATTTATTTTTAGTAACTTTGGCCAGATCACATTTCCCATTACAATGATGGGAAATGTTATCTGCTTACTAAAAATAAGTGATAATTAGGGGTTGGAGCAGAATTTTATGAATTCTACTCCAATTGCCCTGTAGTAACTATAGGTGATACTAAAATAATGTGAAAAGGTTGTGAAATCACCCCTTTTCACTTTATTTTAGTAAAAATAATGTGTCCTATGTGAGGGAGATGTACTAATCCTTGGAGAGTGATAAAGTAGAGAAAGATAAAGTACCAACCAATCGGCTCCTGTCACTTTGTAGGCGGTTTGAAAAATGACAGGAGCTGATCGATTGGTACTGTATCTCCTTCCATTTAATCTCTTGCCAAGGCTTAGTGCATAGACCCATTTTTCTCTCTCCACTTTATCACTCTCCAAAACCTAGTACATCTCTTAAAGTGCCTTTTCATGAAAGCTTGAAGAGAGATAAACATGTGAGAGATAAAGTGCCAAACAATTGGCTTCTAACTGTCATTGTATAGGCTGTGTTTGAAAAATGACAGCGATGAACTGATTGCTTGTTACTTCGGGCCTGATTCAGAGCCGGTCGCTCTGACAGAGCGCTTGCTCTGAATCAGGGCCAGTCTTTTTTTTGTTAGAATGTCATCCTGGCCGCTCGCATAGCTGTGGGTGACCACCCACAGCTATAGCGAGCGGCCAGGAAGATGGTCATGATGGTCAAGACCATCGCGACCATCGGGCTTGCGACAAGACCCTTGTGGTAGGGTCTCATTGTCGAAAGCCCCAGAGAGATTTCAGCTCTAACAGAGCTGAAATCTCACCCACGGACATCACTCGTGATGTCAGTGGGGCCGCCCCCAAATGGAGGCATTCCCATGGGAACGCCTCCATTTGGACAGCCACTCCCCCAGCCCGCCCACCAAAGGGGGCATGCTGTCACTCAACATCGGCATCACGCCCCCTTTGTTGTGAGACCTGGAGCAACAGAGTGACCATTGCTATCTGGGTCTCACACATGTGCACGATGGAGCCAACTCCGTCGGCCCACCGTCGACCCGGTTGTGAGCACACAGTGCTTGCGACTGGATCTGAATCAGGCCCTTTATCTCTCACAATTTTATCTCTCTCCTTTCATGAATAGACACCTAAGTCTCAATATGTTGTATTTCTGTGCACTTCTCTGCCTCCTCTAGATGGAGATAAATTAATAGCCAGTGTTATCCTTCTGGATATTAAAATAAGATATACAGTAAATGCTTGTGTTATTATTTACCATTTGTAAGAATTTATTTCACCAATGTTTACATTATGTTGGACTAATGGAGTGAACATGGAGCATGATGCAAATTATACAAATACTTATAATTTTAAAAATTATTACACATTATCACTGTACTAGTAATATGTAATCTTAATTGCACATAGTTTAAAAGGAAAACGATGTCCTCTAATTTCTTAAATTAATTACCATTAAATTCATTATACATTAACAAGGCAATACTTGCATTTGGACTCCACACTAATTAACAGCAGATTGTTTGATGATGTCATTAGCAAAAAATAATATTAGTTGTTTTTCTACTTCTGTAGCAAAATTATTACTGAAAGTCAGAGAAATGTAACACAATCTTAAAAATATATAGCTAAGAGTTGGTGTTGTATGTCCTATTATTTGATATTATTGTTATGTGTATAAAATGTTTTTATTATTTTATATTTTACACTAATATATATTTATTATTTTACAATTATACAATTACATTTTACTGCCACACTTTTAGCATTTGTTTTCACCCTGTTGTTGTAATAAGGCAGACATTGGCATTTTAAGAGAAGCCCTGAATGCTTGTGTTTATCTTTTCTAAAAGGAGGACATGGCAAATGATGGCAAATGTCAGCATGAGTTTTCCTTTGTTCTTTAATGGGAGTTTATGGGGTATGCAGTCGGGAATCTGGCGGACCTAATCCCGACAGCCGGCTTCCTGACTGCTTAATCCCGGTGAGGGTTAAATGACCGGTGTCTACATCTAGATGCCTGTAATTTTACCAATCCCGATCAAAGTGATGCTATGCGCTGCTGTGGACAGCCGCTGGGGGAGGGTTTGGTTTAGGGCTCCTAGAGGGGATTTAGGGTTAAGCACCCCCCTGGGAGGTTAGGTTTAGCTAGGGGGAAGGGGTTAGGGTTAGGCATTCCCAAGGGGGACTTAGGTTTAGACAGCGGGGAAGAGGGGGTTAGGTTTAGGTACTTAGAGGGGGATTAGGGTTAGGCACTGGGGGGGAGGTTAGGGTTAGGCACCCTTAAGGGAGGGTTAGGGTGAGTGAATAGGTTAGTCAATACTTACCTTACAGCACATTTACATGGGAGGTAATCATTGCCTTTTCAGGTGATGCATGAATTTAACTAGTAGACTCAAAGTACATTACCTGATATGTTCCCTCAAGGATATGGAGCAGTGTATCAACCTCTTAGCAAGCACTACTGTGTCACATGCAGTTTTAACTGCACAATAAAAATAGACAGCATTGAAAAGTCAGTGTACATTTTCAAACACTAATGGATTATCATTTAATTGAGCATGAAAGAAAGAAGAAAAGACAGCCCACATAAACATTTAAAATGCCTAAACTGACAGATTTAGGGTTAGGGTTATGTGTACAATACACTGTAAATTGCATTTTCATCATTCACAATGTTGACATTATGTTAAAGTTGAATCTCGTCAATATGATGCCAACATACTGAATGTTGACATAATAAAACACACCCTGAAATATTAGGACTTGCCTTGATACACACAATGCAGATGTCTATTTATGTGTTGGTTCACAGTCATAATCAATATGTGACATCACAGTGCTAAAATGATCAATATGAAGTGCACAGTGTTTGCACATCCCATGTTAGACCATTGAGCTTGCATAATTCATCTGTATGATCACAGTGCTGCAGTATCACAATCAATGTACAGGGACAGTATACTAGAATAATTGTGTAATCAATATGTTGGAGACACAATTAAAATATGTAGGAAGACTACACTTTAACAATATACCATAGTAGGCACAACAATAGGCTTATCAGAGTATGAGGAAACAGATTTAAGCGGCCCATACATGGTGCTATTTTATTACACGATGTGGATGATTTAGGTCGATTGTAGCGATCAATCATGCACATCGTGTGTAGTTTTTGCCCATTTACAATCACTATGCACATCCCTGCCATCGTAGATCTGCATCGTACATTCTTATGGGAAACCGTAAGATTACGACCTGTTGTGTATGATGTGACACACATCGTGGTAGTTTTTGTGTATTTAAGATCCGATGTACGAGGTCTTACAAAATCCCTGGCCACTCCCCTCCTCCATTTTGAGATTGAGAGATGACGGAATGGAGAACAGCTAGTAGCATTGTGCATGTTGTGAGCCTTGGCAAGTGAGTATATGTACTATACAGGCTACCCTGTAACCACTGTGCCACCAATGTTTATTACCCTGGCACACTATTGTTTATACCACTGTGCCACCAATGTTTTATTGTACCCTGGCACACCATTGTTTAGATATTAAAAAGCATTTTTTTTATTATTTTTAGAACTATTCAACTTTAAAGACTGTAGAACTGAAGCCATCATACACATTTTCAAACAAACTGTGTTAAATCAGATTTTTAAACAGTTTTGAATGTCAAAGGCTATATGTTTACGCAGTTTATGTATTTTATTTCACCAGAAATGACAAGCATTAGAGAACGGCAGTTCATCACAGGCTTCCTGGAGTTCTATAGGGCCCAAGAGTGCCTATGGAAAAATAAGTCAAATGATTATAGCAACAAGGATAAAAAGGCTGCTGCTATTGATGAAATGGTGACCTTTAGCCTCAGGTATCATGACGAGGCAACCCCCAAATGGGTCAAACTGAGGAACCTGAACTTGCGGACAGTTTACGTAAGGGAGAAGAAGAAGGAAACTGACTCCCAGGCATCTGGTGAGGAGGCAGATGATATATATTCTACTATGTTATGATACTATAAACTTCTGGAGTTCCTCCATGAAGTGGAGCCCCAGCGTGAATCCAATAGTCTTTTAGTGGATGCTGTCCCCGAGGAGGAGTCATCTGAGAACCTAGGAAGTGAACCACTATCCTCTCTGGCTCTTGTAAGTTTATTTAATATTGTCTTTTATCGTATGCTGTCCTCCTGCCATGGTACTGCCCCCACTCCATTAAAGGAGGCCAGGTATTCCTCCCTGACCTGTTTTGCCAATGCAGTTGGTAGTGTTTCCCTCACTGTGGGTGTTGTGACAGACAGCATTTGGATAACCTCATGTGATTTTTCCTGTTCATCCAAGTTCATAGCCGTTGGTTCAAGTTGGTTGAATTTTTTGACCAGCAAAAAATTGTGTAGGACACAACAGGCCATGACCACAGAATCAATTTTGTCCACATGAAGATTTATAGCTGTATGGATTATCCGGAACTGACTACACATAATTCCAAAAGCATTTTCAACTATGGGCCGGGCCCTGGATAGGCGATAGTTGAATATGCATTTTTCTTTAGTCCGCTTTGTCCATATGGCTTCATTAAATGCTCATGAAGAGCAAATGCCTCGTCTGCCACAAACACATAGTTTAGGCCGTGCTTCGTATCTGCGGTTGTCGGCAATTTTAGACGGTTGGTGGTGAGTCGGTTATAAAATTCTGTTAGCTTGAAGGAACCACCATCGGGAACACGTACATTTTTCCCCACATTAATGAAAATAAATTGGTAGTTGGCATTTACCACCACCGTCAGCACAATACTGTGAAACCTCTTATAATTGCAATAAAAGGAGCCGCTGTGGGGAGGCGGGGTAATGCGTATATGTTTCCCATCAATGGCTCCTCCACAATTTGGGAAATTCCATCGACTTTCAAATTCATTGCCAATGGTCTTCCAGTCCTCCATTGATGTTGGATACTAAAAAAAAAATTAATTTAAAGAAAGACAATAAGCTAACATTTTCATATATCTCCTCCTATTGTCTGCTACATTGGAGTTTGACCCAAGTGCTGAAGGTGTGCCAGAAGAATGGCACACTGTAACCTGCCAGCCCCTGATCCTCTATTGCAGCAGGTAAAGCAGGCCCTAGTCAAACCACCAGATCAATTTGATAGTCTTGGTTCACATGTGGCCAACACTCTCTGTGTCATGGATGTGGATCAGCAACTTCATACTGTAAAGCTTATCTTTGACATCATTATGCAGGGAAAAGGGAAGCAACTTGAAAAATATTCCAGGGTGATAAAGGAGCCGATACTGACCTCCACAACCAATATGGGCCATGGGTTTATGTCAGAGCCTTTATTTCCACCATCAACCTACCAGGACACTGGAAGAATGGCCCAAACAACATCCCAACTCTCCCCCCCACCTACAGTACACCTGAGGCATCCTACCCCTCAACTTCCTCCTCTGCAGAGGTGCTTTATTGTGCCATGTTGTTTGAGGTTGAGGAGGCCCCCACATTTTGAAAATTATTCTTAAATTAAACAGTCATGAAGTTTTTTTATGCCCAATACCTACTTCAGGGTATAGGATAGGGACAATGCAGTTTGGAGAGGGTGACCAAATGCATGGCGCAAGGGCAGATTGTGGCTTTGCCAGGGGCCTCAATCTGCACTTGCACATGTGCTTCTTGTACTCTTCAACCCATCATCTGACACACCCTATGCCCTGCAGCTTGCTATCTATTGGGCATCCAAAAACTGGTTGATGCCCATGTTATTTTCTGTGACATTTATTTGTGTGTTCTTGTAAAGGGAAAAAATTACATGAAGGAATATTTCCTAGCTACTTTATCAGCCAGTATTTAAAGCATGATATCTATTAGTTTGGCTAATATAAAGACCATGTTGGTTTTGTTGTACCCCTATTAAACAGTAATGGGACTGCATGGTGTGTGCTGAGACTGCATGATGTGTGCTGAGACTGCATGTGTTCTTAGACTGCATGGTGTGTACTGAGACTGCATGTTGTGTGCATGTGTGCTGAAACTGCATGGTGTGTGCATGTGTGCTGAGACTGCATAGTATGTGCATGTGTGCTGAGACTGCATGGTATGTGCATGTGTGCTGAGACTGCATGGTATGTGCATGTGTGCGGAGACTGCATGGTGTATGCATGTGTGCTGAGACTGCATAGTATGTGCATGTGTGCGGAGACTGCATAGTATGTGCATGTGTGCTGAGACTTCATGGTATGTGCATGTGTGCTGAGACTGCATGGTATGTGCATGTGTGCTGAGACTGCATGGTATGTGCATGTGTGCTGAGACTGCATAGTATGTGCATGTGTGCTGAGACTGCATGGTATGTGCATGTGTGCTGAGACTGCATGGTATGTGCATGTGTGCAGAGACTGCATGGTGTGTGCATGTGTGCTGAGACTGCATGGTATGTGCATGTGTGCGGAGACTGCATGGTGTGTGCATGTGTGCTGAGACTGCATGGTATATGCATGTGTGCTGAAACTGCATGGTATGTGCATGTGTGCTGAGACTGCATGATATGTGCTTAGACTGCATGGTGTGTGCTGAGACTGCATGGTGGTTACATGTGTGTGTGTGAAAACTCTCAGTCCATAAGTGTGTGCCCTCTTGCTGGAGCATACCCAGCATAACAGATTTAGGAAAAGTAAAAATAAGGTCCCATATACATGAATTTATACATTTTTAGGTATTATAACAAACTTTCTGCTGATTGGTTTTATTATAAAGAGGAAAAGCTGTCACCATTCATATCTATTATTACATTGATTCTTAGACTGTATAATGGGGAGCTGTGTCACTTTGGGGTTAACAGCTCCCTGTTTTTAGTGTTACCTCTGCAGTGTGCTTATATAAGTGTTGGCATGGGGTTATCTGTGCCCCTTTCTGTACGGACATGGGCTTACATGTGCCCCTGTCTGTGTGGGCATGGTGTCAACTCTGTGTGCACTGTATCTGTGGACATGTGCCCATCTGTACAGGCATGGGCGTACCTATGTCCTTGTCTGCTAGGGTATAGGTGTACCTGTGCCCCTGTCTTTGAGGGTATAGGCATACCTGTGTCCTTGTCTCTGCGGGAGTGTGGTTATCTGTATGTGCACATGTCTGTGGCTGTTTTGTTAATGCATTGTATTGTATTTTGGGGACATATTGACAAATTTATATTAGGGATTCCAGTAAGAGAACATTGTTTCATCCGCATGCGGCTCCTATTGCATATTTTTGTGGCCCACTTTAGCTATACTAGTGAATGGGCAATGACTTCCGGCTGCTGCTGGACTGAAAGAGGGGACCATACAGTGATATATAAGGGGGAATAAAACTGTTTTTTTATTTTCTTGTGGCAAACACACTCTTAGACCTTGAATATTTGGCCGGGTTGAGATTTTGAGTTTGACATGCCTGATCTACATCTTTATGTTCACTACTACCCCCTTCTAACCAAGCCATTCTCCACTAGTCTCTTCCGGTACCCCATTTCATATGATCCATTTGTCCCTCCCTATATCTGCCACTGCTCCTCCTGATTCTGCTCTTTCTCCAAGTTGCTAGCAATCCAACAACAACCACTGAATTCTAGTGTCCCCTTCATTGTGCACTGTTTGGAGTGCTAGATCCGTCTTTAAGAATCTGGCCTCCATTCATAATTTAGAATATAATATATATATATATATATTTATATATATATATATATATAGATGTTTACGTGTGTGTGTGTTGGGGTGCTGGCATCGGCAAGTGTGTACACATTTGCTGAATCCAGCAGCGACAGACTGACGGTGGGGGCCATTCAGCACCATAGCCCTCACTAACAATGCCGCCCATCGGGCCTGCATGAAGGTCCTATGGGTGATTTTGCGTGGTACACACTAGACAATGATAACGGGTACACACTAGACAATGGGGGTCATTCAGACCCACTCGCAAGTGCAGGACGCTCGCAAGCGGGTCAATGTTACCCCAATGCGCATGTGCACGATGGAGGGAGCTCCGTCGTGCGCATGCGCAAGACCCGGAAAGCGAAAGCCAAGCTGTCACTCCGGGTCTCTCACCAAAGGGGGCGTGCTGTTGATGGTGACTGACAGCACGCCCCCTTTGGTGGGTGTGCCGGAGGCGTGGCTGCAGATGGAGGTGTTCCCATGGGAACGCCTACCGTCTGGGTCCGACCCACTGACATCAGTAGTGATGTCAGTGGGAGTGATTTTGGCTCTGATAGAGCCAAAATCACTCCAGGGCTTGCAGTCACCAAGACCCTACCACAGGGTCTCATCGCAAGCCCAATGGTCATGATGGTCTTGACCATCGCAACCATCTTTTTGGCCATTTTTAAGTAGGAGGGCACTGATTCAGAGCGAGCGCTCTGGTCAGAGCGTCCGGCTCTGAATCAGGCTCAATGTGCGCAATATGTCGTCCGATCCGGCCGGATTGGAATGCGATATTGTCTAGCACCAAATTATTGCCTAGGGCACCAAATTATCTAGAGCCGGCTCTGACTATTTGTTCTAATATGCTATGTTAGTATCTGCAGAAAAATTATATTTGTTTTAAAAAAAAATCAGAAAAAGATGCACATTTTGCAGATACACCTACCCATCATTTTTTTGTTTGATTTATTTTTCTCTTACATATACTGTAATTCAGTGGCTAAAATGTATTTTACAGCTTTCAAAAAGGTTCAGTTGAAAAATTATATGGAATTGTGTGCAGATGGAACACAAAACTGACTTAAATTTCTTGAAAAATGTCTACGTGTAAATGTTACACCTGACTCTCCAATCTGTGTGAACTGACCATAGACTTAAAGAAGCAGATGCTTGCTTGAACACTTTTGCTTAACAACTGCAATCCAGTATTGGATGTCAATATTATTTATGGAGAGCACAGTACTGCATCAGAGCACATCAACTCACTACCTTGCTATACCTGCCTCTTAAGTTGACAGCATCTTTCAGTTCCAGCCTTACAATGGAAAAGGCCCCTGGATCTACTTCTGATATCTACACCTACAGTATATACCTTTCACCAGGGCCACCATCAGGGGGGTACCACCGGTACTCCTGTACCGGGCCCGGCCAGCCGAGGGGGCCCGGTCACCAGCCAATAATTATTTCATTGCCACACAGGTCAGCACAGCGCAAGCCGCTAGCGCAGCCCAGTGGCCGGAAAGACGTGAAATTGTTAGAGTCATTGTGACTCATTTCACAACAGCCAGTAACACAGCCGACCAGCACCAGTGGCATGTGACCGACGCTGTCATCACAGGCAGACTGGGGGACCCGCTCCTGTGGCATGTGTGTTCCTGACCTGACTGCGCTACTTCTGAAAAAGTACTGTATGCAGCTGACCTGCCTCCGCACTTTCAGGGCCAGGCTGAGGTGTGTGAAGGTGCGCGCCCCGCAGCCACCTTTCTTATACAGACCTCTTCCAGAGCAATGAAACAATCTTTGCTTCTACTACAAATGAAGCAACTGCAGGTGAACCACCCCTAATACTAACCTTTATGTCTTCTCAGAGTTCTACCTACTTACACCACATTGGGCACCACAGGGAGCATTAGCTGCGGTGCCCAATGTCACACAGTTACCCCTTTCCTCTTTACAACTTACACTGGCCTCTTTGAAATATGTGCCTCCGCTCCACTTTCCTCCCTTTTATCATCTGTGCCCATTTACTGCCCCCTGTACATCTGGGCCTCTGCCCATTCCCCATATGTGCCTCTGCCTCTTATTATCTGTGGCTCTTCCCCTTCTCATGTACCTGTCCCATTTAACCATCTGTGTCACCCCCCCCACATGTGCCTCTCCTGCCCATACTGTGTGTGTCTCTTCTGCCCAACATGTGCATCTGCTCCCCTCCCCACGTCTTTGCTATTGTTATTCTGTGTGTATATATATATATATATATATATATATATATATACAGTATATATATATATATATATATACAGTATATATATATATATATATATATATTCACACATTTATTTTATGTGTGTGAAGAACATACTGTATCTGTTATTTGACAGTAGCATTTGCTTGCTCCATGTGCCAGAGCTGCATGCTACACCTCTAATTTGGTGGTGTGTGTATAAGGGGGGGGGCCTGTCTGTTTCATTTGTCCTGGGCCCCACAATTTCTGATGGCAGCCCTGCCTTTCACAGCCATAGCAATGATCTGCCATAACTCAATATGGTCTTTTGCAAGATTTAATTTCCTAACAGGGTTAGGATACAGAAACACACATCAGTATCCTCACACTCCCCCAATCCCTGCCCTAACCCTAACCTTCCCTCCTAGGTGTCTGAACCTAACCTCCCCCTCCCTGCACCCTAGACCAACACTTCTGCCTTAGTGCCTAACCCTAACCCTCCCCCTAGTGCCTAACTCTAACCATAACCCTCCCCTTAACTGCATTACTTACCATTGAGATGTTGGCGGTCGGGATTCTGACAGGTGTTGGGATTCTTGACTGTAGTGATATTAAATGGACCCCAGTTATAGCAATACCATTAGAATAGAAGCTAATTTCTAAAACTGAATGTGCATTCAAATTAACAATAGTTATTTATAAATGTTTAAATATTTATGTTAAACCAAAATAGCACATCAAGAACAAAATATAATAAACATATAAACTAAATTGAGAAAAGGTTAATATAGAAATTGGAATAGATAAAATAATATATTGGCAAAGTGATCATAAATTGGGAATTAAATAGCTATATCATTGCTAGAAATATAGCAAATATTTATTACATGGATAATATTTAAAAAAGCCAAGGAGAAACTCTTCGCAGGAGATGGAAAATGAGGCTTTAATTGTAAGAGGTCTTAGCGGTTACCAACATCAACATGTAGAATTGACAGTGAAGTAAAACACCTGAACTATAATCCACCCAAGGACATGATTTTATATTTTTAAAAGATTACCATGTAATATATCAACATGTCATTTATTGCAATGCCCAAACATCACTTCATAGGGACTAATGCAGTTGAAATATTTCATCTTGCATGAATTTGAGCTGCACATGCCTGGAAAAGTATCTTCATTCATATATACCAGTGCAGGTTTGCATGATTCTGCCAATTACTCCAGTTTGCACTGGAAGAGATTGGAACAGGCAGTATGGGGACTTTCTAATGTAGACAGAATGCAGTGATAGTTTATTCACTTTAACTGCCAAGATATTTTTAGTGCAATATAGTATGTAATTACCCCAGGTTCCTACCCCTTGAAAATCTAAGTACCACATGAATAAACAATATGAGTCCGATTGAGTAATCTTAACTGAAGACCTCAGCTACCATCTTAATCAGTTACAGTTAAAAAAAATGAAAGTGGGTCTCAGTCTTGAGCAATCTTCTTATGTAGTATCTCAGTTGATATGAATGGTAGCTGAGACCATCAATCATTCTGTAAGTTAAATTCACAGCTATTGGTGTAAAAACAGATCTAGGAAAATAGGTCAGTAGAAACCAGAAAGCACCTATAATAACAATAGTAAACATAGAAGTGCAGCAAAAATGACTTACACAATATGTAAACTTTTTATTTAAAAGCCATGAGCCCTATTTGTTATAGATACTGCTTCTGTAGATACTGTTCTTTCATTTCTGTTCACATTATTAGTATAAATGGTAGTTATCAGAATATATATAGTGGATAGTAAAAATATTTTCAAGGGTTGATAGCCCTAGCTAGAACAATCCTATTGTTTATACATGGATAACATAGATCCCAATGGTGCTATAAATACTAAAGTGGAAAGAAATATATGGCTCTTAACAGCACCAGTGCTGCAGTAATTTTTCAAGTAAATACATGTTGTGAATGAATGAAAATCTACTGCTCCTTCAGCCAATTTACACTGGTCTGCACTGAACAAGAGGAATAAATTATTTATTATTTAATATGCTGAGGATATGTATTATTGTGCCACTTATCATTCCGGTAAACCTCTTAATGTGTCACCTCTTATCGAGGCAAATCAGAAAACAATAATGCAGAGATGTGTTAATATATCAGTCACCAGAATGGGGGCAGAAAAACATTCCCTCTCTGGTGATACATGCAAGTCCCTCAGTGCATCAGCCTAGTGTTGATGCACTGCTTATTAGCCTGGCCAGACCCAAAGCACATGAGCTTGCAAACTTCATGAGATCTCATGCGCAGATGGACCATCACTGATGCTGCTGATGGACAGTACTGTATATGTATAAGCAGGGAAACCTGAACACCACACAATATTATACTTAATTATTTTTAGACACTGAACAAATTAATTGATTATTTTAAATGCTGGAAAATGTGTGGACTTTTTCCCATCTGGAGCTTAATGCAAATTGAAGTGCAATAGTAACACTCCATAAATATGTGGTCTACTGAAAAGTGCAAAATAACCTTCCAATTTACAAGGATGTTTATAGAAACTGGTAGATTCTGGTTGAATTTGGAACTCCTCAGTATTCCTATTTTGCCTTTTCAACAACCATTAACAAAAAAAAAAAAGATTCAAGCTTGTTTAATTTTGGCAAAGGACCTTGTTATGAGCCTTGTTGTATCACATCAATTCATGATTCAGAAGTATACAGTAACTCTCTTAAATGATAGGAACTTGCAAATAAAAATTGACTTGAGATTTTGTCATTAACTAGGACTAATTTGACCTGTTTTGTGGTACAAATCAACCTTTCAAGCTATATTGGCTATTGCAAAATACAGAATAACTTCAATAACTCCCATTCTAACCACACTCACTCATACATTATAGGAATCATGCCAAGATATTGAGAAAATTGAGGAATACTATTGTCAACTTCCTATTTAATGTAACAATAATTTAAAGTCTGGACTGTAAATATACTAGATATGTAGCTAGGTGTCTCCGAGAAAGGTTCCTAGAACATAGGAGAAATATTTCAAATTAGAACCCTTTACACAGAAACTTACACAGCAACATAGTTACATAGAACCCTTTACACAGAAACTTTATGAATAAACACAAAAGTGATGTTAGCTCCTTACGAGTTATCAGACTAGGGACCTCATTCAGAGCCACTCGCAAGCGGCCCAATGGTTTGTGAGCGTGCGCAAACTACTCTGTGCGATCACAGCCCGCTCGCTTGCCCAACAAAGACAGCCCAGTGAAATGAGTGACAGGAGAGGCCGTTTGTGGGTGGTAACAGGGGCATGACACTAATAATGGGGGAGTGGAGGTGCAAACGCAGGTGTGCCTGAGTGCTTCAATGCTGTTTTTAAGGCATGCATAATTAACAGGCAGCGTCATAGTACACGTCACATGCTTGTTTTTTACACTGAAGTCCTCGCAGTGCTTGCGGCAGGGTAAGGCAACCACAAGTGCTGCGAATGCTACCGATGGTGCTCAATGTACCAATGTTTTAATACACTTCCTGGAGATGACGTGCACTAGTGGGCATCTCTACATTGGCTAATGGGTGTCAGCATACACAGAGCAATCGCTCGCTCACACAGCCAAAGTGGGTGTGCTTATGCCTTAGTGAGCGATCACTTCCTATGGCATCACTTTGATAAATGTGCATACTCTGGATGCGAGCGATCGCATCTAGTGAGCAGCTCTGAATAAGGTCCTAGAAGCAATCCCTCCGACACCTAGAAGGGGCGATAGATTTAGGATTCTGTAGAAATAGAAGAGGAGGAAATAAAGAAATATCAAAGAAGATAACTACCATAACAAATAATAAAAACAAGAGTCAGTAAGATATATCTTTAACCTTTTTAACAAAACACTAAGTGATAATCAGTACATACAAAGGGCTTAAAATTATATCCCTTTACAGGGCCAAATATTTTTGAGCTATATGTAGATCTCAATAGATATATCAGAAATTTATGCAGACACTGTTACTTTGCAAATAAAAAATGTCCAAAATATCATCTTAGAGCTCAACGATTTTTCTAGACAGTGGAGACACATCTGCTCTCATTTTCCTGGAAGAACTATTGAGAGAAGATAACCCTGAGGACAACACTACAAAATTTTTTGATATACAAGAAAATATAAAACAGTTTAAAATAAAATCTGTATTTTCACTTAGTGATTTTAAAGAAATGTGTTCCACATTTAAAAAGAAGGGTTCCAAATTAAATAAATGGGAGAGATTAGCACATCATGAAATTAGTAAAAATGACTCTATAATAATTAAGGAGGCTGACAATGGAATGCATAGTCCTCCTTAACATAGAGGACTATATAATAGAAACCTTGCACCTACTATATGATAAAACTTTTTATCAAACACATACCTCTGACCCTTCCACCAAATATCTGGATGAACTTAATCATTTACTCAATGAAGCTCTAGATATGGCAGTCATTTCCAGGGAGGTATAAAGATTCCTGATTGTCCCTTTTCCAATTATTTGGAATGAAACTACTGCCTTTCTCACACTTGATGTGAAAGTGCTATACACCTATATCCCCCATGAGTTGGAGATCAATGTGATAGCTAAATATCTTTTAGAAGATGGGACATTACAAGTCCAACATCAGGAATTTATTCTTTGGGCTATTTGTTTTATTCTTACTACAATTTTATATTTACTGACATATTTTACTTACAGGTGCTTGGGACGGCCATGGGGACCAGGTTTGCCCCAAGCTTAGCTTACATATACCTGGGAGACTTTAAGTCCCAACATGTGTGGGGAGGCAGGTTAAGGGGGAGCCTGGTCTACTATGGCCATTACATAGATTATCTTTTTATTATTGGGATGGGGATCTTATTATTGCACAATCTTTTGTTTTTGCTATTAATTCTAATTAATTAATTTATCTTTTTCATACATGTATAGCAGGAATCTGGTTAACTTCCTGAATCTGACCCAACAGATTATTAAAAATCAAATTATCACTGTGAATTACTGCAAGGAGGTGAACTCCAATAAATATCTACATTTTAAAAGCTGCCACTGCCACCCCTGGAAAACAAATATGCCCAAAGGCCCACTGATGCATATAAGATACAACTGTTCCAATGTTGAGAATTTTTCAGATGAAGCAAGAACACTATGCAAGAGCTTTAAAGAAAAGGGTTACCATAGAGATCTACTAGAAAAAGCCTACCATGAAGTTGCCAATATAGACAGAGAGGAATTATTCAAACCAAAAATCAAAGAAATCAAAGAACTAAATAATAAGTGGAATTTTACTTTAACTTCAACTTACAATAGCTCCTCAGTGATAATCAGATGGATCAAAGAGAAAACTACTCTGTTAAAATAAAATTGTGTACTAAAACAGATGCTACCAGGTAAACCAATTATTGTTTATAGGAAAAATAAATCTTGAAAAAATATATTAGAATGAGTCTTCTAAAATTAATCTTGCTAAATACAATAGTATCTGGATCTGACTGGATCCCAAAAAGACATGTGGGTTTATTTAAGTGTGGTACAAATAAGTGTACAACCTGCAAACATGCAGTTAATAAAACCAAAACCCTGAATATTGAGGGGATTGATAGAACTTTTTTAATTAAATAGTTTATCAACTGCAATACTTAATATGTGGTGTACCTATTGCTTTGTGGCTGTAAATATACTAGATTTGTAGGTAGAAAGATTAGGTGTCTCAGAGAAAGGTTCCCAGAACTTAGGAAAAATATTACAAAGAAGAATTCTTTACATAGTGTATCCAGACAATTTATGGATAAACACAAAGGTGATGTAAGCTCCTTATGAGTTACAGGACTAGAATCAATCCCTCCCAGACCTAGAAGGGGTGATAGATTTAGGATTATGTGCAAACAGGAAGTTTATTGGATTTTTAATATGAAGTTTGTTCCCTGATGGTCTCAATTAAATAATTAAATTGAAAACTATTTTCTAATCCCAAAAATGCTTTTACCATCATTCAATTGAATGCATATATATTAATGTATATGTTTTTGCTACTACCTCTGTGCCAGTACTTACTGGGTGTTATATATTCATATTTATTAATTATAAATTTGTGTTTCCTTTTAAGACTTGTATTTCTATTCCATATACAATCTATTTAATACACATGAGAGAGAATATTCCCTCCCCATTTTTGGATTTAAAATCATACAATAATATTTAAGATGCATATGTATGCTTTTCATTGATACGTCCCTATCGAATGTTGCATACTGTCACGGACTGTGGAACTTGGAGTTGTGTACCTGAACTGAGTTGTAAGACAGAGACACCTGAACCAATAGGTAGTATGAAATTGGATGGTTTAATGTACTTTCTGTTTATAGAGTTATATAGGAGACTGTGATATAAGATGATATAATAAAGTCCTCTGTGCAGAGATAACGCAAATAGAAGATGCTGAATAAGACTGTAGGTCAAAGTCCCTGGATAGCCACTGAACTCGGAAAGGAACTGTAGGAAGAAATTGTAGACTGAAACTAAATGAACTTGAAGAACTTAGAATTTGACTCTGGACTGGAGTAACGAGGATTGAACTTGAAGAACTTGGAACATCACTTCGGACTGGAGAGACGTTGATTGAACTTGAAGAACTTGGAATTTGACTCCGGACTGGAGTAACGTGGATTGAACTTGAATAACTTGGAATATGACTCCGGACGGGAGTAACACTGGTAATATACCAGGAACTCAGTAACATAGGTCAATATCTGGAAATTAACCTTGCTATGTTAGGAAACATAGGTTTCACACCGGGAGCTCAGGAACATAAGTCATGCAGCAGCAATGGACATTGTTGCACTGGCAACCAGCATGTGTTACAGGAAGGTACTTTATACTATCAGTCTGAAATGGATTGGCTGAAGCAACTTGAGACTGCTACTGACTGGATGCATGAGCATCACCTGACACAGCCCAAGATGGCTGCGCCCATGTTCTGGAAAACTTGTATGCTGGCGCGCCATGCACGCATGGATCTGTGGCAGAGGGACACAGGCAACAGTGGGGATGCTGCAGATGATCCACAAGTGGAGGCCCCACATCGAAAATAACTGGAATAGCAGGCCAACAGCTAAGTGGGCAGTGTTGGCACAGATGTAGGTGAATATGCAGGGGTCTGGTACAGAGGTAGCTAGCATGGTTTGTGACAGTAGCCCCATTTTTAAAAGTGGACTCTGGACACTTTCTTGGTTTGTGAGGAAATTTGGAATGGAAGATTTTAATGAGATGAGGAGCATGAACTTCAGTGGCAAAGACCCAATTCCTCTCTTCTGGGCCATAGCCCTTCCAACTGATGAGATAATGGAGTCATCCATAATGACAGCGGGAATCCAGGATCTTTTTGACTTCAAATTATTGTCCACATTGAGTATGGACACTAGGATACATGTGTAGAACTCTCTGGAATTTATTCAAGATTAACAGCTTCAAAAGTGACACACGGAAGGAACTAGAAATTTGCAAGACAGAAGGTAATTTCAATTTGACAGCCACAGGATTGATTATTCTTTCTAAAGGAAATGGGCCAATAAATCGCGGAGCAAACTTCATGGATGGAATCCAAAGTCTGAGGTTCTGAGTAGATAACCATACTCTATCAACAGGCTGGAACTTTGAAGCGGCCCATCTTTTATGATCTGCAAATTTTTTGTAGCGCACAGAAGCCTTCAGCAGTGAAGAATGCACCTTACCCCAGATACTGTAGCTGTGAGATGTTGAAGAGTAACTTTAACAGCTGGTACATCAATAGCCGGTAGCAACAGGAAACCAGTCAAATGAGGATGATGACCATACACAGTATATAATGGTGTATTTTCCGTGGAGGAGTGGTAACGGTCATTATGGGAAAACTCAGCCAATGGTAGTAGCTCCAGCCAGTCATCTTGAGAGGATCAGATGAACAAGCAAAGGAACTATTCAAGATCTTGGTTTACCCTCTCTGTTTACCAATTACTCTGAGGATGATAGGCCATAGAGTACTTGAGTTTCACTTGAAGGGCTGAGCATAGGGATCTCCAGAACTTAGTCACAAACTGAACTCCTCTGTCTGAGATTATTTCTTGGGTAAGGCCGTGTAAACGGAAAATTTTAGTGAAGAGTTGTGCAAGCTGAGATGCAGATGGAAGACCTAATAGGGAAACAAAGTGAGCCATTTTAGAGAACCCATCAATAATGACCCACATGGTATTTTGTCCCTGAGATGGTGGTAATTCCGTGATGAAGTTCATAGATAAGTGGGACCAGGGCTACTGAGGAACAGCCAATGGATGCAGCAGACCAGGAGATGTTTGTCCAGAAATCTTGTGTTAGGCACATTTAATACAGGAAGCAACATAGTCTTGAATGTCCACTTTCAGAGTAGGCCACCAATAGGATTGTTGAATAAACTTGACAGTCTTCCCCACACCAGTGTGTCCAGAAAATTGAGAAGCATGAGCCCAATGAAGTAACTTCTTAAGTATATCTGGTGCAATGAAAGTATTTCCCCAAGGAGGGTCAGCAGTGAGCTTAGTAGAAGCAAATGACATATGATCTGGGATTGGAGGAGAAAGTTCCTGGACTTGATCTTGTTCTGAGTTCAAATTGCGAGTTAAGGCCTAAGTATTCTGAGGATTAGGGTGATAGGTGAGTTGGAAATCAAAACGAGAGAAAAACAGTGTCAATCTTGCATGTCTGGGAATCAAACAGCGAGCTGTTTGCAAATAGAGCAATTTTTTATGATCGGTGAAGACTGAAATGGGGTATTGAGCTTCATCCAACAGATAGCGCCATTCTTCTAGGGTCAGGTAATCACGAGAAAGTCTTGGTCTCCAATGGAGTAATTTCTCTCTGCAGGTAGGAATCTTCGGGACAAGAAATAACAGGGGAGTAACTTCCCATCGTTGAATCATTGAGAAAGAACAGCTCCTATCCCTTCCATAGAGGCACCTACTTCCAGAATGAAGGGGCTACTCAAATCGGTTTGTTTCAACACTGGTGCTGAGATGAAGGCTTGTTTCAACTGATGGAATGTAGAGGTAGCTTCTGGAGGCCATATACTGGGGTTAGCTTCTTTCTGGGTAAGAACTGTAATAGGAGCAACCAGGGAAGAGAATCCTTTGACAAACTTGCGATAGTAGTTAGCAAAGCCTAAAAATCACTGAATGGACTTTAACATGGTAGACAATGACCAGTCAAGAATGGCCTGTAGTTTCTGTGGATCCATTTGAAGTCCAGTTCAAGAAATTATGTATCCAAGGAATGGAATGGATGGAGTCTCAAATGTGCATTTCACCAACTTGCAGAAAAGCAAATTTCTACTTTACCGAAGAAGAATTTCATTGACTTGGGAGCGATGTGACTGGAGATCTTGAGAGAAGATTAAAATATCGTCTAGGTAGACTATAATTGAGAGAAGATCTCTAAAGATCTCATTAACAAAGTGCTAGAAGACTGCTGGGGCATTGCTGAGGCCGAAGGGCATAACCAGATATTCATAGTGCCCATCCCTGGTGTTAAATGCAGTATTTCATTCATCTCCATCACGTATGCGGATCAAGTTTTATGCCCCCCTTACATCAAACTTGGTAAAAATGGAGGCACCTTTTACTCTGTAAAACAGCTCGGTTATGAGCCGGAGTGGATACCGATTCTTGACGGTGATATCATTAAGTCCACGGTAGTCGATGCAGGGGCGAGGTCCACCAGCTTTTTTTTTTTACAAAAAAAACCCCATTCCGGCTGGTGAGGTGGAAGGATGAATTAACCCTTTCTCCAGGTTCTCTTTGATAAACTCAGACATGGCTTGAGTCTCCGGCAATGAAAAAGGGCAGGTTTGCCCATGAGGTGGAGTTTTTCCTGGAACTACGTCAATGGGGCACTCCCATTCATGATAAGGAGGAAGAGTATCGGCTCCCTTCTTACTAAACACATCACAAAAGTCTTGGTAAACTTCAGGGAGACCTTCTAAGGATTTCACAAGAGAGTTTTGTAAAGGAACCACTTGATGAATACAATTCTGGAAGCAAAATAGACTCCAGGTGGTAATCTTCAAGGAAGACCAATCAATACGATGATTATGTCTTTGAAGCCACTGGAGACCCACAGTTAATTCTTGAGAGGCTTTAGGAATCACAAGGTAAGACAAACTTTCTACATGGAGCGCCCCAACTTTGCGCTTCAAAGATTGGGTGCGATGTGTAATTCTCCCACCGGCAATTCAACTACCATCTATAGCCCTTAAAGACACTGGGTATGGCAGCCATTTGGAGAGTAAGCAATGTTTGTGAACGAAGTACGCAGTGAGGAAATTCCTGGCAGCTCCTGAGTCGGGCAAAGCAGCAAAACTTTGATAAACTTGGTTCACATCCCAAAAGACAATGAGGGTAGGATCAGTTTTCCCATGTGATTCCATAGATACTCCTAACTTAACCCCTCTATCATAAGTTAGAAGGTGATGTTTCCTGGATGGGAAGGACAAGACTTGAGATAATGCTGCGGAGAAGCACAGTACAGACAATGATTTCCTAGATGTCTTCTCTGACATTCTTCAGTAGTTATCTGGGAGTAATTCATTTGCATGGCTTTATCAGGAGGAGGAGAGGAGAAGTAACACGTGGAACAGAATGACCCTTGGCTCGGTCAAACCCACTTCTCTCTCTAACTTGCTCCCTATGTCGCATGTTGACTATATTACATAGGGAAATAAGACTATCCAACGAAGAGGGCAACTCACGGGAAGCTAGATCATCTTTGATTCTCTCAGATAATCCAATCCAAAAAGCTGCCGTTAAGGCATCTTCATTCCAGCTTTGTTCTGAGGCTAGAGTATGGAATAAAATCACATATTGGCTGACATTCTTGCTGCCTTGATGAAGATGTAAGACATCATTAGAGGCAGAAGTCATTCTACCAGGTTCATCAAAGATTTTTTGAAAAGTTGATACGAACTCAATGTAGTTGGAGAGAACTGGGTCAGCCTTCTCCCAGAGCAGAGAAACACTGTCCAGGGCTTGACCAGTTAATAATGATATTATATATGCCACTCGAGTTCTGGCAGTGGGAAAGCTTGCTGCCTGCAATTCAAAGTGGATCTCACACTGGTTTAAAAAACCTCAGCAAAACTTTGGATTCCCATTGAACCTGCTAGGAGGCAAAAGCTGAAGACTGGGTACTGGAGGAGATACTGCTGAAGGAGCGGATGCTGGGGCAGGATTACTAGACTGGAGGTCTATCCTAGAATTTCCAGAGAAAAGAGCTTGAATATTATCCAAACGAGTAGAGAAATCTTGAATGCACCTGAGCAGACTCCTGTCTTCCCAGATGATTCAACACATCCTGGGTAGAACCATATCCAGGGCTCTGAGTAGCAGATGGGTCCATGTGGCCAGTGCACACTGTCATGGACTGAGGAACTTGGAGTTGTGTACCTGAACTGGGTTGTAAGACAGACACACCTGAACCAATAGGTAGTTTGTATCTGGACGGTTTAATGTAGTTTCTACTCATACAGTAATAGAGGAAACTGTAATATAAGATGATATAATAAAGTCCTCTGTGCAGAGATAACACAACTAGAAGATGCTGAATAAGACTGTAGGACAAAGTCTCTGGATAGCCACTTAACTCGGGAAAGGAACTGTAGGAAGAAATTGTAGACTGAAACTAAATGAACTTGAAGAACTTGGAATTTTACTCTGGACTGGAGTAACGTGAAATGAACTTGAAGAACTTGGAATATGACTCCAGACTGGAGTAACACTGGTAACACACCGGTAACTCAGTAACATAGGTCAAGATCTGGGAATTAACCTTGATATGCTAGGAAGCATAGGTTTCACACCGGGAGCTCATGAACATAAGTCATGCAGCAGCAATGGACATTGTTGCATTGGCATCCAGCATGTGTTACAGGAAGGTCTTTTTTACCATCAGGCTGAAACAGATTGGCTGACTCAACTTGAGACTGCTGCTGACTGGATGCACGAGCATCACCTGACCCGGCAGAAGATGGCTGCACCCATGTTCCAGAAAACTTGTGTGCTGGCGCACCATGTACGCATGGATCTGTGACAGAGGGACACAGGCAACAGTGGGGATGCAGCAGACGATCCTCAAGCGGAGGACCCACATCGGAAATCAATGGAACAGCAGGCCGATGGCACAGCAGCCTGCGATGGCATAGATGTATGGGAAGATGAAGGGGTCTGGGCCCAAGGTCTCTAGCACAGTTTGTGACACACACTTATTGTCTATCCAGAATCTAGTAGAACTATACTGAAAATGGCCCAGTATATTATACCGTTAGCTGATTTCTACTATCAGATCCTTGTTTAAATGGATTACAATGATTGCCTCTCCCTTACAAACTGTTTATTTCTATTTACAATATGTTTTACTTAAATTAGTACCTATCCAACCTGATGTGCTGCATGATAATTACTGACACAATTTATTGACATGAAAGAGAGTAATCTCCCCCCTTTAATTTAGGAACAAAAATCATATCATTATATATCAAATATGTGCATGTCTTTTTCTGATTCTCCCCCACCTATTGCTGACATTTACTGCATATCTAAAGTGAAATAGTGCAATCATACCCAATAGGTTCCTATATATTGTATTAATTGTTGTTTCATTCCACCATGTCCTCTTTATAAATTTCTTATACGAATCACAGTGGTTGTCTCCTCTGTTAATTGTTAACTCAAATTATTAATTGTTCACCTTATATAACCCATATTTGTTGTATGATACTAATTACTGACACTATTTAAATCTACAAATCCTGGGAATCAGTATTCACCCTGAAATAGATGTCATAGGGACATTGAAATGCGTAGGTGCTAGTTCTAAATGCATTGTGTCCTCGGGAACCACTTGAATGCAGCTGCACTTAATAAATAGAGACCTGGACAACTTTCCTCTCAGCAGACACGGTCATCTTCAGCATTCATTCAGCCACTTGGCACCCAGGGGAGCATACTGTTGGGGACTTAACCGGTAATTAGGCTACAAGGGATTTCTAGAGTGGCTATCTACATTGTAACATCTGGTTCCCTGCTGGTCAGGTTGAGCACAGAATCCAGCCATCTGTGGATACCATCATTCATTACATCTGGTCCCAGACCCCCCTTCAGCTTAAGACAGGATGTTTTCACACAATTAGCAGGTAACTTCCACTGCTACACAGCAATACTGATCCATGGGTTGCAGCGGTTACTCTCATACGATGAGCAGGTAACAATTACACCACAGCAAAGTGACCCTGCTTTGCAGGTCTACCTGCTTCAATAATATTTCAAATGCAAATTACATCTATTGACTTTTATTTGAAATTGGATTTCCCTCAATTAAGATGATTCTAATGCTGCTGCATATTGCCATATATTGGTCCAAGTTGTCCAAAGTCTGGGACGTTTAAAATTACTTTTTATGATTTCTGGACTGTAATTTTTCTAGTGTATTTTATGCACAATAAAGCTTTTATGAAATACTGTTATGATTTAATGATTGTGTTTCATAATAAATATTTGATATTATGTTTCTGATTTGAGTGCTTTCATTGGTCTCCTTCAGACTCTGTAGTTGCCACTTTGTATCTATTTGTTTAATTTCAGTGAGGGTGACTCCCTCATACAACCACATTGAGGGCCTCATTCAGAGGTGGTCGGAGGATGCAAGCGGTCGGTGGATGCAAGCGGTCGCTCAGAAACTGACCGCCCGCCTCTGTTGTGGTTGTTAGGCTGTGGGTTAACACCCACAGCTCTAATGACCACTCCGGTGATGCAAGCGGTCGCTCAGAAACGGACCGCCCACCTCTGTTGTGGTCGTTAGGCTGTGGGTTAACACCCACAGCTCTAATGACCACTCCGGTGATGCTCGCGATGGTCAGAGACCATTACGACCATCGGGGCTTATGATGAGACCCTAGGGTAGGGTCTCCCTTGTCATAAGCCCCGGAGAGCTTCTGGCTCTGACTGAGCCGGAAGCTCTCCACTGACATCACCATGGGAACGCCTCCAAACGGGGCGAGCTGTCAATCAACATCAATCAACTTTGGATTGAGACCTGCTACGACCGGCGCTGTTGGTCGTAGCGGGTCTCACGCATGCGCACGACGGTGCCGGCGCCATCATGCGCATGCTCTGTGGGGGGCCATCGACCTGTTCTGAGCGCATCGGTGCTAACGACTGGGTCTGAATAACCCCCTGAGTCTGAAGGTGGTTTAGCTCTCCAGCGCCTTGGTTCTGCATTGTGTTTCAGAGTTTCCTTATTAGATGTGTTTATTTTGCTATTATCCTCCTAGCAATAATTTGTTAGCATGATGATGCAGACACGTGTAAGTTATAAGCTGGTCATAGATCATCAATGCTTTTTTTTAACAACATCCAGACATCTTTTTTTCTATCTTGTTTTAATAGAAATAATAGTCCTCATTGAATTATGTCTATTTGAGAGATGTAAATTCAAATTCTTCCTTATGTTGCAAACATACCAAATTGCAGTGAAATGTACATTTTGGTGTATCATAGGCTTGCAGCCCCTTACTCTACAGATGTATCCTCATACGCTTAGGGGTAAATTTACTACCAATCGAATTTGGTCAAGTTAGCAATCTCTAGAGATTTTTGCCATTTTTTCCCAACTGCAAATTTACTAATGTCAAACTATTGAGAGAAATCTACTTTGCTACAGGAAAAGTCTAGAGAGTTAGCAAACTCTCTTCAATTCACCATCGGCCAAACTCAAGTATCTTTTCATTAGTGAAGATAGGATTTTGGAATTTACCAAGATAAGAGTTTCAAAACTCCCATGAGAATGGACAAAACTCGTGTCCCCACCTCCTCTAATGGGGTAAATAATGCTTTGGTTGGGGTGTGTATGTTTTAGAAACCAATGAGAGTCAGACAGACTCTCATTGACTGCTCACTCATGAACTCCGCCTTCCAACTTCCACACTGGGTGAAGGAAGAGACATCATGACATCTCTCCCATAGTGTCGAGCAGGAGAAAGGAGGAGCGGACAGTGGCAGGCGCAGGAGCAGGGATTAATGTAAGTGTAATTTTTCTGTATATGTGTGTCTGCATGTTTTATGTGTAAAAGGCACTGCATAAGGGGGTACTAAATAAGGGGCACTACTGGGGGCACTGCATAAGGGCACTTCATAAGGGGCACTGTATATTGGACACTACATAGGGGACACCATATAAGGGGCACTAAATATTGGGCACTGCATAAGGAGGACACTGCATAGGGGTTCTATATTTTGGGCACTTCAGCAGCAGCACTACATAAAGATGGCCCACTTTACCTTACACACATCCATAATGTTTAGCAAGACTGCAAAACCATCAGTACAATCGAGTACCATTGCAGCCTCACATACAATTGCACAAGCTCTGACTTTACTCAGAAATTGCTAACTTCAGCATATGCTATGAGTCCTCAAGCTGGGTATGCCATCGCAGTGGCTAATCTATGCACACCCCTGTAACAGCATCCAAATGCACTGACACACCTGTGATTCTCTGACCACCTCCCCGTCACGACCCACAAATGGTACTTCCAGTCAATCACTCTGCGATGGGTCTGCATAGCCACAGCAATTGCAGTGGAGCGTTCCCATACTGTGAAGCGTATGCATTTGCAGTGCATAACAATTGGCCAATTGCATGTGTATTTGCAGTTGCAATCCTTGCTGAATCAGGCCCAAGGACCACATGCTGATTCTGCCAAGACATTAGACTGCAGCCCAGGCAGCCCCCATAGTAAAAAGGTAGCAGCTGCTGCTGTTAAAAACTCACCATTAAATTCCAAGACAATACAAGCAATACAACATAATCATACAGTACTCCTCAGTATGACAATTGCTTAGACAGCAATATTGAAAATAGTCCAAAAACATTTGAAACCCTCCATGTAAAGTCGTATATATACATTTTAAATATTTATTTCAGGAAGAAGATTTAATATTAGCAGCGAATGTTCCAAATCAATATATATGTGAGAAAGGTCAAGATAAGGTAACGTTATTTGAGATCCCTGTATGATGTGGAGAAAACAGCTATATCAATACATTGTAGAAATTAGACTTACAGATAAATTGCTTGGTTCCTCACCAAGATCATTGATATCTTAAAATACAGCCTCTACTGTGTATAGTTTAACATTTTAGAGAGAAAAACTGTACATCACAAAATGTAAAGAAGCACTGCACAGTAATACAGTACTGTATTTATCATATCTTTTATTTACTGTATACAGTAACCATTGTATTTAACTATTAACAGTATAACTGCTATATACTGGTTATCTTGTTGTGATGCTTTTTTGTGGAAAATACTATGTTACTGTAGTTTACTACAATACAACAATAATATTACAATACAAAAGTATAAGCATATAATTAAATGTAAAAGAAGCATAATGTCTGTTTTGTAAACAGAACTTCTGAACTACTGGTACAATTGGTTAATTTAACCCATATATTACATTTATACATTTGCTGTCTATGGCGAGAATTCAATTAACCTCGATAATTTATCAAAACTGAAAAAAGGCGGTAGTCTCAGGCTTTAACTCTGGGAGCTCTTCAATTAAAACACTTTGTTCTAACCCGATAAATTATGTTATTAGCGTTAACACATGAAATCTGCAAAAAGTTCCCGGACCTATGTGTTAATTCACTTCTTACACCCAATAACAGGCTTATTATCACGCTGCTCAGCCCTGAAAAGAAATACAAGCTAACTGCAGCCTGCGGGCTGAATTCGGGGCTAATTGGATAGCTCCAGGTGCTAATTGAATTCCACCCTAAATGTAATTATCAATTGATAATTGAAGAAAACAAATGTTATATTTTTGCTGCTATATTAATTGTTCTGGACAGTGTTAATGCATATATATTTTAATGCAACTATGAATAAAATTTGTAATGTTTTAATTGCAATTCAACATCTGGAGTGTGTCCCTTCTCCTGAGAACTGCTGCTGTTTCCCTTTTCTTTGTAAACTATAATTACTCATGGGTGCACCTGTGATTCTAATTTTAGTATTGGTTTCATATTGAATTTATTATACTTGGATTGTTGAACTGTTATCTCCTGTGCATCAATCCCTTTCCCCCAACATGGTACCTTTAGTTAGGTACAAACTGTAAAATAATGTACGCAATGGTTCCAGCATATTTGTATCGAAAGCATGTCCACACTTTGCGATGGATTCATATGTGTGTCCATAGTCACAATGCAATAGCTGCTCATCTTGCTTATGCACATGCACGTTTGATCTGCGTCCGTAATTGCTATTGCGTTCAGCTCTGAATCAGACCCATAGTTGGCATATCCTTAACTAGTGTTATGAGTAGTGTACTCTGGGCCTGTTTAGATATTATGTACATTCATCCGAGGATGAAAACACATATTTGATGGTTAGGGGTTTGCGCCTGCACTGTGATCACGTCAACATGTTTGACATGCTGCTGCGTTTGAGGGTGGAGCAGGGGCGTGCCTGGCCACTGTTACTGGAAACTGAGGCATGTCACCTCCATTTACTGCGAATGACAATGCCAGTGTCTATGTCTGCAGACGCAGAATCCTGGCCTCTTGTGTGACCCAACACAGTCTGAACAAAGGAGCAACCATTGTGACCATTGTTAATACAGCTCGGAGGTGTCTGACACGATGGTGTCTGCATCTGAGATGGATGGATATGCTCAGCCACTTGTTTGCCGCTCTGCAAGTCCATCCATTTCTGAATCAGGCCCTCTGTCTCTTCTGTCTTTCTACAAATTGACATGTTTATAGAAGTGTTTCAAAGAAAATTTAAGTTCACATTAATTTTCTACATCAGAAACTTAAATCTAGTCCTCAAGTACCAACAACAGGTCATGTTTTATGGACTACTTTAATCATGAACAGGTAAATTGATCTATTTTGGTGGGTGAGTAATTATCCCACCTGCTTCCACAGATGAAAATCCTTAAAATATAACTTGTTAAGAAACTTGAGGGTTGAGCATTAGAACCACTGTTCTACATTATGAAAACCATACATATACCTATTGGCAGAATATCCTAAACTTATATATTTACACACACATACTGTAGTTTAATACTGTAAATCATTTATTAAAAAAGAGAGATAAAACAGGCCAATCTGAACAATGCTGGAAATTGATAGATGTTGAACCTGATTTCTTGCAGCCATGCCAAGTAAATCAGAACTTGTGGCAGATTCAAAAAATTGCAGCATCCAGATGCAGATCTAGTAAATGAATTAAAGAGTAAATGAGACTAACATTACTAAATTGTCTTTATTAAGAAAATATAATAACAAAAATATACATTTGAGCCCCCCCCCAAAAAATAAAAAACCCAGATAGAAAATGCAGTATTGACTGTTCTATATAACTGGCAAAAAATGTTTCTATATGAATTTTATCAATTTAAATGTGTCACACAGTAGATAAAATCAATATTGAATTACTATTGAAATTGTTTCATTATTATGCTACAGTAGTACAGAACAAAATTGGAATATGAATCAGCTCCTCTAGTATATATGACCTGATTGCACATCATAAGTATTATTGTTGGATTTGAAAGCTGGACAAAAACTAGAAAAACAAATAATGGGAGTTCACAAATAAAGTGCAACCCCCCACTACCAAATTGACTGTGGGGGTGATTCATCTTGTAAAGGAATGCAAAGCAGCAGCTTTGCAACTCTGTTCTTGTAAATATGCACATGCAGCGAACCCTTGCTTCGGAGCTTAGATGGAAAAATTAAACGCTGGTTGCAACCTCTTATGCAGGTACTTTTGGAGCAAATAAAATATATATTAACATCCAGAGAGCTGCTAACATCCCTAGATGACATTATATTCTAATGTATCCAGGTAGACCTTCGCCATAAAGAAAGATCATGGGAGAAGGAGCAGTCACACTGTTTCAGCTTCAAGCTCACTCCCCGTTTCATGGCTCCAATTGATCTTCCTGAAAAGCCCATGCAGATCTGTAAGTCACGTCTTCCTGCCACTGAAAATGGAAAGGATGTTCAAGAACAAGCTGTGCCTGTATTGTAGTGATTAAGGTCACCTCCTTCCTGGCTGTCCAAAAGTCTTGCAAAACAAAAGGGCCTAACTAATTGAGGAGTGAACAGATTTGGTGCATTTCAGCAACTCCAAAAGAAAATGTTTCTAACCAGTTCTCAATTGATGTGATTCTCTGCTACTCGAGAAGTCAGCAAGAACCCTCAAGGACTTCTGGTGCCAATGGCAATTTCATTACAGCCAAGAAAGTCCAAGCTAGGAATACCTAGTGTGCTCCTGCTGTCTTTAAATTACCTGCAGCTACCATCCATCCTTGGACTGCAGAAGTCACCATGCAAGTGGGAATTCTTCATATGGAATTTATTTCCTTCTATATACTCTGATCAGATGAAAGTCCAATCATCCTGGATCTCCCATGGTAGTGCATTCGATTGGAGTAATTTTAAATCCTATATTGGGGGTCTCAGTGCCATCAAAGGTGCTTGCCATGATCATACCTCCACATCGAGTTATTCAGAGTTTGGCTGTTTCAACAAATGACCCTCTGCCAGCTCCATATCAATACTTCAGTAAGAAAGCCGCTGAGACACTACCTGTGCATCGGGAGTGGGCTTGCTCTCTCAATCTGCTACATGGGAAAATTCCACTTGGTAAAAGAATGTTCCCTCTCTCACCTTGATTGGGGTTTATTAGAAAATACAAGTCATCTGAAGGAGCTGGTCTGTTCTTCGTTAAAAGAAGGATGGAAGTCTAAGACTATGTATTGATTACCGGGGCCTGAATGCCACCACCATCAAGGAACAGTACTCACCACCCCTTATGTCAGAACTCTTTGACCACATTAAAGTGGCCAAGATTTTTTCCAAGTTGGATCTTCACAGGATCTACAACCTAATCAGGATCCGTTGTGGGGATGAGTGTAAGACAGCCTTCAAAACCTGTGGTGGTCACTATGAGTACTTGGTCATGCCTTTTGGATTAAGCAATGCTCCTGCTGTTTTCCAAAAGTACTTGAATAACATCTTCCAAGACCTGTCATACAAGAAAGTGGTGGTGTATCTGGATGACATCCTGATATTCTCAGAAGATGTAGTGAGCTAGCATGTATGTAAGATGCTGTCATGACTCTGGGCTAGTCAGCTCTTCTGCAAGTTAGAAACATGCTCCTTTAAGCAAAATGAACTGGCATTCCTGGGATACATCTTTTCAAGTTCTAGTATCCAGATGGACCCAGATAAAAGTTTCTGCCTGTCACACCCCAGACTAATAAAACCACTTTCTTACCACTCCGGTGCCTTTCAAGGATAGCAGAAGAGGTCCGCTCACACTGCACATTGCTCCTGACTGAAGCTCAGGTCTGTCTGTACTTCTCCTGCCCCATCCACTCAGTGTCCTGTAACTGAGCAAGGAGATGGCTTTCTGCAGTCTCTTGCTCACAGTGTGTTTTCCCAGCATGAGGGCACACAGGCTGCATGCCAGAGTTTCCTCCTAAACAACAGAATGGATGCAGCCATGTTGGAATCTGTCACCTGATGCTCTTCCTCCACTCAGAGCACTGCTTCCAGACCAGCTGATAACAGCATCCAATCCCTGGGGATCTTCTCCTATAAATTTCATTTCCAGACTGGCCTCTGTTGCCAGTACAATGTTGCTTCTTGCTGAAGTTACAGCTCAGTGCTGAGTTCACAGGTACTTTGTATCTGAATGGTTCCAGTCCATTATTTATAGTTCCTATATCTGGTAAACAAGTCTCCCGAATCATCATGCACACCAGTCTGGTTTTTAGCACTGAGATTTGTTTTTATAGCCACCATTGATTCGAGCCGATACCTCCAACCATTGGTCTTATTCGATGCTTCTAACATTGGACTCCAATTAAATTTCTCAATACATCAACATTGTTCCCAACCTATCAAGTTCATCAATTCATCAACATCAACCTCTTTTAATTAAGTTCTTCAATTCATCAACATCGGTCTTAAACGGATCAAGCTCTCAATCCAGCATCATCTGTCCCAATCTGATTCTGCTTATTCATTCAGTGTTATCATCTCCAGTTCTCATTCCAACCTGCTGTTTAATAAAGACATTCCATTCTTGTTCTCGCCTTCAGCCCATCATCCTCTACAGCTCTTCTACCTCCTCACAGCAATGATCTTTGCTCAAGCCACCCAGGTTTATTCACACCTCCTAAGTCTCTTCTTCTACCTCCCATGCCTATTCCAACCCTCAGTCATGAAACTGTCATTTTCAATTGGCCTCGTCCATTGGGATTGAATGTGATATGTTTCCTGTGCTTCTGTAACTTTTACTGGCAGTTCATCAGAAACTACACATCAGTTGCAGATACCATCACAGCTCTCACCAAGAAGAGCCAAAATTACAAGTTAAGGTCTCCTAAAGCAGATAAATGTTTTCTCACTTAAAGCAGTGTTTCATCTCTGCACCCATTCTAAGACAGCCAAACTGTGAACAGCCTTTCTTCTTGCAGGTGGATACCTGTACAGTGAGGTTGGGGTGGTTCTTTCACAATGAGATGAGAAACTAAGTGGTACTCTTGTTGCTTCTTTTCTCATAAGTTCTAAGATCCAAAGAAGAACTACTGTATGCTTTTAAGGAACTGTTAGTCATCAAGCTGGGTCTGCAAGAGTGGGGTTACCTGCAGGAGGGGGCAAAACTCCCTGTGACAGTTTATAGTGACCACAAGAATTTGATGTACCTCATGACACCTCATTGTTTGAACTACCATCAGTCCAGATGGTAGTTATTCTTTAATCACATCAACCTGGTAATCACATACTGCCCAGGTAGCACAAACACCAAAGTTGTTGCTTTGTCCTGGGCATTCTGTTCTGACAAGGAAGACGAAGTTCTGGAGGATAAGCCTATCCTGGACCCTACTTGTTTTTTTAGCGGTAACCAACAATGTAAAGATTCCCTTGGGAAGGACATTTGTATCACCTGATCTCTGTGCAAAGTTACTCCGATGTACACATTGGTCACACTTCACCAGTCATGCGGGTGTGTAGAGAACCCTGCAGTTAATCCTCAGGGCTTATTGCTGGCATACTGTTCATCAAGATATCAATGATTTTGTGGAGGACTGTACAAACTGTGCTCAACACAAGGTCCCACCTGACCTGCCTTCGTGTTTCTTATATCCACAATTAGTGCATGATCATCCTTGGTCCCATATCACCATAGAATTTGCTATGGATTTACCATCCTGCCAAGGCTTGAATGCAATATGGGTGGTGGACAGATTTTCCAAAATTGCTCACATAGTTCCATTAAAAGGTCTACCATGAGACCCGAAACTGGCTGAAATATTCATAAGGGAAATATTTAGGTTGCACAGGTTCCCCAAGAACATCATCTCGAACCATGGGGTGCAATTTTCCTCTCTATTCTGAAGGTCACTATGTATGTACTTCGGGGTAAACCTGAGATTTTCATCTACCTACCACCTTCAGAGTAATGGTCAGATGGAGTGAGTAAACCAGGATTTGGAGAAGTGTATTTGAATGTACTGTACTGTATGCTTCACCCAATCATGATGATTGGGTATCCTTGTCATGGGCCAAATTTGTCCATAATAATATGTTTACAAGGCATTGGGTTACTGTCTATTCTTCATCCAGTATGGTATGCATATTGTGTTACCATAGTTACCAGCCCTCCATTCAGTAACACTTCCAGTCACTGGTATAGTGGTCCATTTCCTCAATATCTTAAGAGTGGTAAAGAAGAATCTGTGCAATGTCTCTTCAAGATACAAACTGTGGACATGATTTAGATTTGGGAGAAGAGTAAGACAGAGCAAGTATAGTAACTGTGTACCTGGACAAACCATGTTGCCATGCAAGGGGTGCAAAGACATACTTTTTGTATGTGGGGTAAATACTGGCTGCTTTTGCATTTAGACCACAAATGCTGGACAGCTTTATTTTTCTACTGCATTTTAGATTTCACTTTGAACTTGCTCCTCCCAAATCTAACTATATCTGCACATTTTACTTCTGCCTCACCTGCAGTGCACCATGATATTACCAAGATGCACATTTGCTTGCTATTTCTTACTGTATTCCCAAATCTGAATCAGGCCCTGTTTGTGGTTCAAGAAGAAAGGGGGCCTTTACTAAGTCCTGTTGACAGAGTCTGGCTGTCAACAAAACATCTGCAATTAAAAGATGCCCATGATGAAGTTTGCTCCCAGGTTCATTGGGCCCTTTCAGATCCTACAAGTGATCAACCCAGTGGCATACAATTTGAAACTGCCAGGCACTCTTAAAATACCAAATGTTTTCCACATCTACCTCCTGAAACTACTGGTTTTTAATCAGTTCTCGATGCCCTGCGACCCTCTTTTGGCTATTCCAGTGGACCATCAAGAAGAGTATAATGTAAAACAAATTCTGGACTCCAGAATTTATTGAGGTATAATTCAATTCTATTGGACTGGATAGGATATGGTTCTGAAGAATGCCATTGGGTCAAGACTGTCATGGACTGAGGAACTTGTGGTTGTGTACCCAAACTGGGTTGTAAGACAGAGACACCTGAACCAATAGATTTTTTGAAACTGGATGGTTTAATATAGTTTCTGCTCATAAAGTAATAGAGGAGACTGTGATATAAAATGATATAATTAAGTCCTCTGTGCAGAGATAATGCAACTAGAAGATGCTGAATAAGACTGTAGGGTAAAGTCTCTGGACAATCACTGAACTCACAAAAGGAACTGTAGGAAGAAACTGTAGACTTGGAACTAAATGAACTTGAAGATCTTAGAATTTGACTCTGGACTGGAGTAAGAATGATTGAACTTGAAGAACTTGAAATTTGAGTCTGGACTGGAGTAACATGGATTGAACTTGAAGAACTTGGAATTTGACTCCGGACTGGAGCAACGTGGATTAAACTTGAAGAACTTGGAATTTGATTCGCTGGGCTGGTTAACACTAGTAACACAACTGGAACTCAGGAACATAGGTCAAGATCTGGGAATCAGCCTTGCTATTCTGGGGAGCTTAGGTTTCACACCAGGAGCTCAGGAACATAAGTCATGCAGCAGCAATGGACATTGTTGCACTGGCAACAAACAAGTGTTACAGAAAAGTCTTTTATACCATTAGGCTGAAGCAGATTGGCTGAAGCAACTTGAGACTGCTGCTGACTGGATGCATGAGTGTCACCTGACCTGGCCAAAGATGGCTGCACCCATGTTCTGGGAAACTTGTATACTGGCGTGCCATGCATGCATGGATCTGTGGCAGAGGGACACAGGCAACAGTGGGGATGCTGCATATGATCCACAAGTGGAGGCCCTGTATCAGAAATCACTGAAGTGGCAGTCCGATGACTCAGCAGATTGCAATGGCACAGACATATGGGAAGATGCAGGTGTCTGGGGGGGAGGTCTCTAGCATGGTTTGTGACAGTACCCCCCTTTTTAAAAGTGGACTCCGGACACACTCTCGATTTGTGAGGAAATTTGGAATGGAAGATTTTAATAAGATGAGGTGCATGAACATCAGTGGCAAAGATCAATCAGAATGACAGTGGGAATCCAGGATCTTTTTGACTTCGAATTCTTGTCCACATTGATTATGAACAGAGACTTGGGGAGAACTCTCTGGAATTTATTCAAGATTAACAGCTTCAAAAGTGACACATGGAAAGAATTAGGAATTCCCAAAACAGAAGGTAATATCAATTTGACAACCACAGGATTGATCATTCTTTCTACAGGAAATGGGCCAATAAATCACGGAGAAAAACTTCATGGATGGAATCTGAAGTCTGAGGTTCTGAATAGATAACCATACTCTGTCACCAGACTGGAACTTTTGATCTGCAAATTGCTTGTAGCGCACAGAAGCCTTCAGTAGCAAAGAATGTACCTTACCCCAGAAAGCTGTGAGATGTTGAAGAGTATCTTTAGCAGCTGGTATGTCAATAGCCGGTAGCAACGGGAAACCAGGCAAATGAGGATGATGACCTTACACAGTGTAGAATGGTGTATTGTCAGTGGAAGAGTGGTAATGGTCATTATGGGCAAATTCAGCCATTGGCAGAAGCTCCAGCCAATCACCTTGATAGGATAAGATAAACAAGTGAAGGAACTGTTCAAGATCTTGGTTCACCCTCTCCATTTGCCATTTAGTTTGTGGAGGATAGGGCATGGAAAACTTGTGTTATACTTGAAGGGCTGAGCATAGGGATCTCCAGAACTTAGCCACAAACTGAACTCCTCTGTCTGAGATAATTTCTTGGGGAAGGCTGTTTAGATGGAAAATAAGAGTTGTGCAAGCTGAGATTCAGATGGCAGATCTGTTAGGGGAACGAAGTGAGCCATTTTAGAGAAACTGTTAAGGATGACCCATATGGTATTGTGACCATAAGATGTAGTTATTTCCATAAATAATTCCATAGATAAGTGGGACCAGGGCTGTTGAGGAACAGCCAATGGATGTAGCAGACCAGGAGATGTTCATCTAGAAATCTTGTGTTGGGCACATTTGATACAGGAAGCAACAAATTCTTGAAAGTCTGCTCTCAGTGTAGGCCATCAATAGGACTGTTGAATAAACCTGACAGTTTTCTCGACACCAATGTGTCCAGAAAATTGTTAAGCATGACCCCAATTAAGTAATTTCTGATGTAGATCTGGTGCAACAAAGGTCTTTCCCAAAGGAGGGTCAGGAGTGAGCTTAGTAGAAGCAAATGACATATGATCTAGGATTGGAGGAGAAAGTTCCTGGACTTGATCTTGTTCAGCCTTAGTATTCTGAGGACCAGGATGATAGGAGAGTTTGAAATCAAAGTGAGAGAAAAACAGCACCAATCTGGCATTTATAGGATTCAAACAGAGAGCTATTAGAAAATAGAGCACAATTTTATGATCGGTGAAGACTGAAATGGGGTACTTAGCCCCTTCCAATAGATAATGCCATTTGTTTAGGACCAGTTTAATCGCGAGAAGCTCTGATGGAGTAGTTCATCTCTGCAGGTAGGAATCTTTGGGACAAGAAACAACAGATGTGTAACTTCCCATCGTCAAATCGTTGGGAGAGAATAGCTCCTACCCCTTCCGTAGAGGCATCGTCTTCCAGAATGAAGGGGAGAGTTAAGTCAGGTTGTTACAACACTGGTGCAGAGCTTGTTTCAACTGATGGAATTCAGAGGTAGCTTCTGGAGACCATATACTGGGGTTCACTCCTTTCTGGGTAAGAACTGTAATAGGAGCAACCAGGGTAGAGAATCCTTTGACAAACTTGCGATAGTTTGCTATAGTAGTTAGCAAAGCCTAAAAATAGCTGAATGGACTTTAACGTGGAAGGCAATGACCAGTTGAGAATGGCCTGTAGTTTTTGTGGATCCATTTGAAGTCCAGTTCCAGAAATGATGTATACAAGAAATGGAATGGATGGAGTCTCAAATGTGCATTTCTACAACTTGCAGAGAAGCAAATTCCTTCCTAACTGGAGAAAAACTTTCTTGACTTGGAAGCGATGTGACTGGAGATTAAAATATTGTCTAGATAGACTACAACTGATTTGTAGAGAAGATCTCTAAAGATCTAATTAACAAAGTGCTGGAAGACCGCTAGGGCATTGCTGAGGCTAAAGGGCATAACCAGATATTCATAGTACCCATCCCTGTTGTTAAATGCAGTCTTCCATTCATCTCCATCACGTATGCGGATCAAGTTTTATGCCCCCCTTACATCGAGCTTGGTAAAAATGGAGGTACCTTTTACTCTGTCAAACAGCTCGGCTATGAGCGGAAGTGGATACCAATGCTTGACGGTGATATCGTTAAGTCCACGGTAGTCAATGCAGGGGCGAAGTCTAGCCTCTTTTTTTTTTTTACAAAAAAAACCGCACTCCAGCTGGCGAGGTGGAAGGATGAATCAATCCTTTCTACAAGTTTTCTTTCTCTGAACCTTATAAATACCCCTGCCTATACTTTCTAATATCCTTCCTATAAACCTCTAAGGATGATGCTAAATTGCATACGCAGTCATACAGTAAATAAAGACTCCAGACCTAGAACCTGTGGTTCCAAAGCACAAAGTATTCTTCAAGTAAAAGTACAGCAGTTACACGCTATGATCATCATATAATATTAGTGCAAAGAGATTATACAGACCCAAGTACAATTATACATACGCAGCGCTCTCTGGTCCAGATGTAGGCATCAGCAAGAAACTCCTCATCAATCAGCATTCAGCATGAAGACTAGGAACCCAGGGTCAGAGCACACATATTTATACCCCCCAGGAATAAACAACACAATAGAGAAGTTTGTTGCTAATACCATTGGTCCTAAAGTAGAGGGCATATGTTACAAGGCTGGTTGGTTCAAAGAGACAAAATCCAGCCTCTAACAACTGGTGGTCTCTGGTTTCCCGCCTCATGCAAATCCTAACAGTTGTTCATATAATGTACATTTTGTTGCTTGAAGTCTCTGCGGTCCATAAGTTGAGAATGCATGTTGCGATCTCTCCATCAATATTACTGGAATACTGTTGAAAGAGTACGCATCAGTACAATACCAAACATGGCTTACTTAACACATATAAAACCTTAGTTACAAAATAACCTTTGTTTCCTAGCAATGATAATAAATGTGCATACTCGAATCTTATACCTTAAAGCTTAATGAACCTTGTATGTGAATATGTAATGTGTGAGTATGTGGGGTTTGATGTAAAGACACTAGTTAACTTGGGGCAGATGAATGTGCATGGAGCTAATATTCAGCGTTTTCATACAGGGTCTTATGCATTCGCTAATATGCGACTAGTTAACAGCGCAATTGTGCATATTAATGTGTGTATGAGAAATGGTGCTCTTAAATCTCACTTAAACTCACTGTGATTACGCAATTATAGCATGAGCCTCTACAGGCAAGTGAATTCATTAGAGCACAGAGATAACACTGATCTGAAGTCTTAGAGAATCTGTGTGGAGGGAGACTACCATAGACCGACATGGGGAGCACTTCTTCGCTCTCAGCTATCCCTAGAAGTGAACACCTAGCAGTGTGGAAAGCTGAGCATTATAGTTCCATGACTTGCTCATGCCCCAGCAGCCCCCACCCTTTTCAGGCTCCAAAATACTGGTCTTTGTTCTCCCAGGGCCTGTGTAGATGCAAATTAGCACAGCTACAAGACCCAAACCTCAGATAACACTCTTGGATTTGAAGGTGTTTTATTGTAGGAAGCCTGCTAATGTAAGGTGCTACAAACGACCCTCTTGCTGTATTCGAACAGGGCCACCTGAAGTGAGAGCAGACCTAATGTCCATGAAGCTTGTCATCACAGGCTAGTTGTCATGTGGCCATTTGCTCTGTTTAGCTAATGCAATCCAATTTTGACATACTGTACAGCCATTTCTGAAATATATCCTTTAGGGGAATTATAATAATACACACACTTTATCCAGAGCACCCAAACTACGTAAAGTCATGAAATGGGCTTTTGATGAATCGCCGTAACTTATAGCGATGGTCACAGATGCCATCGCATGATGCTAATAGTAATATCACCAAATGTACTAAAGTGTGAGTTCATCTAAAATGGCGCTTAGGTTGCCATTCGCAAAATGGCGTCTAGCGATCTCATTTCCAAGATGGCATCTTGCGGCCAGTCGCAAGATGGTGTCGCTGCGATCCAATTTTAAACTGATCTTGTCTCAGCCAATTATCCAGCTTTGACAACTCAGACATGGCTTGAGTCTCCGGCAATGAAATAGGGTAGGTTCGTCCTCGAGGTGGAGTTTTTCCTGGAACTAGGTCGAAGGAACAGTCCCATTCATGATGAGGAGGAAGAGTGTCGGCTCCCTGCTTACTAAACACCTCACAAAAGTCTTGGTAAACCTTGGGGAGACCATCTAAGGGTTTCAAAAGAGAGTTTTGTAAAGGAACCACTTGATGAAGACAATTCTGAAAGCAAAATGGACTCCAGGCGCTAATCTTCAAGGAAGCCCAATCAATACAGGGATTATGTCTTTGAAATCACAGGAGGACCAGTATTAATTTGTGAGAGGCTTTAGGAATCTCAAGGTAATACAAACTTTCTACATTTAGCGCCCCAACTTTGAGCTTCAAAGACTGAGGGCCTGATTCAGACCCGCTCGCGAGCGCTGAGCGCTCGCAAGCGGGTCGATGTTGCCCAAGTGCGCATGCGCATGATGGAGGCGGCTCCGTCGTGTGCATGCGCGAGACCCGAATAACGCTGGCCAAGCCATCATTATGGGTCTCGCACCAAAGGGGGCGTGCTGTCAGTGGTGATTGACAGCACGCCTCCTTTGGTGGGCATGCCGGGGGCGTTGCTGCCCAGATGGAGGCGTTCCCATGGGAATGCCTACTTTCTGGGGCCTGCCCCACTGACATCACTAGTGATGTCAGTGGGAGTGCTTTTGGCTCTGATAGAGCCAAAAGCACTCCAGGGCTTGCAGCAGCGAGATCCTACTGCAAGGGTCTCGTCGCAAGCCCGATGGTCACGATGGTCTTGACCATTGCAACCATAATTTTGGCCACTCGCTATAGCTGTGGGCATGCGCACTGCCCGGCCATTGACCCGCTTGCGAGTGTATAGAACTAGCGAGCGGGTCTGAATCAGGCCCTCTGACAGATCGGCCAATATTTCTGCTGCCCGTTGGCCAGTATGTACCTGCGATATGTCTGTGAATAATGTATGTCTGCACAGCCAATGGTCAGATATATTTACAGACATATATATCAATCAGCAAGTGTGTATAGGCAGTATACAGCCCCCGAGCCCGCCCACCGGGACCCATGGGCAGAAGCAGATGATGGCCGTTCATTGAGTATGAATGACCATCATCTGCAGATATATCTGTATAGTGTGTGCCCAGCATTAGACTTATCTGCTTTCACCCCTTTTGACAGTACTGTCACAACAGGAAGGAATGTTGCCACTGATGTATCAGAACTCATGCATTGAGGTAGACCCCTCGCCATGGTTCTAAGGGCTCTTTTTGTTATCATTATTTTTGCTAAAATTAAATGAAAATGGGTGTTTTCACACCCTTTTTACATTATTTTAGTATCACCTAAAGTTACTAAAGGGCAATTGGAGAAGAATTAGTAAAATTCTACTCCAACCCCTAATTCTCACTTATTTTTAGTTATCAGACCGCATTTCCTATTATTGCAATGGGAAATGCATTCTGCCTGGTAGTTACTAAAAATAAATTCAAAATTTAAAATTGCTTTTTCGCAAGCTCTGTCCCTGCAAGGGATTTTTAGTAAATCCCTGTGATACTGGCTGAATTTGCAATGCAAATTCAGTTGGTAATATCACACTACAATCTGCATTCTAAATGTGGATTGTAGTAAATAGAGCCCCAATTCAGCACTGTAGTAGCTTGTAGGATAGTGTCAGTTGCCATCTTTCTTGCTAAGTACTTCTGCTGTACATCCTGATGATGGTTCTGTACAAAAATAAAAACAATATTTAGTATAACAATGGCACTGACATTTGAAATTTCTTAAGATCATAGATGTACTGTCATCACGGATAGCAGAATCAGGTTTTTTGAAGGATATCATTTTTTGCAGAGGTTGGGCTATGATAGCATAGCCAGATAGCCATAGTTTGCAGAATCTGGTCATTCCCAAAAAACATGTACACCTGATTTTGGATTTGGTGTAATATAATTTATTTCAAATGTGCAGGAAGGTGATAAATGTCTTGTGACATGCAATGACCTATGTACTGTACCTATTCTCGAGAGAGAGCTGCAACTTCTAATTGCAACCAAATTGTGGCCAGGAAGGTGAGGAGTGATATCTAGTCCTGCCAAGAATTTGCTTCTGTCTGTGAACACAGTAACAAATCACCAACATACTGAATGAAAACTGAGACATGTACGGGCAACCAGTTTTGCAACATTTCATGTAATGCTATCATGGCCAGTGCTACCATTAGTCAGCTTTAAACAGCTACCTAAGGGCACTGGTGCCTGGAAGGTGCTGCTGAGGCTTCCTGTCATAAAAATGAAGAAGGTTTTTGTAAGAGATTTCCCTCTCTATATGCTGCTGGGGGCAGCCACTGACATTATAAGCTGCAGCCACTGCTGTCCCCACACTTTGCTCTAGCTCTCTGGATACAGCTGCACTTCTGATGTATCTGCTTTTTGTGATGGACTCCAATGATTGTCATCTATCCAGCAATGTATGTCTGTCCCTTAACCTCCCCTTCCCTCATAGTCAGACAGCTCCGCTTCCCAGTACCAGCTGACAGCAGCTCCCTGCTGTGTCTGCCATTAGCAGGGCCGGATTAAGGTCTGTGGGGGCCCCACTAAAACACAAACATATATATAGTCCAAACCCCAAATGGTAGGAATGTATATTGTGATAGAAGCACTGGAGAAGTGTGGAGTGGCTTATATGTATGTCCTAGGTTCCTGTCATATATGTTGTGAAACCCCCAGGAGAAGTCTGTTTGGGAAAAACAGACTAGAAATGTCGGCTTTAAAGAAAAGCCGGTTTGGGTCCTGGGGATGTGGATGTGAGGAGAGGGAGGGCTCCATCCACAGGCCACTCCAGATTTTGGGCCTTTCAGCCTGGTAACAGGCTCATTAGGGCTTGCAGCTGGTAATGACTAATATAAGCTGGGTTTGTTTGCAGCTGAGTGTCTCACACCTGGTAGAGCAATAGGCCATACCATTATTATAGAGAGGGAATCTGCTGTGTAGCTAGTGCCCAGCCAGGCTAGGACTTATGTTTATGTTTTGTTTATGTTTGCATTCATTTGGCACAATAAAGCATGGCGCTGACCAGTTTGTACGAGAACCCTATACTTGTTTCCTGTTTCTACGGCTGCTGTGTGTGTAAAGAGGGAGTCCATCTACCCCAGGAGTAGACTGTGTCACATTTGGTAGAGAATGAGGGCAATCACACACTGAAACATTTTCATTTAAAATTTAAACGGACAGACATCAGTTCGTCAGTGTGGATATGAAGTTGTGTCCTTTGAAGTCCATAGAGGTGGCATCTGCAGCTGCTTAGGGAAGCCAGATTCTGCTTCCAACCTACACCCCAGGACAAAATGGAGGCCATTGTTAAAGCCTTGCTCCAAGCTATGGCAGCTCAGCAGGAAGAAGCTACCAGGGCTCAGCAGGAAGCTACCAGGGCTTAGCAGGAATCCACTCAGGTGCAACTATTGGCCTTGGCGGCAGCCCAGAGGCAACAACAAGTCCCCATTGAGGAAACCTGTCAGGCCATAGTGGAAAACAGCCAGGCCATAAAAGAGGTTGTACAACAGCTGGTAGTCTGGTCTGGAGATGCTTCCCCTGATCATCTAACTAATACTCACACCATACGGGCCAGTCACTTTCTGCAAAAGATGACCCAGAGTGATAATGTGGAGGCATACTTTATGGCCTTTGAAATAACCGCCGATAGAGAGAATTGGCCTAAATAGCAGTGGGCAAATCTTGTGGCTTCCTGTCTGGAGAACCACAAAAAGCCTACTATGATTTATGCCTGGATGATGCCAAGGACTATTCAAACTTAAAATGGGAGATCCTAACCCACTTGGGATTCACCTCATTTGTTCGGGCCCAACGAGTCCACCGCTGGGAGTTCCAAAATGGAAAAACCTCCACGCTCACAGATGCACGACCTCGTCCATCTAACCACAAAATGGCTGCTGCACGAGATGCTGATAGGACCAGATTGTGGAAAGAGTCATGATAGACCAGTATCTGCGATCGTAGCGCAAGTGGGTGAGCCATGCAGACCCTAAGTCCACAGACCAGCTGGTCGAACTGGTGGAGAGGTACATGGTGGCTGAGGAGTTGATGAGTGTGCCCCACCGAGCCCTCATGGTGCATCGGTGAACTCCCATTGACACTGGTAAGACTGTTCCAGGGGAGAAGGCTGACGGGTGGTGTAAGGTAATGAAGACTGAGGGTGTGGAACTTGGAGACGGGCCAGCCAGTCCAGGAAGGTTCCTACCCCATAAAAGACTAGATGTTAATGTAATTCAATAAATCTGATGTCGTGGTTTCGGCCATATTGCGGCTAATTGTTCACTTACCTCTGAACCTATGCAATGTGATACTGCCCATGTCAACTGCAGGGGGTGTTTCTTTGCACAAACAGCCTGTTCTGCTGACTGGCAGGTTGAGACAGATAAGCACATGTGTGTACTCACTGTAGAAGGCAACCAAGGAGATGATCTGTTAGATTCTGGTAGCCTGGTTACACTTATGAAAGCTGAACTGGTGAACCCCTTGAAGCATAAGGGGCAAACTGTTGGTGTGACCTGCATACATGGGGATACCTGGTATTATGTTACTGCAGAAGTGAACATAGAAACACCATGTTGTTCCCCGACAGTCTCTGTGGGTTTGGGTACAGGGCTTAATGTATGATGCAGTATTGGGGAGAGACTTCGCTCACTTCTGGAAGTTGTGGGAAAGCCGATTTTGCACAGAGGTAAATCACCCTGACTCATTTGAGAGGGTTACTGATGTAGTTGCAGAGTCAGAGATGTTCCCTTTTTCTAGTATGAATGGCGAACTAGAGAATGCGGAGCGTGATGGCGGCTCACCAACTGATGTGCCTCCCATTGAGGTGGGAAGTGTTGTTGAGCCAGTTGATCATCTGCCTGATTTAGAGGTCAGAAGAGAGGTCTTTGCCGTCGAGCAGTTGAATGACCCTACTCTGGTAAAAGCCAGGGAGAATGTCAAGCTGATTAATGGTAAACCCATAGACCCCGATATTCCTTTGTCATATCCTCACATGGCAGTATGTCAGGATTTGTTGTATCAGTACTAAGAAGGGGGAAGATATTGTGGAACAATTAATAGTTCCCAAAACATACAGAAGAACAGTATTAGATCTGGCCCATGGTCATATAACGGCAGGCCACCTAAGGCTAGAGAAAACTACTGAGCAAATTGTTCAGAGGTTTTTTGGCCCGGGATCCATAAAGAGGTATCTGACTATTGTGCATCCTGCCCTGAATGTCAGTATCATGCTCCAAGGCCACATTTCAAAAGTCCCCTGGATTTGTTGCCCATTACTGAGCTTCCATCTATGGACTTGGTTGGGCATTAATGAAATCTGACCGAGGCCATCAATATATTCTGGTGATAATGGATTATGCTACCAGGTACCCAGAAGTGATAGCATTACGCAATACATCAACCAAGACCATTGCTAGAGAATTAGTCCATGCCTTTAGCAGGTTGGGAATACCTAAGGAGATCCTGACTGACCAAGGTACCCCATTTATGTCAAAAATCATGAAGGAGTTATGCTGCCTGTTTAAAATTGACCAATTAAGAACCTCTGTGTACCATCCTTGGACTGATGGGTTAGTGGAGAGGTTTAATAAAACTTTTAAACATATGCTAAGGAAAGTAGTGGAGAAAGATGGTAGAGATTGGGATTACTTGTTACGTTATTTGCTGTTGGCCATTAGAGAGGTTCCCCAATCCTCCACAGGGATTTCCCCTTTTGATTTATTGTACAGGAGACATCCAAGGGGGTTACTTGACATTGCCAAAGAGACATGGGAGGGGCAGTCCAGACCGTATAAAACAGTTATTGAGCATGTTTCTCAAATGCAAGAAAGAATTGCTGCTGTGGTGCAGATAGTAGGAGAGCAGTTGGAACAGGCCCAACAGGCACAGCAGAGGGTATACAACCGCAATGCTCCCTTACTCAACTTTGCTCCTGGGGACAGAATGTTGGTGTTGGTTCCCACAATAGAAAGTAAACTTCTGGCTAAATGGCAAGGACCCTTTGAAATCTTAGAAAAAGTGGGGCAGGTCAATTCTAAAGTTTATCAGCTGGGGAAAAGAAAGCCAGAACAGATATACCATGTAAATCTTATAAAACTCTGGAAGGATAGAGCAGCACTGTCAGCCATCCGAGCCCCTCCAGTAAACCCAGGGCCCATGGTACCCGAAGTGACAGTGGTAAAAACCCTGTCAGCCAGTCAACAGCAGGAAGTTAAGGAATTTCTTATCAGAAATAGGGTGCTGTTTTCTGACCTACAAGGGAAAACCACGGTCATCAAACATGCCATAATCACTGACCCAGGGGTTAAGGTTAACCTAAAACCCTATAGGTTACCAGAAGCCCAAAGAGAATTAGTGTAGAAGGAAATTAAAAAAATGTTAGAATTGGGTGTAATTGAAGAATCACATAGTGAGTGATCAAGTCCCATTGTGCTCATTCCAAAACCCAACAGGAGTGTGCGATTCTGCAATGACTTCTGGAAATTGAACAGTGTGTCAAAGTTCGATGCCTACCCTATTCCTAGGGTGGACAAACTAATTGAAAGGCTGGGGACAGCCAGATATTTAACTACTCTTGACTTAAACAAAGGGTATTGGCAAGTGCCGTTACCTGAGAACGCCAAAGAAAAGACAGCTTTTTCTGCACCAGAAGGGTTGTTCAATACAAGATGTTACCCTTTGGGTTACATGGGGTACCTGCTACCTTTCAAAGAATGATGGATAGGATTCTAAGGCCCCATAGACAGTATGCTGCTGCTTATCTGGATGATGTGGTCATTCATAGTCCGGATTCGCAGTCTCACTTGCCCAGAGTACAAGCAGTGTTGGACTCCATCTATAAGGCAGGTTTGACAGCCAATCCAAAAAAGTGTTGTCTGGGGATGGAAGTACAATATCTTGCGTACACCATTGGCAGAGGTTTGATAAAGCCACCACTCAATAAGATTGAGGCAATCCAATACTGGCCACGACCCATGAATAAAAATCAGATGAGAGAGTTCTTAGGGATCACTGGGTATTATATGAGGTTTATACCCAATTTTGCCACCATTTCAGTCCCACAGACTGACCTTACCAAAGGCAAACAGAAAGTCATGGTGGAATGGGGTCCAGAAGCTGAGAAGACTTTCCAGGAGTTTAAAAATAGCATTATGTATCCAACCAGTTCTGATGACCCCTGATTTTGACAGAGAGTTTGTTGTAAAAACCGGTGTGTCAGATGTAGACATTGGAGCAGTCCTGTCCCAAAGCAAAGAGGGTGAAGAACACCCGATTTTCTTCATAAGCCGGAAATTAAATGTACATGAAAGAAACTATGCTATGGTCAAGAAAGAATCATTGGCCTTAGAGTGGGCATTAGAGACTCTCAAGTAATACTTGGTGGGAAGAAAGTTCAGATTTATCACTGACCATGCCCCTCTGAAGTGGATGTCAGAAAAAAAGGACAGTAATGCGAGAATAACTACATGGTTCTTGGCATTACAAACCTTTAGATTTATGGTACATCACAGGCCAGGAAGCCAGCTGGCCAACGCAGATGCTTTGTTACATGTCCATTGTTTGGGGGCTGCAGTTGTTCCACCCCACAGGTCGAAACAAAGGGGGGTATGTGATAGAAGCACTGGAGAAGTGTGGAATGGCTTATTTGTATATTCTAGGTTCCTGTCATGTGTGTTTTGAAACCCTCAGGAGAAGTCTGTTTGGGAAAAATAGACTAGAAATTTTGGTTTTAGAGAAAAGCCGGTTTGGGTCCTGGGAGTGTGGTTGTGAGAAGAGGGAGTGCTCCCTCCACATGCCACTCCTGGTTTTGGGCCTTTCAGCCTGGTAACAGGCTCATTAGGGCTTGCAGCTGGTAATGACTAATATAAGCTGGCTTTGTTTGTGGCTGAGTGTCTCAAACCTGGGAGAACAGGTAGACTAGCCTGTTTAGAGACACTTGGTTACTTTCCTTGTAAGTACTGTGCATATGTTTTGTTGATGGTGAGGGCAATAGGCAATACCATTATTATATAGAGGGAATCTGCTGTGTAGCTATTGCACATCTGGGCTAGGACTTATATTTATGATTTGTTTATGTTTGCATTCATTTGGCACAATAAAGACTGGCACCAACCAGTTTGTACAAGAACCCCAGACTTGTTTCCTGTTTCTATGGCTGCTGTGTGTGTGTAAAGAGGGAGTCCATCTACCCCACGAGAGGGAGTCCATCTACCCCAGGAGAGGGACCCCTAACCTGACTGTGTCACATTATATATTGTGATAGAAGCACTGGAGCAGTTTTGAATGGCTTCTACATCTGTCCCAGATTCCTATCCTATGTGTTTTAAATCCCCCAGGAGAAGTCTGTTTAGAAAGACAGACTAGAAATGTTGGCTTTAGAGAAAAGCCGGAATGGGTCCAGTTGTGGATGTGTGGAGAGGGAGGGCTCTCATCCTCAGGCCACTCCAGGTGTTGGGCCTTTCAGCCTGGTAGCAGGCTCATTTGGGCTTGCACCTGAATGTGGCTCAGATAAGCTGAGTTTTGTTATAGCTGAGGGTCTCATACATGGGAGGGCAGGCCTGCAGGCTAGTTTGCTCTGAGACATTGTGTGATACCACCTGTAAATACTGTGGACGTGATCTTATTTAGTCTTCTGTTAGTGAGGGAACCTGCTGTCTAGTTAGAGCCCAGATGGGCTAGGATTTTGTTTGTGCTTTTTTTATTTATGTGTCTGGTACAATAAAAACTGGCTCCGGCAAGCTTGCATGAGAGCCCCAGAATTGTGTCCTGTTTCTCCAGCTGCTGTGTGTGTAAAGAGGGAGTCCATCTACCAAGGAGAGGGAGCCCTATCCCAACTGTGTCACAATTGGTGGAGAATGTGGGCAAGCACACACTGAAATTGAAGCAAGGAAAAAAAAAATTCCTTTGAAATTTAAAGAAACAGACATGTAATTGTGGAATTCATGAAGGTGGCATCAGCAGATGCTTAGAGAAGCCAGATTCAGCTTTCAACCTGCACCCAAAGACAATGTGGAGGACATTGTTACGGCCTTGCTCCAAGCTAGGGCAGCTCAGCAGGAAATGAACAAACTTCAGCAGGAAGCTACCAGAGCTCAGCAGGAATCCACCAATGTGCAACTCTTGAGCCTTGGAGACAGCCCAGAGGCAACAACAAGTCACTATCGAGGAAACCCACCAGGCCTTAAACAAGCTAGTACAACACTTGGTAGCCTGGTCTGGAGATGCATCCACTGACCCTCCAACCGACACTCCATAAGCACCAGTCATTTTTTACAGAAGAAGACTCCAAGTGATGATGTGGAGGCATATCTCACGACATTTGAAAAGGGAGAGTTGGCCCAAGGAACAGTGGGCAAGTCTTGTAGAACCCTTCCTGTCTGGAGAACCACAAAAGGCCTACTATGTTTTGTGCTTGCTGATGCAAAGGACTAGGAAAAGCTAAAATGGGAGATCCTAACTCACTTGGGGGTCACCTCGTTTGTTTGTGCCCAACGAGTCCACCACTGGGAATTCCAAATGAAAAAGCCTCCACGCTCACAGATGCATGACCTTGTCCATCTAACCACAAAATGGCTACAGCCTGAGACACTGACTGGACCACAGATAATCAAAGAGTCATGATGGACCGGAATCTGCGATCACTATCTGTATCTGTGCAAGTGGGTGAGCTAAGCAGACCCTAAGTCTGCAGACCAGTCAGTTGAACTGGTGGAGAGGTACATGGCAGCTGAGGAGCTGTTGAGTCTTCCTCACCGAGCCCCAATGGTGCATCGGCGAACTCCCATCAACACTGGTAAGTCTTTTCAAGGGGAGATGGAATGTACTTATGACTGAGGGTGTAGAACCTGGAGATAGGCCAGCCAGGCCTGGAAGGTTCCTACCACATAAAAGACTAGATAATAATATGATTCAGTGATTCCGATGTGGTAGTTTTGGCCATATTGCAGCTAATTGTCACTTACCTCTGAACCTATGCAATGTGATACTGCTCATGTCAACCACAAGAGGTCTTTCTTTGCACAGCCAGTCTGTACTGCTGACCGGCAGGTTGAGACAGATAAGCACTGTGTGTACTCACTGTAGAAGGCAGCCGAGTAGAGGCTCTGTTCGATTCTGGTAGCCTGGTTACACTTATGAAAGCTGAACAGGTGAACCCTTTGAAGCATAAGGGGAAAACTGTTGGTGTGACCTGCATACATGGGGATACTTGGTATTATATTACTGCAGCAGTGAACATCGAGACACCATGTGGTTCTGTGATATTCTCTGTGGGTTAGGTACATGGCTTAATGTATGATGCAATATTGGGGAGTGACTTTGCTCACTTCTGGAAGTTGTGGTAAAGCCGATTGTGCAGAGGTAAATCACCCTGACCCATTTGAGAAGTTACTGGTGTAGTAGTAGAGGAAGTTTCTTCAGAGTGAGAGATGTTCCCTTTTTCTAGTATAATTGACGAACTAGAGAATGCGGAGCGTGAAGGTGGCTCACCAACTGATGTGCCTCCCATTGAGGTGGGAAGTGTTGTTGAGCCAGTTGATCATCTGCCTGATTTAGAGGTCAGAAGAGAGGTCTTTGCCGTCGAGCAGTTGAATGACCCTACTCTGGTAAAAGCCAGGGAGAATGTCAAGTTGATTAATGGTAAACCCATAGACCCCGATATTCCTTTGTCATATCCTCACATGGCAGTATGTCAGGATTTGTTGTATCAGTACTAAGAAGGGGGAAGATATTGTGGAACAATTAATAGTTCCCAAAACATACAGAAGAACAGTATTAGATCTGGCCCATGGTCATATAACGGCAGGCCACCTAAGGCTAGAGAAAACTACTGAGCAAATTGTTCAGAGGTTTTTTGGCCCGGGATCCAAAAAGAGGTATCTGACTTTTGTGCATCCTGCCCTGAATGTCAGTATCATGCTCCAAGGCCACATTTTAAAAGTCCACTAGTCCCATTAACCATTATTGAAATGCCATTTGAAAGAATGGCAATGGATTTGGTTGGACCCTTAATGAAGTCTGCCCAGGGCCATCAATATATTCTGTTAATAATGGATTATGCTACCAGGTACCCAGAAGCGATACTGTTGCGCAATACATCAACCTAGACCATTGCTAGAGAGCTAGTCCATGTCTTTAGCAGGTTTGGAATACCTAAGGAAATACTGACTGTCCAAGGTTCCCCATTTATGTCAAAAGTCATGAAAGAGTTATGCCGCCTGTTTAAAATCGAATAGCTAAGAACTTCGGTCTATCACCCCCAAACCGATGGGTTGGTGGAGAGGTTTAACAGGACATTAAAACATATGCTAAGAAAAGTAGTCGATAAAGATGGTAGAGACTGGGATTACTTGATACCTTATTTGTTGGTGGCCATAAGAGAGGTACCTCAATCCTCCACTGGGTTTTCACCTTTTGATTTGTTATATGGGAGACACCCAAGGGGGTTACTAAACATTGCCAAAGAGACATGGGAGGGGTAGTCCAGTCCATATAAAACAGTTATTGAGCATGTTTCCCAAATGCAAGAAAGAATTGCTGCTGTGGTGCCGATAGTGAGGGAGCACTTGGAACAGGCACAGCAGAGGGTATACAACCGCAATGCATGGTTACGCGCCTTTGCTCCTGGGGACAGAGTGTTGGTGTTGGTTCCCACAGTATAAAGTAAACTTCGGGCTAAGTGGCAAGGACCCATTGGAATTTTAGAAAAAGTGGGGCAGGTTAATTATAAAGTTTACCAGCGAGGGAAAAGAAAGCCAGAACAGATATACTGTGTAAACCTTATAAAACCATGGAAGGACAGATCAGCTCTGTCAGCCATCCGAGCCCCTCCAGTAAACCTAGGGCCCTTGGTTCCCAAAGAGACAGTGGTAAAAATCCTGTTAGCGGTTCAACAGCAGGAAGTTAAGGAATTTATTATCTGAAATAGGGTGCTGTTTTCTGACATACCAGTAAAAACCATGATCATTAAACATGACATAATCACTGACCCAGGGGTTAAGGTTAACCTAAAACCCTATATGTTACCAGAAGCCCAAAGAGAATCAGTAACAAAAGAAATTAAAAAAATGTTAGAGTTGGATGTAATTGAAGAATTGCATAGTGAGTGGTCAAGTCCCATTGTGCTTATTCCAAAGCCCGACGGGAGTGTGTGTTTCTGTAATGACTTCCGAAAATTGAACAGTGTGTCAAAGTTCGATGCTTACCCAATGCCTAGAGGGGATGTACTAATTGAAAGGCTGGGGACAGTCAGGTATTTAACCACTCTTGACTTAAACAAAAGGTATGGCAAGTGCTGTTAACTGAGAATGCCAAAGAAAAGACAGCTTTTTCTGGACCAGAGGGGTTGTTCCAATACAAGATGTTACCCGTAGGGCTACATGGGGCACGTGCTACCTTCCAAAGAATGATGGATATGATTCTAAGGCCCCATAGACAGTATGCTGCTGCTTATCTAGATGATGTGGTCATTCATAGTCCTGATTGGCAGTCTCACTTGCCCAGAGTACAAGCAGTGTTGGACTCCAACTATAAGGCAGGTTTGACAGCCAACCCAAAAAAGTGTTGTCTGGGAATGGAAGAAGTAAAGTATCTTGGATACACCATTAGCAGAGTTTTCATAAAGCCACAGCTTAATAAAATTGAGGCAATAAAAAACTTGCCACAACCCCTGAATAAGAAGCAGATGAGAGCCTTCTTAGGGATTACTGGGTGTTATAGGAAGTTTCTACCCAATTTTTCCACCATTGCAGTCCCACTAACTGACCTTACCAAAGGCAAACAGAAAGTCATGGTGGAATGGGGTCCTGAATCAGAGAAGGCTTTCCAGGAGTTAAAAATAGTATTATGTATCCAACTAGTTCTGATGACCCCTGATTTTGACAGAGAGTTTGTTGTACAAACCAGTGTGTCAGATGTAGACATTGGAGCAGTCCTGTCCCAGAGCAAGGAAGGTGAGGAACACCCTATTTTTTACCTAAGCAGGAAATTAAATGTACATAAGAGAAACTATGCTACAGTTGATAAGGAAGCATTTGCCATAAAATGGGCATTGGAAACTCTCAGGTACTATTTGGTGGGAAGGAAATACAGGCTAATCACTGACCATGCCCCATTGAAGTGGATGTCAGAGATCAAGGACACCAATGGGAGAATAACAAGGTGGTTCTTGGCTATCAGAACTTAAAATTTTCAGTAGAACACAAGCCAGAAAGCCAGCTGGCAAATGCAGATGCTTTCTCACGCATTCATTGCTTGGGGGCTGCAGTTGTTCTGCCCCACAGTCGAAAGAAAGGGAAGGGGGTATGTTATAGAAGCACTGGAGCAGTTTTGAATGGCTTCTATGTCTTTTCCAGATTCCTGTCCTATGTGTTTTAAAACCCCCAGGAGAAGTCTGTTTGGAAAAACAGACTCGGCTTCTGAGAGTTAAACTCTCATGAGACTTGACGTCATCATCTCATTAGACTTTAACTGTTAGAGGCTGCTGAGGCTTCCACAGCATAGGGTAGATTCCCAGTGGCTCTGACTAGTGAAGATCCTCGGAGGCCGCTGTTTAGGGAACAGCTGAGCTGCCGAAGAAGACCAAAGTGGAGACAGCTAAATGCTGTTTTCTGATTTAATTTTTGTAACAGTTGCATGTCTGGGGACAGTGTGTGGGGGCCCCCTATGTGTGGGGGCCCTGAAACAACCACCCTAATGCCCCTCCTATAATCCAGCCCTGGCCATTAGTGAGAATTTACACAGAGGGGAAGGGAACATTGGCAGACTCGTTCCTCACACCATGACAAGCCACAGCACTGTACTGTAATGGGGCTGATGCTATCAACCACCAGCATCACATAAATGCTATTTTACAAGCAATGCCTGTAACAAAGAACTTTTTAATACCTCTTTCTAGGCTCATCAAGAGAAGAGTAAGTTCATACATATCTCATATTTACCAAGAATCTGCCTCCTGTATGTTGTTTAACTTGCTCACTGCTGCCTTTTCTATAATATTTATACAAGCAACTTTGTCTTCCTCAAAGGTATTTTAGCTTGTAGAAACCAAACCTTGTGTTATTGAGTCTCCCCACCCACCAAGTATCCTTACTGCTGGTGTGGGTGGTATTATTGTAATGTGCAGAGGTATTGATTTAACGTATAATGGGAGAGTTACCTTATTCTAAAATCTGACATATGCAAACCCCTTCCTCTAGAAATCTAGCTACCACCCTTCACAGCATTCTGCATCAGACCTTAGTGCATCTGGTTATTAATGTGTCTGAACTGCAGGCATGCCAGCCAGGAGGAGGTAAGAGTTGTTATTTTAATTTTACAAAAGTTAAGTTTAAGGGTAGATAAATGCATAATGGGGTAGTAGGGGCAGTAAGCTGTAACTTTTCCTTGAGCAGGGAGAAACCTTGCACTGGCCCTGAATGCTATGCTAATGTACGAGCATCTACACAGCCTTGGGTGAGACGAGTCAAAGTGTACTGCAGGCTTTGTAGTTGAATGCAAATTGGTACTGACATGCAGTATGGTGTGGTATGGAAAAGAATGCTGAACACAAATCAATGCCAGTGAAATACCTTGCAGGGTAGGTATTTATCTTAGCATCCTAAAACAGATGGTATGCATTTTAGGGGGTCTGGTTTCTTAATGTGGAAGATAGGGAAAATGGCTCCACTAACACATTGCTATACGATCCTTTATTCAAGAAGTGATTTGATAGAGGGAAAAATTCCCTTTTCCACTTAATGGGGGGTATCCACTTAGCGATTTAAACAAGCGATTGCACGATAATGATGTCGTTATCGTGCAATCGCTTGCAAATCGTGCATGCATCGAGCATACATCGGGCATGTTTTTGATGGAAGCGACCCACGATGCGCGTGCCCGTGGGTCACTTCAGTCATCTGACATCGCCTGTACATGCAGGTCAACCTGATGATCTCATCAGGTTCAGCATGTGCGGGGATGAGGAATGTGCCGGGACTGAACGAGTGAACATTTAGACCTAGCACATCACTAGCTATACAAATGACAGCACAATAGCAATGTCGCAATCGTGCTCTCGTTTGTATATCACTAAGTGGATACTCCCCATAAGGCTTCAAAGGATACTGAACAATGTCCGCTCGCAAGTGGGTTGATGTTCTGCACTGAGCATGCGCACGACGGAGGGAGCTCCGTCGTGCGCATGCGCCAGACGCGATGAGCGAAGGAAAGTCCTTCGCTCATTGTGTCTGATCAAAGGGGGCGTGCTGTCGATGTTGATTGACAGCACGCCCCCTTTGGTGGGCGTGCCGGGGGCGTGCCTCCCTGACGGGGGCGTTCCCACGGGAACGCCTCCCGTCAGAAGCCGGCCCACTGACATCACTAGTGATGTCAGTGGGAGTGATTTTGGCTCTGATAGAGCCAAAATCACTCCGGAGCTTGCGGTTGAAAACCTCAACCGCAGGCTCCGGCTCGCAGTTTCGATGGTCGCGATGGTCACGACCATCGCGGCCATCATACTGCACACTCGTATAGGCTGTGGGTGGTGACCCACAGCTATATGAGCGTCCAGGAGGATGCTCCATTTTTATGGAGAGCGGCCCTCATTCAGAGTGTGCGCTCTGCTCAGAGCGTACGGCTCTGAATGAGGGCCAATGTCGGATGGCTTCCTGCCTGATTGCAAATGGACTAAAACTGGCATGATTTCTTCCAACAAACAAATATACTGCTTATATGCAGCCCACAATGATAAAGGTACTTGATGTAACAGTTCCTTTCATATGCGAAGTTTGGTTTGTTTCAAATGACAACAAAAGAATTGGGAAATATTACATATTTTGCACAGTGGGTTTCTTAGCTTTGGGATAGCAAGAATTAGCCTATCTGCAGTTATCCCATCTGTGGTGCAATACACAGTATAATTTTCCCAAGCTAGCAAATCATGGCCAAAAAAGATTAGTGGGAGCATTAGATACTAATAAAAATACATGCTTATACTGCAATGGTCCTATTTGAAGATGACTGCCAGACAATATCAGCAATTGTATGTGTCCTGATTTACCCACAGCTTTAATGCTGTGTCCTGTGAATGTCTGTGAAGGTAGTGCAGTACATAGAACTGATTTGGCTGCTCTGTTGTCCACTGTCATTTACTCTGATAGTTAAGGTGCCCATCCAGACGATTTCATTGAGTGATTGAACGATAATGATATTGTTCAATTGTTCATAAATCATTTGCAAATCATTTACAAAAAGACATTTTAATGCATATCAAGAGAAAAAAGTATAGGAGTGCTGACCTCTCTTGGTCAACGCTCCTATACTGTTTTCTCTTGATTAGTTTATCTATTGGTGGGGTTTAGCACCTCACAGTAGGTAGCTGCAGTCCACATTTATTTTCTACAGTATTTTTATCAATATATTTGAAGCTATTGGTCATATTTAGTGCCAAAGTTTGTATTTTTTTACTTTGGATTGGTTATTTTAATGCATATAATTAAAAGAAGGATGTTACATTTACATCATAATACAGACATTTTATTGGTTAATGTATGGAAAAGGGAGTGAACATAAGAAACAATTAGTGGGCTTATGAGGGTGGTCTATGGGCATATGTAGGTAGCATCAGTGATGTCTGTGACCTTTGTGTGACTTGTGTCTAAGTTACATTGATAGATAAGGGTGGTGCTTGCTGTTCCTATACAATAAATGAGAACCAAGAAACTTGCTTGGCACCAGGCATCTTCCATAGTCCAGCAAATTAAATATATGTTTTTATCTCTAATGTGTTTAAAGCCAGCCATACACGGTGCGAGAGGACAGGGGATCCAACATCCGACATACCGGGCATGGATCGCACATTGCATCCCCTGATTGACTGGTTTTGCAGTACAACCCGGAGATGAGATGTACGAGCCATACAAGTAGCGATGTAGCAGCCAAATTGCACCAATCAGTCGGATCAGCTGCTTCATCACAACGTGTATGGGCACCTTTACTCTTTATCATTTTTGGTCAGCAATAATTAGCTGAAGATAATTTATTTTGAGCAGAAACATATCATTAATATGACAAGGTCATGCCTTAGGGTTGGAGTTGGTTGGAACAGACATGGAAGGCTGAAGTGGAGCCTAACGATGCATAATTGAATATGAGTGGCTTCTGCCAGAACTTCCTCATGCAATGATGGAAGATAGGAGGCAGTGGAACTGCTGAAGGTAATGAGCCTGAAGGTGAGTACAGTAGTGAACAACTTTATTAGACTGGAAATTGAATTGGAACTGTAGTGGGAGAATTGGATAGGTACCAATTTAGTAGAAATGATGATATGGAATTGTTGAAGCAGGATCAGATTGGAACCCATGTTGTGGAAACGATGAAACAGAATCAATGATATGGAATTGATGCAGCAGGATCGAATTGGAACAGTCGGATGGAACAGATGTTTAGAGTCAATCAGGTTGGAACTGATATTTGTAAATTGAAGAACTGGATCGGTTTGAAACCGATGTTGATAAATTGAAGTACTGGATCCGTTTGAGACCAAAGATAATTAATTGAAGTACTGCATCAATTTAAGACTGATGTTGATGAATTGAAGTATTGGATCAGATTGAAACCTAGATATCGGCTGGGACTGATAATTGGAGATATCAATTAAGACTGATGATTGGAGATATCGGCTGGGACAGATGTTTAGAGATAACGGCTTGGACTGATGGAGGTAGTTATGAACAAGTCTCTGTAGTACAATCAGACTGGAGTACTAGATGGAATTGGAGACTTGATAAACAGACTTGTAATTGGAATGATACGGACAGAAACCATTCAGATTCAGAGTACCTGGGAGCTTAGCACAGAGCTGTAACTCAGCAGAAATTACATTGTACTGGCAAAGTGGGCCAGTCAGGAAATGGAATTTGCAGGGGGGATCCCCAGAGATCAGCTGGTCTGGTAGGAGAGTCAGGTAACTAAATCCAACATGGCTGCACCCATACTGAGTTTTGGAGGGAACTCTGGTGTGAGAACTGAATGCTAGCATGCTGACTAAACACATTGAGTGCAGAGAGCAAGAACAGTGTAGACAGACCTCTGCATCATCTATAATTGATGTGTGGTCACAGCATGAGCGGACCCCAGTGCTAGCTGGACAAAAAAAACTGCAGAGGCAAAACATAGGAGAATATGGGAAAAATGAGTCAGGATCATGACAGAAAATTAGAAACATTTCAACTTAATTTTAACAACCCCCTCTGCCATCCCCCGATGCTCCCTATCTCTTCTATAGAAGTGCTCTCTCTTCCATCTTAGCTGTGGCTGCTATTATTCACTCCCTGCCAAGCTGCAGAAAACTCCTCAAAAATAAAAGATTCAAAACAGCGATCCATCTTCATCTGTTGCAGTCCAGATCTGGCTCCATGTCATCAATTGACTGTGGACTCTGGACCTGATTCACTAAGGATCGCTATTGCGATTGCAGCTGCAATCACACATGCAGTTCTGCTGCAAAAATATGCTAATGTCTGCAACTACTCATCTGCCATAGAGATGCCCACTACTGCTTTTGCACATCCGTAAGACCTCACAATCCTGCTTAAACATTGTAACATCGGACCATCACGCAGAATTACAGCAAGTCTGACTTTACTCAGAAATTGCAACTGTCATTGTATGCAGTGAGTACTCAAGTTGCATATACCATCACAGTAGCTAATTTAAGTAAGCCCAGGAAATGGTGGTCACATGGACAGACACACCTACATTTCTCCAACCTTTCTTCCACCACCACCCCAAGTGCTGACATCCCATCCGTCGATCTGTGATGGCTTTGTGTCTGCATAAATTATTGAAGTGCAATCATATGCTAACTGACACAGTGCACTGCAGTGCAATCATACACTAACTCACACAGCACACTGCAGTGCATGTTCATGTGCAGGGCTGGATTAAGGGGTGGTCGTCCCTGGGCCCCCACACACAGAGGGGCCCCCATTAGCAGCGGTGCAGCTGGTGGCTTCACCTACCGCTAGTGTAGTGTAGACCATGCATTGAGCGTGGCCAAACTACACAGTGACAAACACACAGCCACCACAGCAGCCGATGAGAGTCACAAATACTTTCAATGGCTGCTGCATCAAAAGAGGGAGCTGGATGGAGCTCACTTATGAGCTCCATCTTAAGGCTCCCCCTGGGTGATGATGGCAGTGATGTCATGGTGCTGACGTCTCTCCCATACTGCAGGAGAAGAGGAGCCGGAGCGGACAGCGGTGGTCACATCAGGAGCAGGCTTTCAGGTAAGCTGTGGTTTTTTTTGTGTGTAAGGGGCACTGCATAGGGGGGGCTGCTTCATGGGGGCACTGGGGGCAATGCATAGGACAACTACTGGCGGCACTGAATAGGGGTGGGCTACTACTGGGGGCAGTGTATAGGGGGGGACTACTTCTGGGGGAAAAGCATAAGGGGGGACTACTGGGGGCACTATATAAGGGGCACTGCATGGGGGGACTACTACTAGGTCTTGGGGCACTATATAAGGGGCACTACTGGGGGCACTGTATAGTGGGACCACTACTGGGGCATTATATAAGGGTCACTGCATAGGGGTGGGACACTACTGGGTCTGGGGACACTATATTAGGTGCACTAATGGGGGCACTGTATGGGGGACCACTACTGGGGCATTATATGAGGGGCACTGCATAGGGGGGACCACTACTGGGTCTGGGGCACTACATAAGGGGCACTTCTGGGGGCACTGCATAGTGGGACCACTACTGGGGCACTGCATACGGGGCATTACTAGAGGGGATGGAGGTATATAGGGGCCCCCACAAGTTTGTTGCCCAGGGGCCCCCACAGACCTTAATTCGGCCCTGTGCATGTACGCACCATTGGCTGATCTGCATACGCTGATGCAATTGCAATTTGCAGTAAATCAGGCCCTCTGTTCATTGTGTTACTGACTAATCCAGCCTCCCATTCTTGTCCCCTATACAGCTATGACCTAACATTAGTCCTCTGCCACCTCAACTGATGAAGATGGCAGGCTAGTTTCTTTTCATGGGGAAAAGTGCTCAGAACACTCTTTACATTTTGCAGGCTTGCTTCTTCCTACTATTCTTCCTGTCCCCTCTCTCCCAATAAGGAAGGACAAGAAGGGAACCTTTAAAATTACAACAACCGCCCATCTGATGCTCAGTCTCTTTTGCTTCAGACTATTTCTACACTTTGTTTGCTCTAAAACTATTATGGAAGGATCTCAGATGTTACCTCCATCATGCTCTTTGTCTTCAGATTCACTATGTTAGATGGAAGACCACCAGCAGTCCAACATGGGGGGAGATATGGATGAGACTGGAAGGGTTGCTGGTGTCTGGGGGTCGGGTATGCTGGGTCTGGGTGGGAAATAAGGTTAGAAGTGAGGATGGGTATTTGTGGTGAGTGAGGACACATTGTGACAGTAAATAATAATGGAGAAAGTGATAAGTTAAAGGGAGCAAATGCAGCAAAACTTAATACAATTCCAACACATTCAAAGTTGGTATTGTTGAGAGAGTAGTAGTGAGTACAGTAGATAGAGACAGTGCAATTAAATTAGATACATAGAACAGGGCAGGTAAGATTATACAGTAAGTACAATTACAATAGTGTATTGTTAAAGGGAAGATTCAGGATATGTTATGGGTGTAGAAAGAAAATATTAAGGTAACCAATGTTCAACATGCATAGACATAAGGGTGTTCTAAATATTTTTAAATTTAATTTTTTTGCAAATTTTAAAGGTATAGAGGACAATTGATATTGGTACAGAAAAACAAAAAGCAATCAGCAAGAGGATAATCAAGGTCATAAGTCAGGCAGGTACTGTAGGTCAGTAAGGAATGCTCAGGTATTTCAGCTTAAACAAAACCACTTAAAGATGGCAATTAGAAACAATTAAAGGTAAACAACAAAAAATAGGTGATTTCAATATAGTCTTAAGTATTCATTGTATATAGTAAAATCCTATGTAGGCTTGATTCCGAGATTTATGCAATGCCGATATTTAAGTGAATGTTAGTCATTGCGCATGAATGAATGCCGCACTGCACACGCTTGCTAATTGTATTGTAATTACGCTCATTCGGAAGATTCACTCGCAAACAGAGTAACAGGTAGTTTTTTGGGAGGTTGTAGGGGGGAAGGTTAGAAAAAGACAGGCATGTCTGACTGTTTAAATGCTGTTTCATGGGCGTGCATATATTATAATTAATTTACAATATGTAGAGTATATGCAGAACTGCATGAGATGATTGTTATAGATAACCCTAGAGCATCTTTGGGAATCACAAGAGAGACAAAGGAATGGTGTAATGCCCACATTCAAGACTGAGAGTTACATCCGGTGGCAAAAGGTCATGGTGCTTATCCCAGTGCAAAGAAACAAACTGCAGGTCACGTGGTAAAGACTGTGGACCTCATTCAGAGTCGGTCGTTGCGGCCGCTCAGTCGTACACAACCGATGTTCGCTAAACTGCGCATGTGTAAAATTTGCAATGCGCATGCGCAAACTAGCTATTACAATCAGAAATTGCTCTCTCCTTGAACACAGCCAGTTCATTAGTTTGAGTGACAGAATGAGCCGTTTGTGGCTGGTAACAGGGGATGGTGCTTGTGAACGGGGGTGTGGAAGTCCGAATGCAGGCGTGCCTGACTATGCGAGGGGAGTTTAATGGGAGTGCATAATTAACAAAGTAGTGTCATGGCACACGTGACATGGGTGGTTATTACACTAACTAGATCGTAGTGCTTAAGAGATGGTATGGTAAGCCTTTAGCTCTGCGATCAGCTCCGATGGGTCCCGATGGTCTCGATTAATCCTTATATCCCTGGAGATGACATGTGTTGCGATCGAGAAGGGGGCATGTATTTAGTCTTACGACCACTTCTTACCCTCGGTCGTTCAGCTAACAAACCCATCTTAGCGATGCAACTTACGATCGCTTCATTTGCTTATCCGGCCCCTTTCCCCTACATCCGAGCAGGCGCAACGACCGACTCTGAATGAGGTCCTGTATACCTTGCTATGGCGCACCATATATATATACTGACATCCTGAAGGACTGACCTACTGAATTAAGCATTTGTCACGCTGTTTTGGATTTCCATTGTGTCAGCTGCTAAAGAGACTCCTGCACTGCTTGCTGTCCACCTGGCTTATATATTGGCTACTTGATCTGGATCTCAGTGGCTACCTCGATTGCTAGATCGCAAGACTGTGCACACGCAGTAGCCGTAGTGTGCAGCATGATTTCAGGGACCTGTGATTTCATGCAGGTCCAGGTAAGGCAATAATAGCAGCTGACTCACCACACAGAGTGGCATTTCTGGTAGAACCTTGGAAACAGGATAGATATATCCTTAGCAGGATTTTCAGCTGCAAGTGACATTTTTTTCCCTAAACCATGGTGCCAAAAGCTGACTACTTTCACACAGAGACAATTCAATGAGTCTCAGCCAATATTATCCACACAAAACTATCCAGTTGTGAAATTTGTAGCAGGTGCTTGAGATAAGGCTACTACAAGTCCTTATTTATAAGTATGGATGTCTGATATCACATGTCTATATTCATTGTAATTTTATATGTGTATTTTATTGAAATATTTTTTTTCTGTATTTTTTTTTTTAAGTTTAGTTCTATTTGTCATTAAATGTACATTGTTTAAGATCAAGTTTTTGACCTTTTCAGTCTCTGCCATATTGCAATCCACATTTATGTAGAAGTGCAGAATCCATATGTATTGTTCAGTATAGGTATTTTTTATTTTCTGTGTAGTAGCACAAACTCACAGAGGGATTCTGCAGCTGTGAGCTAATTAATAAGCAACCCATAGTATTTATTTAAAGTGCATACAGACCTGGAGCAGTTTTTTCTGTTATGAGGAAACAAATGTAAGGCTTCACAGACCTTTGGGCCAAGTCAAAATTAAGAACTCCAACATTGGAACCATGTCTGTCTATTCAATTTAATAAGGGGGAATTATGAGAGGAGGCAAGGGACATAAACCTCCAGGACTTGTCTGCATGTTAGAAAAGAAAGAGTTAACAATAGACCCAATCTTGTGTTCTTAAATTGAAGCCCTCAGGGGCAGATGTATGAAGCTGTGGAAAGTGATACAGTGCAGAGTGATAGATGACCAACCAATACGCTACCACCTCTCATTTTTCAAACACAGCCTGTAACATTACAGTTGTGAGCTGATTGGTTGGTCGTTTATCACTCTGCACTTTATCACTTTCCAGAGCTTCATACATCTGCCCCTCAGTCTGCAGAAGTCTCACACTGGAAGCTTGCCAGAGGCAGACATGAAATGAGCATTCCTGTTAGAAAAGAGCTCCTCCTTTCTCTCTGTAAAGACTAACAACAGGGCCCACCAATCAGAGAGAGAGAGAGAGAACTAGAGAAGTGCAGCAGGAGAGAATTGTGGGGTAGTATGTGTGTATATATTTTGACTCTCTGGAGGTTGGGGTATCATCCCCTCTCAGTGTCATTGGGTAGCAGCCACTCTTTGTGCCCTTCTATAGCTGCCTTTACTGACCAGGTAGGGAGCAGGTATAGAGCAGCTTGAAAAGACTTTGCTGAACTCTGAGTGGACTTTATTGATATAACCCTGCTTGATGTCTTTAATGCATTGAATCAGAACTTGGCAGCTTTCATTTATCAATCACTAGAGTAAATTAAGTCCTATCATGTGGGGTTTTTGTTTTAAGTGGAGACCTTGACTGCACTATGGATCCACTTTTTGACACCTCACAGTGACTGTGCAGACTTTTACAATATAATGCACATGGGGGCTTGATTCAGAGTTTGCAACTAAATTATACAACCGGAGGCAATTTTTTTAAGGTGCCCAATGGAGCAGTTCAATTGTTGCTACATCTTAGCACAATAGCTGCTATCCCCGGCATTTCTGCTCACAGAAGGGTGCAAGCAAAAATGTGTGAGAAACCTGTGGTTAATGTGCCCTAACTGCAGTTTGGGAACCCTAACCAGGACTTTAGACAAGTTTAGCCATTTTAAATAGCTAAACCTAGCCTAATAAGACCTGAAGAGGGTGATAATTAATGAGCACCCAGAATACTTGAATTGCAAAACTGGGTGCTCATTAATTATCACTGCCACAGAACAATTGAATTGGCCCTGGAGGTGGATGCAAAAATGGCCATGGCTGAATATTTATACTAATGCTGTGACCAATTATGTTCGTACTGAGATGCTCACTTGCAGTGGCACTACTTCATCTCAACGCAACTTTAGATGCACTATCGCTGCACCCATGTTTTCAGCATCAAAGTTTGCACTAGTCCTATGACAGGTGCAATTTATCCATCTCAACATGGCATCATATGTCAGTGCTACTGTGTTTTGCAGTCAGTAACACACCCATGGCTGTTTAACCACCCCCATGTTATCTGCCAGGAGTATCGATTGAAATTCATGGCTTTTGAATTGTGTGACTGAACGCATGCACAGTACTTCCATCCTCCTCCATCTGAATTAATATCAGCATTGCATGCCACTAGCATGCACCTCTGAATATCCCAATATCTTACTAGATGTGGTTTCCCCAGCTATCTGAGGATGCCTGAGAGGCCTGGACCATTCTTTCACAACTCTGGAGCTAAATTAAACTATAAAGTCCTTCTGTAATGGTACCAGCCCTGGCCCAGATGGATCCTATATATCCTATTACAAAACTTTTAAAGGTACTGTAAACTTATGTATGCCTAGCTTAAAACATTCAGACCAGGTGGGTTTGTTCCTGGCCATGAGGCTTACTATAACACTACTATGATTAAGGATCTCATCCATAGTATTCCCAAGACAAGACCCATACCCTCTTTTTGTCTACAGACCCAGAAAAGGCCTATGATTGTGTGGATTGACAATTTCAGATGGGGGTGCTGGAGCACATGAGACTGGGTCCCTCATGCTTCAACAAGATTCTTACCCTTTATAAGTCACCGTCTGCTCAAATAAAGATAAATGGTACTCTGTCTGATCCAGTGTCCTTTGATAATTAAAATAGACAAAGTTGCCCTTTTTCCCCATTGTAATTTATATTGTGCATGAAAGCCTTGGCTAGGACAAATAGTCTTAAATATGACATAAAAGGGGTATGTTTGTGGGGGAGGAATTAAAGATGGCTGTATTTGCGGATGACTTGCTTGCTACCATCACAATCCGTATGGTGGAGTTCAAGACCTTTGGATACTTATAGGCTGAGAAACTTCAGAAGCGACCATAACCTTTTGAACAGCTATGTACCGGTAAAGCTCCTCCAAAATATATTATTTCTACCATAAACAAATTGCCTTAGGATGAGCTATATGTGTCGCCCTCAAATTACATAAAAGTATGGAAAAGGGAGCAGCTAGTTCTGTTGGACCAATCACTATCAGCTATTTAGACCCAATTTAAATTGATCTATGTAAGTGTTATAGAACACCTATCCAGCTACATAAATTTTAATGGAGTGTCTCTACATCCTACTAGAGATGTAATGCAGCACTGTTATCCATATTTGGTGGGAATGCACAAAGCTGTCATCCTTTTGGACTTCTGTGATATCCCGGTAAAAGAAAATCTGGGGGTGAGTATACCAACTACTTTCAACTCTTTTTAGAAATAACTGCTTAAACACTTGAATAATGCAGCCAGAATCTTGATTCTAACTTGCAGTAAATCTCCTCTATCCCAATCCATTAGGGCCTGGTTCAACTATATTGATTTTTTTTTCATGTCAATAGATTACCATATCATGTCAACAATAGATTCTCCGAGTTCCCTGCTACCTGGTTAGCATGGATGGAATTTAAATAGTTCCTTTCACGTGCTTCCCATTTTGGATGTTGAGCCAATGACTCATTGACCTCAGTGTTTATTCACAACTGCCAAATCATTCTCATTTTGGTGTGTATGTCGAGGTTACCTTGTGCAACCTGGTATTGTCCCTTATATCCCTTCTCCCTCCCCTGTCCTTTGCTCCTACCATTTTATTTTCTATTTTTTCTGTAATCTATTTTCTGTTCCTCTCAATTAATTATTTTACAGTGAAGTTACAGGTGCACTTGTAGTTTCACTGTAAAACACAATAGTTTTACATTATTTGCCCCCCCATTACCCCCATACCCACCGAACCAGGGGTATGGGGAAGAGCCCTGGGCTTCAGTGCAAGCCTGTGGTGCTCGGGAGGGGGTGGACCCTTCTTTGGGGGATCCCCAACTCTCCCGAGATCACTGGCTTGTGCTGACCGATTTGGGGTTCTAATGCTTTGGACCTGAAGCCCCGGTGATTGGGTCTCCAGGCTGTGGCGTTACACCCCGGTTGGTTGGGTCTGGTGCTGTTCTTAAATATATGGGGAGCCCCACATTTTCATCCCCCTATATTTAATGCCAGGACAGGTACCTGCAGCCTGGAGTTGTTTTCTAAATTATATTGGAACCGTACACATTTTGTTCCCCATATTTTTAGGGGACCTTATGTCATTTTTTTTGTAAATTTTTAACCCTTTTTTTACAGGTAAAAGACAACGGGATTTTTAGGGAAATATTACATGGACCCCCCTAAACATGTTTAGACAAAAGGTACCCTCATTTTTAACTCCTGAAGGAAGTCGGAGTTTCTAATAGCTACTGTAGGTGCATAAATGCGGCTTTGAATAAGGTGATGCAGAAGAGCATGTAGAAGTTTTTTAGGGCAAAACAACTATGCCCATCAAATTTGGGGTACTTGAAAATGGGGATCAGCATATTTTAAACTTGCTAAAGTGACTTAAAAAAATTGTGAAAAACCCACCTTCCGCAAGCACCTGCAATGAAAAAAACACCTGGGGCATACTTAGGGACCCCCCCAGAGTCAAATTCGCTAGTTTTAAACTTTGTTCCCCGAATTTTTTTTATGGACCCCAAATTCAAAGTTAATTTTTGTGGTACCCTTAAGTGTTTTTTCAAAATTTTTTGACACAGTTTACCTTTGGGGGACTGTCTGAAGGCTACACGGGGGTTCCCGCAACGTTGCACCCCAAAACCCCACTTCTGCACTTTTTAACGCCTGCCATTCATAGGCGATACTTTACCGACTATTACATTGCACTGACTTTCCGCCTAGGCGGAAAGTCTTTCAAATTGAATATGGGGTAAAACCAAAACAGGCGATAATGACATCATCGGCGGTAAATTACCACGGATCCGGACTTAATGCCTCAAACTGAACATGGAAATTTCTTATTGGGAAATTTCCATGTTTTGCCAGCTTTGGTGCTAGTTTTACTGTATTAGGTATGACTATTGTTTTTCATTGCTCCTTGCATTATATTGCACACTTCACTGGCTGTGTTTTTGTTTCTGTTTCTATATGGAAATTTCTAAATGAAGAATATATGCACTAAAACATACGTAATTACATACGTAATTGTAATGTAATGCTGAAGTCCTAGTACTGATCTATAAATCACACTCCTGTCAACAGTAATGTCTAACTAATACATATAAAATTTTATATTAATGAATATAATATATTATATACTTATATTTTTTTATCATACATATTGATAAATATTATGCGTACGTTTTATAATACTGTAGAATTGATGGTGCACTCACATTTGTCGTGTCCTGCAGAACTAAAATTTATTGAGCTCATGATGATACTGTGTCATTGCCTAAGTTATGTATGATTCTTTTAATTTATGCAGAAATGAATACTTAAACAAATTAATTATGTCACTAAACAGTCCTTCTCTGTAACTGGACATGATAACATACCCTTTTTAATTGATTTGAGATATAAGCTTTTGACTGGGTGTAATGGACGTGTACTGCAACCCCTACTTTTTAGTAGAGATGTGCACGGACCCTCGTGTTTTGGTTTTGGATCTAGATCTTCCCTGCTTTTGGATCTGGATTGGCTTTGCGAAAACCTTACCTCCATGTTTTGTTTTTTGGTTTTGTTTTTGGATCTGGATTTTTTCTTAAAAATCATAAAAACAGCTAAAGTCACATAAAATGGGCCTTTTTTGTTCCTACAGTATTATTAACCTCAATAACATTTTTTTCCACAAATTTCCAGTCAATTTTGACCACCTCACAGCTCACAATATATATGTTTTAATCTAGTTTAGGCCCAAAATTTGCACCAAGATAGCTGGCTGACTAAGCTAAGCTGCAGCAGAGGGTTGCACAAACACATGGCAGTTCAACTTCAAACATGGCACATCAGGAAACACTTTTATTATTCAAGAGAGGCCTGAGGGAGTTGGAGTATGTATGTAGTTGAAGGCAGGGCATGGACAGGAAGGGTTGATTGGTAGTAAATTTAATTTAGTCTTTTGAATCTGAAGAAAATTTATGAGGGAGAAGGGGAAGGGAAGAGGTATTTACAAAAAAAAAGTCCTTGCCACAGAAGAATCCTTGAGCATGGCTGCTGCTGCTGGGAGTTGATTTTCTCTTCCCAGAAGGGGACCAGGAAGATTGCTTTCCAAAAAATAACAATTTACTTAAATAATCATTTGCATACCTTCTATAAAGGCATTTCCCAACCTTTACAGGGACATAAAAAAAGCATAGTTAGTGGCCTCAAAATGCCACTTAACCAGCAGAGATATGTGGACAAGCATAAGATCTATGATTTACGGCAGGGTTAGCCAACCCTGGTCCTCGAGAGCTACCAACAGTGCATGTTTTTCAATTCTCCTTACAGAATTACAACTATAATAATTAACTCCACCTGTGGATCTTTCTAAATGTTTTGGTTAGTAATGAATACATCTGTACACCAGCTAGGTCATCTGGAAAATGTGAGCTCTCGAGGACCGAGGTTGGCTGCGCCTGATTTAAGGCCTTAATTTGTGTCTTTCTTGAGAATCCTGCACCTGCTTCTGTGGCTAGGAGTGGATTTTCATCCCAGAAGGGGACCATGATGAGTGCTTCCAAAAAACAATTGACTTAAATAATCCTTTGCAAACCTTCTCTAAAGGCATTTTCCAACCTGTACAGGGACATAAAAAAGCAGATTTAGTTAGTGGCCTTCAAACTGCCGTTGTTCCCACTGTCCACTTAACCATATCAGATATGTGAACAACCCGAACAGAGCATTAAATGCAACATTTCAGATTTAAGGTTTAAGTCTTATGTTGTGTCTTTCTTGGGAATTCTTTCTTGAGTGCCATGCCTGCTTGCTGGGAGTGGATTTTTTTCATCCCAGAAGGGGAAAAGGAACAGGAAGTGTGCTTTCCAAAAATAGATAAACCATTGCCTTAAATAATCCTTTGCAAACCTTCTGTTCTGTAAAGGAATTTTCCAACCTGTAGAGGGACATTAAAAAAACAGTTAGTTAGTTGCCATCAAATTGCTGTTGTTCCCACTGTCCACTTCTTAGATATGTGAACAAGCGAAATAGAGCATTAAATGCAACATTTCAGTTTAATGTTTAAGTTTTACGTTGTGTCTGGAGATCATTTAGTAAGCAGAAAAATAGCTCTGCCACAAGCGGCAGATAACTAAACTTACATACAAAGGTTTAATTGAAATAGATACAACACCAGATCAGATGTTTACCCTGGAGGATCTGTCTGATTCATCATGGTGCCCCCAAGACCAAGACTGTGCAAATTCTACCAAAAAAGAGACTGACAAAATGTCTAAACATAAGATTCACCTTCTGTATGTGAATTTTCTCATTTGCATGGGGAAAACCCAACCCTCAGATGAGATGGCTCTCAGCCAGTGGATAACATTGAAATCACCATTAAAAAATCACAATGGAAGTCTACAATGTGGAGAATCTTTCTTCACAGCCAGGAGAGGCCTCAGAAAACAGGATAAAAATGCTGAAGGTGCTGAACTTCAAGGGATTTCTCCATCATGTTCTGCAGTGTGGAAAGGTTTCATTCACATGTTTTCTATAAAGCAGTACAAAGTTACAGCCTTCAAAGTGTCTGGCTATTAGACCCACCTTTGAGAGGAATTACCAAAGATTATCACAAGCAAAGGATTCATCTGTCTGAAATCTGTCTGGGAATTCATGGATCGTATCTTGGCCCTGATTCAGAGCCGTTCATTAGAGGCAGTACGCTCGTTGCGTTCCGATGTTGACTAACCGCGCATGCGCCGGTGTTACACTGCGCATGTGCGTACGGCTGATTGCGAGTTTTTTTTGTGTCGTTCGTCAAATAGCGTACAGGAAGTTACATGTCAAATGTGATTGACAGAACAGGCCGTTTTTGGGCGTTGACGGGGGTGGAGATGGAAAAATGCAGGCGTGGCGAGGCGTTTTTGGGGCGTACATACATTAACAAATGCGAACGTCAAATGTGTTTGTACAAACTCATACGTCACTGGATGATCCTCTTTCCCTTCAAAATGCTCGCACAGCTTAGGGGCTGGATAACTCGACCACAGTGGCGATGGCCTTCTCCTCCGTCACGGCACTCCACGATGTTGCATTGATTAATCACGGCTTGTCAGAAACACAATTAGTGTTGGATTGAAAACCGGCTTGGTATGTGTTTGGAAAGCAGTTTTTTTGGATAGCACAAAACCGAACGCAGGTGGAAATCATAGCTGCTAATGTCAGGATTACACAATCAATTAGCGTACATTTGTGGGGGTGTATTTTGGCCGCAATGTGTTCGTTTTTGGACTATTGTAACAATAATGTCATCATGTTTAGGTTTGGTCCCTCATTTTGTGTTTGCAAGGTGTTTTTGACTCCTTAGGTAATGTTTAAAACGTTCCTTAACGAGCACTTTTTTTTCAATGTGTAATTTGTGTTTTTGAACGTTGTTGGCTTGTGGGCCCGGATTAAAAGTAACCCATTTTGTAAAGAATGTCACAATACAAAGTCGTACATTTCTGGAAAATGTATTTGTATCCACCCATAAAAAAAAAACATATTGAACTACAACATTTTGGGCAGTGTTCCTCAATGTTTATTAATTGTGTAAACAATAATTTTTGAATAAATGTAAAAATTAAAAACAATTCACAAGAAAGGAGAGGGAAGTTTTGGCCAGAAAGGAATATGAGGCAAGCACAGAAGGAGTGTGGGAAAAGTAGCCAATGGTGTCACCATTTTTTTGCCCGTTTGGCTGGGGGAGGGAGGGCGCCAGACCGGGTCCGGGATGTCATCGGGCTGGCCTGTCCAGAGGCAGATGTTGTGGCCTCTGGACTAGGCACAGGGCTAGGCACATTTGGAGGCTTGGCTGATGTTGTGCCAGAGGTGGAGGATCCTGATGTTCCGGCAGGAAGGGAGGTCGGCTCCACCATGTGCTGGCGAACGAGCTGCTCCAGGGCAGTGGCGATGCGGATGTTGGCCCTGGTATTTTCCGCCAGGGCCTGACCAATGGTCACATTGGCCGCAGCATTTTGCTCCAGGGCCTCAGCCACCCATACCAGACTGGCGTCCATCCTCTGCAGAATCTCCGTATGGAAATCCGATTTTAAATTGAGTTCTGTGAGGAAGGACACTGCCTGCGAGGGGGATTGCCCTGGACTGGTTTCTGCAGGGTCCTCAGCCGGATGTACTGGTTCCTCCCCTGCAGAGCCAGCAGAAATTCTGCGGCCAAGGCTCCCCTCTGGAGCAGACTCATCCACCTGTGTCTCTGTTGGAAAAATTAGAAAAGACTCACATTAGAATCTACATATTGGCACAATAACATTTCACAGTTGGTGACATCACAACATTTACCTGGGACAACATGAGGAGCCGCAAAGTCTGGCATGTCCGTATCCATGTTGGACACGCCAAACACCTCCACAGGCTGCACACACACCTGTGCCAGCTCTTCTAAATCTGTAAACTCCAATGACACAGGGGTGGGACCTCCACCTGTCCCCCTTGCATGCCTAGCCCTGTGTGCCATTTTTGTTTCAGCCGATATTTGAAGTCTTGCCATCTGTTGGTTAAATTGGAACCATTACTTTTTATTTGATTGGGTTTTTGGTTTTAGGGTGGTCAAGTGTTTACTTACCGCCGTTTGACATCCTGGGCTAGACGGACATAATCCCCCACCCTATTGACCTCCACGGCTACCTCTTCCCACATTCTCCACTTCTGGCTTGCACTCATATTCCTGTCTTCCTGTGGAAGGATGTCCACACACTTCTGAATCAAAACCTCCATCTCCTTTTCTTTTTGGCAGCTTTGCCCGGATTACTGGGCCCAGCAGCCTCTTCCATGTCATCCTCCTCACCTATTTGGGGTAATTTGAAGAAATCTCAACTTCCCAACTTGCACAATAATATGTTTAGAATTAATCATTGAGTCAAAATGCATGAAATACTTACCGCGGGACTGTTGTCCATTGTTTTCCTGGTCTGTATCCATGTGTGTTGTTCCAACTAGAAATACACCAGAATTGTGTTTTTGTCTCGTGACGTATTTATACATGCGTCCTTATTTTGCGGCCACATCATTGATTGTGCGTTCCTCTGATCCTTCCTTAATTTGGGCGGGAAACTAAACACTATTTATGGGTTGTGGCATTTCGACTCGAGGTGGCTTTTATTGAATGTTGGAGGTTACGTTGGTTGGAGTTGATTGTTGGCTGGTTTAGGAGATTGCGTTTATTGTTTTTTTGGGGGGTTAGCGGTTTTTCTTGGTTTTCAGTTCCTTTTTTTTCACTTTTGGTTTTTTGGCTCGTTTCCAGTTTTGGTAAGTTTGGGGAAGTATAACTTCGGGGCAATTTGTCTGTCATTGTGGTGTTGATTTTTCTCATATTTTTTTTCCGTCATTTCATCTCTCTAAGGTTTTTTTTTGGCTCTGCCCCAAAGACATTTTGGTCCGGTTTCTTTGATATTAGCTCTTGGTAAGTTCATGTGTTAAATTGTTTATGGAATGTTCTTGTTTGTCTGTACGCAACTTTGGTTGGCCTTCCACATGTGACGTTGTTTTTTGCCAAATCGAACTCTGTGTTTTTTGTTAATTTTTTTTTGCGCCGTTATTGTGCCCTGTATTTGCGATCTAATTAGCACATTTTTACTACTTGCTATTGTGCCCTGTATTTGCAATCTAATTAGCACATTTTTACTACTTGCTATTGTGCCCTGTATTTGCGATCTAATTAGCGCATTTTTACTACTTGCTATTGTGCCCTGTATTTGCGAAATAATTAGCACATTTTTACTACTTGCTATTGTGCACTGTATTTGCGATCTAATTAGCGCATTTTTACTACTTGCTATTGTGCCCTGTATTTGCAATCTAATTAGCACATTTTTACTACTTGCTATTGTGCCCTGTATTTGCGATCTAATTAGCGCATTTTTACTACTTGCTATTGTGCCCTGTATTTGCGAAATAATTAGCACATTTTTACTACTTGCTATTGTGCACTGTATTTGCGATCTAATTAGCGCATTTTTACTACTTGCTATTGTGCCCTGTATTTGCAAAATAATTAGCGCATTTTTACTACTTGCTATTGTGCCCTGTATTTGCGATCTAATTAGCGCATTTTTACTACTTGCTATTGTGCCCTGTATTGGCGAAATAATTAGCACATTTTTTCTACTTGCTATTGTGCCCTGTATTGGCGAACTAATTAGCACTTTGTGAAATGTGTATTCATCCCTTAATAATGTTTTTTGTCGCCTGGAGCTTTGGTTGATTACATTTTGTTTTGCTCTTGGGCCAAATGTGTGTGTGTCCCCTTTTATGTTTTGTGTTGCTTAAATTTGTGATAATGACATGGCCAGCATAAAATGATGACAATACCCCGGCATGTAAGCATCACTGGATGGTATTTGAAAGCAAAGTTACTTGTTTTTTATTGGGTGTTGTAAAAAGGCTGACCTTCCAATGTTGTCATTTCAGGTTGATTTGGGTCGGATTGTTCTGGCCCTGCTCCCGGAAGCCGACCAACCTCAATCTCGTCCCAGGCGTAGGCATCGTAGGCGTGCAAGGCCCCAGATATTTCGAACACATGTCACCCTTTTTGGAATGCCAGATGATGAGGTTTTAAGACAATACTGTCTTCCTCCAAAAATCATCATAGACACTCTCTCATTAATAGAGAGTGATCTTGAGCGGCAAATTGACAGTCCTACAGCAATTCCACCACTTACGCAATTAATGGCGGTGTTACATTTCTGTGCCTCAGGATCGTTCCAAACCACGGTGGGAATAGTGGCGGGCATCTCACAATCCTCCTTTTCCCGGATCCTGAGGGCAGTGATGGAGGAACTTTTCAAGCACCTCCATCATTTTATTAAAATGCCTTTGGATATGGGTGCCCTTAGTGTGGCCAAGGCCAATTTTTACCAAATAGCTGGCTTCCCACACATCATAGGGGTTGTGGATGGTACTCACATACCACTTCAGCCTCAAGCACGGCTGGAGGCAATATTTAGAAACCGTAAACACTATCACTCCCTCAATGTAATGGTGGTATGTGATGCCTCCCTCCAGATCCTGTCCCTGAATGCAAAATTACCAGGAAGTGCACATGACTCCTTCGTCATCCGGCAATCAGGGATATGGCACAAATTAACCAACCTACAAGCTGGTGATGCGTGGCTTCTGTGTAAGTGAATACCTTTAGTACATAAAAATGTTAAGCTTCATACAGAGTGAGCCTGATGTTGTCTTTTCGTTTTCACAGGAGACAGTGGCTACCCTTGCATGCCCTGGCTGCTCACTCCTTATTTGGCTCCCACAACAGGGCCACAAAGTGAGTATAATTCCACACTTACTGCCACCAGGCAAGTGGTGGAGCGCTGTATCGGCCTTTTAAAAGGCCGATTCAGATGCCTCCACCGCTCTGGTGGCGAACTCATGTATTTGCCGGATATGGTTTCGAAAATTGTGGTCCTGTGTGGGATATTTCACAACATCGCCATAAGGAGTGGTGTCCCAATGCAGCCAGAGGATGCCTTACCTGAGGATGGCCCCCCCGAGGTTGGTCGGAGGTCAGTATGTTGGGGGGCCATACGCGATGATGTGGTGTCCAGATTTTTTAGGTAATTATTTGCCAAAAACCAGTGTTGATACCTAATGTGGTTGGGTTTGTTTGAGAGCATCTAATTTTTTGCTAATTTGTTTCTCCCTCTTCTGTTTTTTGACATAATCTTTGGCACTCCAACGATGACTACTTCCTGCTACCCTTACAAAACCTGTATGTGGATATTTTGTGGCTATATTCTGGAACACTTATTGCCATGCCATATATGTGGAATCATGTTGGCATGGTCCTTCGTCAACCAGTTCTTGATTGTTTTTTGGGGGTTTTGTTTTTTGGTATGTGTTGTATTTGAGATTATCACTGTGTGTTTTGTTTGTGAGTGACCACTTTGAAATTTCTGTTATGTTGGTAATAAATGTTTTTAGAGTGAAATGTTGTCCCTTTTTTGTAACGTTACCACCAAGTGTAACCAGGTTCACACATGTAACATTTGACTAAGGGGTAATCCAGTACTGATGCCATTTGAGCAAAAATGATTCCTTTATTCTGGGTCCAAACCAACACCAAAATGAAGCCTGTACAATCCTTTTGCTTCGTAATATTGCCCTAAGCTGCTTGCACACCAACTAGGAACCTGGAAAATTTTGAAATATCTAATTGTGACTACACCAAAAAAGGGAAATCAGATTTGTTCTGTTAGGTGTTTCTTCTGGCTGTTTGACCCAAAAATACAACACACACTCTTATTGGCCCAAATGTGAAATCCATGCAGGAACACTATACTTATGTCAGGGTAAACAATATGTGGTTGGGACAAAACGAATGAGCCAGAACGTAACTTCAAACAAAACAATTTATTTACAGAATGTTGAACAAATAAAAAACTACTCCCTAAGGAGGACCGACATACGGTCAAGGACCACCAGCACCCCGATGATTTGGCTGTGCATCTGGGACACACATCCGGCTAAATTTGCACGAAGCCTCTGTTCCTCTGTGGGTGAGAAAAATTTGGGGATTAATACAACAATAGTGAAACCACATAAAAAAACAAATAAACCCCCCCCAAAAAAAAAAAAAAAACTGCATTAAAATTCATCACACTAAAATCAGTGTAGGGCAAAAATACAAGGCCTATGTCCAAATTCAGACAGGTGTGCTATGTGTATGTTGAAAACAGCAGTAACAGGTTTCGGCAAACGACCAAAACCACTTATTTTTGGGTTAAACAAACAAAAAACATCAAATTATAAACAAAAAACAAACAGTTTGTGTTGAAAAAAAAACAGGAAAAAAAAACATACCGGAAGACCCAACGCCAGCTACAGAAGGCCCTCTATCGTCCTCCTCGGAGGTGGGTCCATTCCCCAAAGATCGGGGTGGTGTAATGACCGACTCCGGGGAGGGGTCATTCGAAGAGGGGTGGTTGGAGGAGAGGGGGAATTGGGATGGAGGGAAAGGAGTCCAGAAAAATCTGGATGAGGGTGTAGGAAGGCTGGGGAGGAGGGGGGAATAGGGGATGGAGTGGAGTTGGAGTGTTGGCTGGGGGTGGGGAAGAGTGGCCGTGCTCGCCGTCTGGCGGGACGCTGATGGCGTAGTCTTCGCTTGGCCTCTAAAAGATGGTAAACAAATTGTGGTTAGATCCAACACAAATCCGCAAACAAAATCAATTTCAAATGCACCCCCAAACTCAAAAAAAAATAAAAAAAATAGAATGAATAAATATGAAAGACGGGGAAAACATGGCCATGCAGATATGAGGAGAATGAATAAATATGAAAGACAGGGAAAACATGGCCATGCAGATATGAGGAGAATTAATAAATATGAAAGACATGGAAAACATGGCCATGCAGATATGAGGAGAATTAATAAATATGAAAGACAGGGAAAACATGGCCATGCAGATATGAGGAGAATGAATAAATATGAAAGACAGGGAAAACATGGCCATGCAGATATGAGGAGAATGAATAAATATGAAAGACAGGGAAAACATGGCCATGCAGATATGAGGAGAATGAATAAATATGAAAGACAGGGAAAACATGGCCATGCAGATATGAGGAGAATGAATAAATATGAAAGACAGGGAAAACATGGCCATGCAGATATGAGGAGAATGAATAAATATGAAAGACAGGGAAAACATGGCCATGCAGATATGAGGAGAATGAATAAATATGAAAGACAGGGAAAACATGGCCATGCAGATATGAGGAGAATGAATAAATATGAAAGACAGGGAAAACATGGCCATGCAGATATGAGGAAAATGAATAAATATGAAAGACACGGAAAACATGGCCATGCAGTTAGGGCCACAAAGACAAACATGAAAACCACAATCAATTAAACTTACTCGCAGCGATCTGCATGCGAAAGCATGCCAGCAAGCGGGGCGTCCGCCGTTGCAGGTCCGACCACCTGCGCTCCAGCTGCCCGATATGGCGGCGTGAGCCGAAGGAGCGCAGGCGGGCCCGAACCTCCGCATATGCGGATCGCTTCTCCCAGTTGGTGATGGGTGGAGGCTGGCTGGTTATCCGCCGATCCATCACCTCCGTAAGCACCAGCAGCTCGCACCTGGTGAATGCGGAGGCTCTCATGATGGCAATGGAGTTTTTCCAAAAAATCATTTTTGATAAAGTGCTCAAAAATTTTCTGATTGGCTAATGTATTTAGGATATTAACAGGAGCAATTCGATTGTTTAGTGTATGAGTCATGTGTTCGACAGGGCCAGAAATCTGAGGAGACTTTTGATAGGCTTAATGCAGTGACATGCGTAAGCAAATTTACATTAAAAAATGAACTCCATGAAATATGCGGGGCTAAAAACAAATAGACCAATTATTTAATAGGGGTTAACATGTATTTTGACAAATAAAAGCGAATGTTTAAGCCGTACGTATTCTGCGGGTAAACACAAACACGGACATAAATAAAGTTTACTGCATTGTGTAAACAAAAAAAAAAAAACCAATTAAGCTAATTGATATATTGATTGGCATGTTACGATTGAGGGAGGTAGGCAGAATAAACGAGCAGTTAATCGAAATGTCTCAGGCCAACTTCCGGGTAGTACTTGTGTGTGCGTTCCCTTCAAACCACTTCGGGGATGTACGCTCGCTATTTGGCACGCTCGTTAGTTAGAGGAGGGGTCGCCTGAGTTTGGGGAGGATGTTTTGATGCGAACGAAAATACGAGCGTGTGCCTGAATTTAAATATTTCTTTACGTTCGCCCAACGTACGAACGGCCACTTGCGTCCGGGTCTGAATGAGGGCCCTAGTCTGAATGCACAAGACATTCAGAAATTCTGTGTTCTGTAGCCGACTTTGGGCCTGATTCAGACCCACTCGCGAGCGGCTGTACGCTCGCAAGTGGGTCGATGGTCTGCACTGAGCATGCGCACGACGGAGGGAGCTCCGTCGTGCGCATGCGCCAGACACGACGAGCGAAGGACTTTCCTTCGCTCGTTGTGTCCGATCAAAGGGGGCGTGCTGTCAATGTTGATTGACAGCACGCCCCCTTTGGTGGGCGTGCCGGGGGCGTGCCTCCCTGACGGGGGCGTTCCCACGGGAACGCCTCCCGTCAGAAGCCGGCCCACTGACATCACTAGTGATGTCAGTGGGAGTGATTTTGGCTCTGATAGAGCCAAAATCACTCCGGAGCTTGCGGTTGAAAACCTCAACCGCAGGCTCCGGCTCGCAATTTCGATGGTCGCGATGGTCACGACCATCGCGGCCATCAAAATGCACGCTCGTATAGCCTGTGGGTGGTGACCCACAGCTATACGAGCGTCCAGGAGGACGCTCCATGAAAAAGGAGCCCGGCCCTCATGCAGAGCGTGCGCTCTGCTCAGAGCGTACGGCTCTGAATGAGGGCCTTTATTCCTACCTGAATCACAAACTGAAATACGGAATAGTGAGCACAGACAACATGGAAGCCTTTGTTATACCGCTGCCTGCATGCCAACCAATACCTCCCAGACTACACCCACTGGGGGGACCAAGTCTTGGTAATGACCATCCCCATCTGTTGTTAGGCCTTCTTCTTCCAAACCATCCATCCTGGACTTCCTGTCCAAAAAGGGTGAGCAGGGTACAGAAAGAGGAGCTGGATGTCACCGATGACATTTTTATTCATCTATAATAGATGATATATAGAGATAAGAACTTCAGATGTTGGAACAGGGACTCCCACCTATTTGGCTTCCCTCCAGACAACAGAGCTCTGTTCCTCAGTAAGTGTCTATGTCTGAGCTGATAGGTAGTCTCTGTCTGTTGGTAAACACCCTTCAGGAGATGTTAACCCAAAATAACAACAACTATAACAAATAATGCGTCCACTGATAACCAGCCTGATCCCTTAACAGCAACATACCCCATATGGCCAACTCATAACATGACACCCAGTTTGCAGCCTACTCTTCTTTATGACACTAATTTAGTCACTATGGTTGATCAATCAGCCATGACTGGTCCACCCAATTTTCAGCCTTCTACATTCTAACATCATAATAACACACTATAACACACTAGACTTATAATCTTTGCATTTGTTTATGTATTTGAGTAGAACAGTTTTAGAATTTAGGATGTCCACTCTATAGAGGTTTGTAAATACATATAGGCTTTAGTTTTTTAGAGCATATAACTTTATAAGCTGTTAGGATAACATTTCTGCTATATTTAAGATGAAACAAAACAACTTTTTGAAACCCAATAACTTTATTCAAGCCCCTTGACAGATAGCAGCACAGCACCCCTGCACAGCTACACCGATGACAAGTGTGGCTAACATGCAATCAAAAACTATTGTTTATTTTTTTGGGTAGCAGCCCTTTGACAGACAGGAGCACAGCACCCCTGTGCACCTACGCTGATGACAGGTGTGGCTAATGCACACAAAAAAAAAATATTTAGTATTTTGAGCAACAGCCCCTCAACAGACAGCAGCACAGCGCCCCTGCGCAGCTACGCCAATGACAGTGACAGCCAGGTGTGGCTGACACGCACACAAAAAAAATGTTTATTTATTATTTTGGGCTGCCGCCCCTCGACAGACAGCAGCACAGCAACTGTGCACAGCTACGCCAATTACAGTGACAGCCAGGTGTGGCTGACACCTTGACACGCACACAAAAAAATTAGATTTTTTATTTTTGTCCAGCAGCCCCTTGACAGAGAGCAGCACAGCATCTCTGCACAGCTATGCCGACGACAGTGACAGCGAGGTGCGGCTGATACGCACACACAAAAAAAGTTTAATTATTTTTTGGGTAGCAGCCCATCGACAGACAGGAGCACAGCACCACTGCACACCAACGCCAATTACAGTAGCAGCCAGGTGTGGCTGACATGCACACAAAAATTGTTTTATTATTTTAGGCAGCAGCCCCTCGACAGACAGCTACACTGATGACAGTGACAGCCAGGTGTGGCTGATACGCACACAATAAAAATGTTTATTTATTATTTTGGGCAGCAGCCCCTTGACAGACAGCAGCACAGCATCTCTGCACAGCTATGCTGATGACAGTGACAGCCAGGTGTGGCTGACACGCACACACAAAAAAATGTTTAATTATTTTTTGGGCAGCAGCCTGTCGACGGACAGGAGCACAGCACCCCTGCACACCAACGCCAATGACAGTGGCAGCCAGTGGTGGCTGACATGCACACAAATTTTTTTATAATTTTAGGCAGCAGCCCCTCGACAGACAGCTGCACAGCTACACCGATGACAGTGACAGCCAGGTATGACTGACACCATGACATGCACACAAAAAAATGTGTTTTTATTTTTGGCCAGCAGCCCCTCGACAGACAGCAGCACAGCACCCCTGCGCACCTTTGCCAAAGATAGGTGTGGCTAACATGCCACACAAAAAAAATTGTTGTTTTTTTTTTATTTAATACTGGGGTGAACCCTTGAAAAGAGGCAGCAGCCCCTTAACATACAGCAGCACACCACCTCTGCACTAATGACAAGTGCGGTTAACACTATTTTTTTTTTTTCACACTGGGGGTGGGTGAAGAGCACCTCTGAAGGACAGAGCACCCCCTGGACAACACAGTGCTACAGCCAGACAGCCCCTATGGACAGGGTAAGTTTAACAGCAAGCCTCTATGGACAAGACAATGACAGCCAGACAGCCACTCTATAGAAGGCAACAGCCAGCCCTTATGGACAACAGTAGCCAGCCCCTAACACAACAGCACAGCACAGCTCCCAGCTCCCTCCCTCTTCACTCTCCACAGCCGAATGATAACTGGCAGCAAATCGCGGGACCTGTATATAATCCAAAACCCGAGAGAATCCGACAGTGGGATGATGACGTTTTGCCTTATTTTCAGATCTGAGTCAAGCGGGAAACCGAGCCGACTCGTATCTCCCTCGGATCTTCGTAATTCGGGTGGGTTTGGTTCTCAGGGAACCGAACCCTCTCATCTCTATTTTTTAGCTCTTCCCTCAATGGAGGTTATTCATTAGGATGTTAATATTATTAGCCATAAATGAGAGTTATTAGTTTAAAGTCAGTGGGTGGTGCTAATAACAGTGGGGTTCATTCAGACCCACTCGCGAGCGCAGGACGCTCGCAAGCGTGTCGATGTTACCCCAATGCGCATGCGCACAACGGAGGGAGCTCCATCATGCGCATGCGCGAGACCCGGACAGCCTCCCATTCTTGTCCCCTATACAGCTATGACCTAAAATTGGTCCTCTGCCACCTCAGCTGGTGAAGATGGCAGGCTAGTTTATTTTCATGGGGAAAAGTGCTCAGAACACTCTGTACATTTTGCAGGCTTGCTTCTTCCTACTATTGTTCCTGTCCCCTCTCTCCCAATAAGGAAGGACAAGAAGGGAACCTTTAAATTGACAAAACCGCCCGTCTGATGCTCCGTCTCTTTTGCTTGAGACTATTTCTACACTCTGGGTCTCATTCAGACCCGCTAGCGAGCGCAGGACACTCGCAAGTGGGTTGATGTTACCCAAATGCGCATGCGCACGATGGAGGGAGCTCCATAATGTGCATGCGCGAAACCCGGCTAGCGACAGCCAAGCTGTCACTCTGTGTCTCGCACCAAAGGGGGCATGCTGTCGATGGTGACTGACAGCCCGCCTCCTTTGGTGGGCATGCCAGGGGCGTGGCTGCCAGACGGAGGTGTTCCCATGGGAACGCCTACCGTCTGGGTCTGGCCCGACTGACATCACTAGTGATGTCAGTGGGAGTGATTTTGGCTCTGATAGAGCCAAAATCACTCCAGGGCTTGCAGTCACCGAGACCCTACTGCAAGGTCTCGTCGCAAGCCCGATGGTCACGATGGTCTTGACCATCGCAACCATCTTTTTGGCCGCTCGCATATGCTGTGGGTGGCGGCCAGGAGGCCGCTCTATTTTTAAGTAGGAAGGCACTGATTCAGAGCGAGCGCTCTGGTCAGAGCATCCGGCTCTGTATCAGGCCCAGTGTACTTTATGATGGTCCCACACAGCACCATATGTATCTGCACCTGGCAGACTTTAGCAAACTATGCATGTGTTATATCATTTATACACATCTTTGCATAGCTTCAGCCAATTTTAACTTGGATACATAAAAGCCACACAGTGAGTGAAATGGAAATGTTGGGTGGCAACTGTGTATTTGCATGGAAGAGAACAATCTTTTGGGAGTGGCATTGGCGTGTAGATAGATTTGCATCTAAAGCAGGGTACACACTCCAGAGATGTGCTGTCCCAGCAATTAAAATTATGAATTGGGTGAAATTGGTGGTACACACAATATGATGGTTGCTATCCGTTGTGGACCACAACATTGTGCAATATATTGTATATTGTGTATCCAGCTTTATTCTGAGGTATGCATATGCCTATTTCAATAGAATCTCTTGCAATTAGCATAAGGTAGAAGTGATGATGGCTGTGTGTGGGGTGGTGTGATGCGTACACATGAAGACATGCGTGGAGCAACATTAGCATTCAGGTAACAAAATATCCGCATTTTGAATGTGGGCGCATACTGACCTGTGTGTGATGCAGAATCAGGATCAGTATCTTCAGTCACTGTTTTTTTTTTTCATTTGCTTTCTCAGTAAAGAATGGCCACTTCCCTGGAAGCAGTGATATATATTTATGTGGACTAAAATAATTATAGAGGATCCAATTCTAATTGTATCCACCTATACTCAATAAACATTTCTTTATTTTAGATCACCTGCTGCTCTCCCCCACCAATAGCAGCCACTTTCCTTATTTTCCCTCACTCAACTGTCTGTTTTAACTGCTTCTCTAAACTTCTATAACATTTTTCCTTGAGTGCTCTTAGGGGGTGTAATTCTTTTGCCCATTTAATTACACTCCTCTCTGGTTCTCCTTTGAGTGCTAAACCTTCTTTCCCTTTCAAATGTCTACACCAGGTAACTATAAAAACCAAAGCAATTTTACTTGCAGTCCAGTCAGTGGTATGGATCACATAGTGGACACAGAACTACCATCTCTATGGTAACTGCATACGTAGTTTAATACAGAAGATGCCTTAAAGATACACTGCATGACAGATGCAGCTAATTTCACTGCAAGAAAAATGTTATTTTACAGTGTGTAAAAAACGACCATTTTTAAATATATTAATTAAGTCTGGGCCTGAATCAGAGGTGGATGGAATTACAACTGGCACAAATAAGCAATGTTTTAATTCTGATCATCTGTCCATGACACGCTGTGCATGTATCCTGATAGTTACCACAGGGGATCACATCGGAATTGCATAAAGATCCATGCAATTTCGATATACATTCCTGAGCAGTGACTGGGGGTGGCTAATAGTGGTGGGGGTGTTGGAGGTTTGGCGGTGTCACTGAAGTCCATGTTTCAAAGGTCATGTTTCAACAGTCATTCTGAGTAACCATTGGCACATTCTTTCCGTGTCTGACGGGCGTCTCGATGGGATGCCAATCCGCAATGGCATTAGCATAAGGATGCAGTAGAGGTTATTGATATTGTTACACCTGCAACTGCAAATGCGTCCCCCTCTGAATCACGGTCTGTGCGTGTAGATAACCCTTTGAAACCTTATTTGTACTTGGTAGGTACTGTCTAATAAAAAAACACTACTAAAAAGTGTCTATCTGGTTTATTGAAGCAGTTTATTTTAGCTTGCACCTAAATTCAGCCTATGGAAATCCCCCTTTTAGATATCCTGCATTTGCCATCGTGGGAGTTTAGGAAAAAATAATAGTAAGAAAAAATGAGTAGCTCTGCAAATACAATTACACTTGTCATTATCAAGCTTTTAGATCATATATAATGTACTGTATTACACATTTTGTGCATTTTGCAAAAATGCAGCAACACAAAAAAATGCATTATATTAGCTTGTGCCTCCACAAAAAAAGTCTACCTTTACAGTATACACAATTGCAAAATAGGAACAAACATAGGCAGGAGGCACACATCTGTATAATAAACAGAGAGATCATAGCTGAGCTGCTTTATTGTCCTCCAAGGTGAGGAAAGTACAGTACACAGCATAGCATCTCAGGGACCACTCTGCTCTCTTCCTCAGATGCTCCGTGTGTACTACAATGTCAGAATAAATAGTGCAGAAACTGCTGAAATAATGAAATACACCAGCTGTGTTTAAAGCAAAATGATGACACCTGTGATCATAAAATATGGAAGTGAAACTAAAGCACTAACAGTTTCACCTATCAATCTATAAACCATATTTTAAATGTACATGCAATATAAATATAACAAGCATCTGAAACATAAATTCTTGTGTATAAAATATAAACGTATGTGCACAGCTAAATGTGGCTCTTTGTTTACTACAGAAAACTATTAAGCATATCCATTGTTCAAAGTAAATTACAAATGTATTAATTAATAAAACAAACAATGGAAAATGCATGCTATAGCAGCATATGAAAAAAATGCACAAAAGAAATGTCAAATTTAAATCTTTATTGACCCCTTAAATCTACACGGATTGTAATTGAACTATACTTATATAGTAATGCAGACTTCTGTGTGGATAAGCCTTTGGACAACTTGCATCAGCTATAGGAGTGGGAAATGTGGTACATAGGGTTTTTTAGTAATTTTACCATAAAATAGTTCACACCAGCCTGTGTGCCTTCACACTTGACTTCTGAGTCAGACCTGTGAACTTCCAGCATTCTGGTAATTATTCTTCTCCTATCCATAACCCCAATCACCAGCCCTCCCTTTAGGGCCTAACCCTAACCTCCCCACACAGTCTTATCCTAACACTCCCACCCGCAGCTTAACCCTAATGTCAACCTTCTGTCATTGTCAAAAGACAATAAAATAAACACCTGCACTATAGGTACATAAATAGACACAAAAATATCAATAACACTGATGGACAATGGAATTAAAACTATATAAATGTTTAATACATGAAAATTGATATATTACTCTAAATAAGCATAAAAGGTGCTAAAAATAGTTAAAGGGCAAAATGCATTTAAATGACACTATAATTGTCCACTTGGATCCGCTCCTAGTGAGAAAGTAGTAAGAGCCTTTAGTGATTAGGACTTGCTCTCGTTCTCAAGGTATAATATAATTAAGCAGCAGAACTTTACCAATGATGGAAATGTAGTCCTGGGGGGGGAATCTTCTGGCATCCAGCACATAAAGCTTTTGTGTTGAAGCATAAGTACTGAAGGAATCCACTAAAGCTGCATCGCTGTTCCAATGCTGAGATAAATAAGTCCAATAAATGTCCAATAGGTCACTGGAGTCCGGATCAAGATATTAACTCAATGTGTTTCCCTGAGCAATGGTCACTCAGCTTCATCAGGAGTAAATGTTATGGGTCTAAAATAGCCCTTAATATACCCACTAATTGACTGGAAAATGCAGAGCACTTGTGACATTAAAGATACATGAAAAGTTGTCCATCAGTGAAAATACTACACATATTAATTGAAAAAAGGAGGCAATCTCATTAGATCCACTTAAGAAGCATAATAATATAACATATTTATTGAAAATCATAGCTAATCAAGTACTTACAGTGACATTGGGGAATGTAATTTCTTTAAATCTCTGGCATTCAGGTCACATGATTGTTAGTGACCACCTGTCTGGGAGTGATTTGTTTATATAGAGACATGTAATTGAAAATGTGTCTCCACCATGGGAAATGTAGTTTTTCCAGACCTCCAGTAGTCCGATCACATGATCCATAATGATCACATGTCTGGAGGCACTGTATGAAAACAGAGTCACGTCATAAAAGGACCTGTCCCCACATGGTGAGCTCAAGTCACATACCAAAAGAAAAACACGTTTTATAGAGCTTCGATCACATGTGTTCTAATATCATTAGTCGGAGATCCCCATATGTCACTATAAGAAATGACTATGCATAGAAAATCCTATCTAAATGTTGGCTTAAATCTATAGAGATAATTACATAATACACTCAATGTACGGAGGATGGATCAAAGCATTGGTTGGACATACATACTGAAAAGGCTAAATAATAAAAATACAATATATGTAATAAATAAAATAATGATGAATACATAAGTAATTAATAAATAAAACATAATACATAATAAAACAATTTATGAAAAAATAACCATAATCATGAAAATTGCAATATAGTGATGATGCTGTTGCTTGAATAATGTTAGAAAACCATAACAATTGGGACTACACATATGCTGTACAGATGTTCATTATCAGCTAATTACAGAATTAAGTTGCATAGATTAATTTAGACCGTCGGGATGTAGAGAGTTAAAGTTCAACATCCAGAAAATGAAAAAGTTCAACATCCTGAAAACGTCTCTACAGCATAATTTGTTGAATCTATTGCCTCCTCAGAGTGTTGGGGCAATAACTTCCAATCCTATCATTTTAAGGCACGTTGGGTCCCCGAAGGGCTCTGATGGTGTGCCCCACATAAAATAAACCACAGTCACATGATAATAATGAAATTATATATTTGGAGTCACAATTCATGAATGAATTTAATTTATATCTCTCCCCTGAAAATGGTATGTCAATCTCTATATATCTCCAAATATATCATTTATTGTCTTTTACTATTGCATTGTAGTGGGCCTAACAACCCCATACACCTGCAGCATCAGGTTAGCGTGTTAGATCTGTGTATATTTTAGTGTCTCTTCTGACATTGTCTACAGTACATTACACATGTCAATATTCTGACAATGTTGACGTGTTGCCAGTTTAGTCATTTTAGCAATGTCAACATCATAACTTTTGACATTGTGGTGTCAACAGTTATGAATGTCAACATTGTAAATGTCAACTTAATGACTACATCTCCACCAAAGCATCACATTATACACATACAAAAAACATTGCATCAGTATTTACTGCATTGAAAAAAATAAACACTGGTTTCATAAAAACAGAACATATTTTACCAATCACAAGAAAGTAATACATTAAATTACACTATCTAAAAATGTCACAACAATGATTACATTTCAAGCCTTCCTACTTGATACAAGAGCAAAAATGGATAAGAGACCACACCCGATTAGCTGAAAGTCTATTACATAGACAAACAACCAGCAAGTAACAATTTTTTGTGTTTGGGAGCTCCAGTGAGTAGTTCAATTATAAAAGAAAAATAATTTGATTGGCAGAATTTTAATTATTTATAAAAATAAATGGAAACATTATTTATAATAAATAAAGTACATTAATTTTGTAATACAATAAATGGGAAACATTTGTTTTTTAGTACAATAAAGGGGGATATATTTATTTATTTATTTATTAATGTATAATGCCACTTTTTTCCATATAGTTTTGGGCTAAAGGGGAGGGCAGTAATAGCTATTTCCTCTAAACCACCAGCAATATGACATTTAAACATTGCCAAAAAAAACAAATTAGTTGTTGGCCTAAATGCAATTTCTACCCACTATTCACTTAACAGATATGTGGACAAGCAATACTAGTCAAAGGGACGATTAAATGACTGTGATAGCCCACTGGGTGGGTGTGTCACCTTTAGCTGCAGTATCACACAACTCCAACTCATTCACAGGCAGGCTACTCTCTTTATCACCAGTTTCACTAAGAGGCACACTGGTGTCATCCTTTTAGAAAAACTCTGAGATGTCATAGCAAAATGGCTTACCGCACTTCTCATTAGGATTTGTAGTTTCCGATAATGCATGTAACATTGCGAGAGCATTACAACTGGGTGAATTTGAACACATCCCAAGTTTTGCCAAAACAATAAACTTGGAAGATGCTGTCTTTTACCAGAAAAAAATTTGGAAATTTTCGACGTTCAGCAAACACATGTAGGAGATTTCAGTGGGTGCAAGAACCGTTCAGTTTGCCATGCCTGCAACTGAAGCAAGAGGTAGTGGCCTGGTGTAATTCCACCCTTTATATGCTTCAGTGAAGGGAGGAACAGTAATAAGCCATTCAAATTTACACAACATGCCATGACATAGGGAAAGGAGGGAGAATGTACTTTAGTCCAGCACAAAGGAAAATACTCTCTGCAAGCTATTGCAACATTTGAAATAGTAACTAATGAAATGTGTTCAGACACTGCCAGCTTGAGTCAGGTGATTCCCTTACTAAAACTACTGGAAAAACAGCTAATTAAACTGATGGATGAGATAAAATGCAGTGATTCTGCTAAGTATGTTAGAATTGTAGAACAAGTTCTTTATTCACTTCACGAGGACCAAAGGGTTGTCAAGATCTTGAAATAGAATAACTACATTTTGGCAACCATGCTTGATCCTAGGTTTAAGTCATACATAATGTCTTTTTTGCCAACTGGCATTGATTTTAAGAGATGGAAAAAGCTTCTTGCCTGCAAGTTGTCAGCTCAAATGGCACATGACACAACAATGTTTCCTGTTTTAGTTTTTCAGGCAAATGCTGCTGCCAGGAAAAAAAACTGACATTTTCCAAGAGACACACCGGGGATGTTGATGATGATTTTACTTGGCATTTTGACATCTGGTCAGGCTTAAAAGAATTGACCACAATTATTGATACCTCTACCTTGATTCAATCTTTTACACTAAGCAATGGAATGGTGGATGATTATTTTAATGACATTGTAAAAATGAGCATGACACCCAGTCCTTTGGATTACTGGGGAGAAGAAAAGGCTATTTGGGGCCCCTTGCAAAAACTAGCTTTGATGTATTTAAGTTGCCCATCCATCAGTGTATACTTGGAAAGACTGTTTAGCACACCCAGGAACCTTGTGAACAATTGGCGCAAGAGGCTACTTCTACAAAATGTGGAAAACCTTACAGTATGTTCATAAAAATTAACTACAAATTCTATGAGAAAGAACCAAATGCAACAAAGTACAGAAGCTTCAGTAATGGTGGATTCCAGTGGGGATGAGCTAATATTGTGTAATGATGTTAAAACCGATGAGGGTGAGATAGATGAGAATTACATCCTCCCAGAGTAGAGATGATTAACGATGCTGTAAGCTGCCTTAAGTCCATTGGTAGCTTGTTTTTTGGGGGGGGCTAAAGCAAACCAATCACTTTAGTCAGAAAGGTGGCAGAACCCTGTTGCTGAACTGCTTGGTTTGTTAAACTGTGCTTGTCCTTTTTAATATACAACATAAGGGTGGGCACAAGAACAATTCCATCTTGCAGCCCTTTACTTTTCATTATGGGCTTTATTTTTGGGGGGCATTGATGACCGTCTATTTTGCATAGACATTTTTATTGGTAATTGCTCTAATACTTGTATTCTTTTATGCCATTTTCTGCAAAACAAGACCACATCTCAAATTAAGTTTTCTTAATTGATCAATCACAATCAATCAATTGTTTACCTATCTTCTAATACATAGTCATGCTACCTCCACCTCCATTTGCTTGTATTGCCCTTGGGCCTCTGATCTTTTTCTTGATTAATGAAAACATTCTATGTATGGGGTCATATAATTTATTAATTTGCCATCCTGTCTGTCACTGCAATGTTTCATGGATGTGCAATATTCTTTTAATCTGCCTTGCGTTTGTGCTGCTGCTCTGTTGCTTAGTTTAGCCTGCCAGCTTTTGGCCAATATTGGTGAACAATATTGTGAGCTGTGAGGCGGTCAAAATTGACAGGAAATGACTGGAAATTAAAGTTATTGAGGTTAATTATACTGTATGAACAATATCAGGCCCACATTACATAACTTTAGCTGTTTTTATACATTTTAAAAATAAATCCAGATACAGAACCAAACATATGAGGGTGGCTTTGCAAAACCAAAACACAAAGATGAATCCAGACTGAAAACCGAAACCAAAACACGGGGGTACATGCAAATCTCTAGTTCTAAATCATTGTATTGTTTTGGTTTTGTATAAAAAAAAACTTAAGTGTTTTGTTTTGGTTTTGGATTTCTTTAAAGCTTGCTAAAAACAGCTAAAATCATGTAACTTGGACCTGTTTTTATTTGTACAGAAGTAATAACATCAATAACATTAATTTCAAGTCAATTTTGAACACCTCACAGCACCTGATATCATGAGGGAGGGACATAAATGCAATCCAAAATATGCAAAATATATTTTCTAGATGCGAGTTCTGAACCTGTTGAGGAGACCTGATTTAGAACTCTGGGCCTGATTTAGCAAGGATCGCAACTGCTAATACATACTCAATCAGCTGATTGTTGCGTACTGTGTATGCATGTGCATCGCAGTGTGCGTTAGCAAGCCAGCCACTGTGATTGGGACTGTGCTCGCAGTGACTGTGCAGACCCATCACAGAGTGATTAACAGGAAGTGTTTGAGCGCCGTAGCATTGGCATGTATAAATTATTCACTGTGATTCCTTACACAGCCTGAGTACCCATAGTGTGCAAGGAAGTTAGCAATTTATGAGTAAGGTCAGAGCTTGTGCAAGTGTGCATGAGGCTGCGATGGTACCGATAGTTTTGCAGTCTTGCTAAGGATTACGGATGTGTGTAAGGTAAAGTCGGCTTCCTTATGTTGTGCTGTGGCAGCATAGTGATTGCAATGGATTAGCATACTATTGCATGAAACTGTGTGCATAATCGCTATTGTAGTCGCAGTTGTGATCCTTGCTGAATCAGGCCCTCTGTTCTCCTTTGAACCCCAAAATGATCTGAGTCAGGACTCTGTTTGACTCAGAACCTCACAGTTCAAGAGTGTTCAGTTTCCAGATAAACCAAACTGCTCATCTCTAATATAAATTGGTGTGAAGCAGTCATATGCAACTTCATAACATTTCCACATACAACTGTAGTAGTGTAAAAGGGTGAAAGCATGTTATTCACATGAGATCAAATCTCAGAGCGAGTATGTCAATGGAATTGCAGGTTATACATATTTGTGAGTATGTGCAATTTACCCTTCTTTTAAGGCATATATTTTGCACTTAGGATAGCTCTGGTGCAAATGGACACTGTTAATGATTGTGACTATTTCTGGGAAGTGAATATCACTACATGATGTGTGTACCCAGCAATTGCATGATGTGATGGAGCAATACTTTGCGCTGTCCATGTATCCATCCATGCAACATTTAGCAGCATGGCTTCATTCATTGCATCATCCCATTTGTTGTGCAGCACAGCAGATGGGACAGTACGATGACTGACCCACAGACAGGCACTATCAGGCAGAGCCGTAACTAGACTTTTTGGTGCCCTGTGCCAGAAAGAGCATTGGTGCCCCCCTCATTATTCAAAGGGACATAATGCACCCAAAAAATGGCCATGGCCTCATGGGGAAGGGCCAGGGAAGAGATAGGGGAGGCCAGGAGATGCTGGGGATGAAATAAGAGGAAGCTACAAACAAGAATGATAATAAACAGAAATTTGACAGGCCCAAACAGTGCTCCCCTGACCTGTGGAGGCCTGTGCGATGGAACCGACCGCACTACCCTAGCTATGTCCCTGCTATCAGGGGTACACACTATGTGATCCACACAATATATTGTTCCAATCCACGTCAGACCAATACATCATGCAATGGATTGGTTAGTGTGTACCCAGCTTAAGAAACCAAGCATGCAGATAGGAGTAATCTGACCGCTGAGATGAATTCAACTCTGAGTCAGCCCAATTTTATTTGTTACTAGAGATGGAAGAGCATGGACAACAGGTAGAGATCTGTATTTAATTGTAGTACTGAATCTTTTACTAAGGACACCAATTTAGTCAACTATAAAGTCTTTCTAAACACATTTTTTGGCATGGAAACATTTTGATTTGTTACGTTGTAACATTGTTAGAAACTTACCACCTGGTAACTTAGAAAGAATATGACCTTTGCATGTAAGTAACTACAGGACACTTGTAAACAGTCAGTCAGCATGGAAATGATAGGCTTTTTAGACAAAATTAAAGTATAATAATCTTACCCTTCTTTAAAACCCACTCACAGAGAAGTGAATATCACTCTAGCCATAGGGCAAACAGTGAAAACTCTGTGAAAATGTCATCACTCAAAACTATTACACATAATAGTATTAAAAAAAGAAAGGAAAAGAAAACTCTTTTGGCTGGGGGCACAAACTTAATGTAATCTATTAAAACAAAGTTTATTACATAATCTTCAACTTACGTACATAAAAGACATAACACCATATATAGACAGACAAATTACACAAAGGTTGTATATTTAAGTATCACACTGTTAATTAAACTATTGTTGGACAAATGTATCGTGTTCTGGTCACTTAGTAGTCATCTAAAATGCTTATTGTGATCCAGAATATGTCCTCCAAGTATGAACTGCCATGTTCATATGTCAAGGCAAAAAATATTTCTAAAAAACATATAGGATGAAGTATCTGTTGGGAATATCACCAGACTGCCCCCTAATAGTATGGGGTAATATCTGTCAATGATTTGGATTGCCGAAAAGAAAGAAGGAAAGAAAGAATAGTGGGTATAAAAGAATTGCACACTTTGAGGAGTGAACTACTGCTGTTAATTCATCTGCATGCATCAAATGATATTAATGAGTGTTAACCTTCTCAGTGTCAGTTATAACAGTCAGAAAATTAAGATGAGTAATAGTCATACTGAAAAGAAAGAATCAAGAATGCCATGCATCTGCTTTCAAATCTCTATGCTTCAGCGTTATCGTGCAGAGGAGATAATGATGAGAGTACATATATTGACAATAATTGATCCCTTTTAATAGATGCATCTGCTTTCGGTCCTACTGTGCCCGGCTCCTGCGGGCCAGTACCGATGAGAGTGCGAAGAAAGATAGTAAAATTCGGCTAAAGTCTGTAGTATTCCACATACATATTAAATAAAGTAATGTACAAATACATATGTGTACGTTTAGATACTTCAAAAAATATTGTTCCGTTCCAACATGCCATCTACCCAATAAGTAATTAAAGACATTTGCTAATGATATAATGCTCCATCCTCTATCATAGTATTCTCTCTAGTTTTATGTCTAAACTCCTAGCCAATGATATGTGCTGTGAGTGTTTATCCTGCTATCTATCCTGTGACTAGTGTCTTTCCCTTTACATAAAGTAGTAGGTGAGAGCTCATGCCTTGTCTTGTACAACTCAGAGTAAATATAGTCACAGCACACCTGAGGATCTAGACAGCATTAGGTATGATAGAAAAACTCTAACACTATCGTTTGCTGGTAGATAGTGGTCGGGTTGATTTAATCGATGTTTCTCCTTTGACAATACCTAGAAAAAATCATCATGATAGACATTCCCCCATTAATTGGGTATTTCAACAATCGATGGTAGTAATGTTGTACTAGGTATCACTCAATATTATACACCTGTTGTCACTGGCTTGAATATACGTTTCCCAATGAATTTGAAAGTATCATCACATTAGACATTTCCTTTGTGAAGGGTGTGGCAACAATTAATGGTAATAACGCTGTCTCAGATATCACTCAATATTAATCAACAGTTGTCACTAGCTTAAATACAGGTTTCCTTTGTTAGTAAAGTGAAAGACACTAGTCACAGGATAGATAGCAGGATAAACACTCACAGCACATATCATTGGCTAGGAGTTTAGACGAAGCCCGCATTTGATTGGACAGGCGAAACGCGTTGGACACGCACCCAGGAAGAAGCGCTACCCGGAAGAAGGGATCTGACGGTGACACAGGCGTGCACGCTCGCTGCCGGCTCTCCCTCACCTACAGCGGCCACTGACACTTGCGGTCTGGCTGCTGCATTGCGGGACCCACTGAAAACGGGTCTCCAACTTTACCAACAGGACTCGGTGAGTGACCAGACGGAGGCAACAGCATATCCCACAGACATCAACATTAAGGTAGGAGGTGCGCGCACCACCCCATTTATGCAGACAATCTGGAAAGTCCCACTTTAACTTCCAGACAACGGAGGAAGTTTAAAGTAAAGACTGGAGACTTTAATACCTGACTGTATTCAATTTGAGAAACCTGCATTTTTCACCATCCATGTATTCACCTGCAATGGTGATTTTCAATGACTGAGGGTACTCAAAACAGCTTTTGAATCATTTTTACGAACTCAAATAACTCAAAGGGATTATTACATGTGATGTTGCTGTTCACACATTGATGCCATCATTTGGAAAACATTGTACTGCCTTTCATTCCTGAGGCTCCTATATGTTTATGTTTATGTTTATTTCTAACACATGACCACATTTTATCTCATTTTATTATGATCCCATGTATCTAGAAATAAGCTGAAGTACTCATTTATTAGAAAATTTATGGACCTATTTCTTATTGTTTTTTTATTGTTTTTTACATGTGTATTGCCTTACTTTTTACCATTCTTAATATTTTTAATCATTAAAACCATTTATTCCTATTTTGCACCTCGTATGCATCACAAGTACTATTACTCATCTTAATTTTCTGACTGTTATAACTGACACTGAGAAGGTTAACACTCATTAATATCATTCGATGCATGCAGATGAATTAACAGCAGTAGTTCACTCCTCAAAGTGTGCAATTATTTTATACCCACTATTCTTTCTTTCCTTCTTTCTTTTCGGCAATCCAAATCATTGACAGATATTACCCCATACTATTAGGGGGCAGTCTGGTGATATTCCCAACAGATACTTCATCCTATATGTTTTTTAGAAATATTTTTTGCCTTGACATATGAACATGGCAGTTCATACTTGGAGGACATATTCTGGATCACAATAAGCATTTTAGATGACTACTAAGTGACCAGAACACGATACATTTGTCCAACAATAGTTTAATTAACAGTGTGATACTTAAATATACAACCTTTGTGTAATTTGTCTGTCTATATATGGTGTTATGTCTTTTATGTACGTAAGTTGAAGATTATGTAATAAACTTTGTTTTAATAGATTACATTAAGTTTGTGCCCCCAGCCAAAAGAGTTTTCTTTTCCCTTCTTTTTTTGATTCCATTGTATTATAACTCTAGGGGAGCACCGCCAATCGTGTATATATATAAGTTGATGGCATTAGAATTAGTGACATTTCCAACTACAATTTGAGATTGATCACTCACTGCCACACAACTGTAAACATTTGGCAATACTAATTTGAATTTCTCAGCCTGTGCGGGGACACTCTTCTCGTTTCTTGAATACATAATATTATTAGTCAACGTGTTATGTAAGTCTAGAAGACTAATATACAATTTTTAATCTACATTTATTTCTTGAATATTTTCTAATATTTTCAATACACTAAAATATCTACTTTTTCTTATTGTACATTTTAACAGAACTTCAATCTTTTGATGGGCACTGAGTCTTCAAACTAGAACTTTTGAAACACTCAGTAAACTCTGATTTGCTAGATGTGTTCTTGGTTCTGTATTTTTATCATAAACAGAGACTGTATATTGCATGCATAGAGTGAGCATGTATGACACAGTCACCTACTGTTTTGGAAATATCGGCTAACTGCAGATATCCCAGCTTTGGGAAATAACAAGAAACTGGTGGTGCTGGTCAGGATCAATTTCTGTTGGACACTAAGGCCCGTTTTTAGTTGGACACAGCCAGAATCAACTTAAGATTTTACAAAGATAGCGAATGCATCTAAACTTGCAAAGGTGGTCAGTGCATGCCTCAAATGAAGCATCTGCAGCTGGAAGGAGTTCTGTATGAGTTATATCTCAGGCAGACTTAACCATCAATAAACATTTATAGGCAACAACTGGGCAGTTTGTGTAAATTCACTAAACAGATGGGCCTCATGGGAGTATTAAGGGAGAGTCGTAGGCATTGGAGTATCTATAATGGGTGCATTGGAGCACAAACAGCACACCTAGCACTTATACAGGGGCAGAACTATGGGAGACAATGGAGGTGCCTGCCACCGGTTGCCAGCACTGAAGGGGCACCTGTTCCAGTTCACCCCATTTATGTCTGTAAATATGTACCCAAAATGTACCGTCACTGCTGCTCAATACATGGCACCTCTTTGGGGCACCTGAGACGCTACCATAACCATATACTAGAGAAGGGCTCTGTGTCAGACCATCATTTGCTGCTTACATCTATCTATATGGCCTGTCCCTGCTCATTGGTGTTGCTGCTCCTCAGCAGCTTCTTATGCAAGTGAGAAATGTTTGAAAAAAGGTGGTTTTGGGGATATCCTGCAAATTTACTTTGGTAAACAATTTTAATAGAAACATAGTCACATATTTGGGGGTGGGGAAGGGGCACCAAATGATAACTTGCCTCCGGGTGTCTGGGATGAACTTAGGGCCTGATTCAGACCTGGTCGATAGATGCGTACGCTCGCACTGAGCGAATGCAAATTTTCCAAACTAACGTCATGGGATGCGATCGTTCAGCAAGGCATAAGCACACCCACTTTGATTGTGTGAGCGATCGTTATGCGTATGCAGACACCCCTTAGCGTATGTAGAGATGCCCACTGGCACACGTCATCTCCCGGAAGTGTATGAAAACATTGGTACATCGAGGACCATCGGATGCAAATGCAATGCTTGTGGTAGCCTTACCCTACCGCAAGCTCTGCGAGCATTTCAGTGTAAAAAAAGCCAAGTGACGTTTACTATGATGCTGCCTGTTAATTATGCATGCCTCTGAAACGGCATTGAAACACTCAGGCATGCCTGCATTCGCATCGCCAACCCCCCGTTTTTACTGGACTGCCCCTGTTGCCACCCACAAATGGCCTCTCCTGTCACTCATTACACTGGGCTGTCTTTACAGGGCAAGTGAGTGGTATGCGATCGCAGTGAGTAGTTCACGCACATGCAGAATGAAGTGTGCGCATGCACTTACTCAGAACATCGGACCGCTTGGGAGCACACGCATATAGTGAACGGGTCTGAATCATGCCCTTAGGCCACTGCACCCATATAATTACATTTACTTCTCTGGAGACCTGCAATAGCCAGTGTTGCAGTCAGAAATCAATGGGAAAATGGCACTGCAGCCATTTTCAAGGAGATCTACACATGCACAATAGAGAAGTCTCCACGAACATAGGGGGTGATTCAGCAGAGGATAAAATTACAAAGCCACAGGCAAACAGTTTTGCATTTCCATACTTTCTAAAATGCAGCAGGAGTCTGACACCACCTACTGTATCTGCAATGTCAGTGCTGCGACCAAGGTCACAGACTGGGATCCCCATTGCAACCATCGGTCGCAATGTTGGACAGTGATGGCCTGCTGTGTAAGCCTCAGCTTGCGCAGGCTGGCCAGCATACGAGGTCAGGATATGGCATCCATGGACACAGATCCTGGACATGCCTCTCTTGGAAAACAAAGGTGATGCCAAGACACATCCTCATTTCAGGGCCGTCCCCAGCTCACACACCTCCTTGTAAATGCCTCTACCTGTCAATTAGACAGAGGCATATGGGGGCCTGCCTATGATCACACAGGACCCGTTCAGCACATGCACAGAATTGGTCCTGCGCACGAGCAGATTCTCGATAACAGCCCCTGATAATAGGTGTGTAGCCTGAGACCCGCAATAGCCAGTGTTGCAGTCAGAACTCAATGGGAAAATGGTACTGCAGCCATTTTCAAGGAGAATGCACAATAGAGAAGTACCAGGGAGAGGTGACAGGCAGTGGGTGACAGGGAGAGGGAAGAGGCAGTGGGTTTCTGTGAAGAGGGTGAGAGGTGACAGGGAGAAGCAGTGGGTGACAGAGAGGGGGAGAGGGTGACAGGGATAGTTGACAGGCAATGGGTGAAAGGGAGAGGGGATAGGCAGTGGGTGACAGGGAAAGGGTGATAGGGAGAGGTGACTGGCAGTAGTGACATGGAAAAACAATGGGTGAGAGGGAGATGTGACAGGCAGTGGGTGACCATGAGAAAGAGGGGCAATGGTTGACAGGGAGAGGGTGAAAGAGAGAGGTGACTGGCAGTGGGTGACATGTAGATGCAGTGGGTGCCCAAGACATTATACCACACTGTAGTGCCCCCTACATTATGTCACATTTTAGGGCCTCACACATTATGCCACACTATAGTGCCCACACATTATGTCACCTGTAGTCCCCACACCTTATGCCACACTGTAGTGTCCACACATTATGCCACACTGTAGTGCCCACACATTATACCACTGCAGTGCCAGCACATTATGCTATGTGTAGTGCCCACACATTATGCTACACTGTAGTCCCCACACATTATGCCATACTGTAGTCCCCACACATTATACCACTGCAGTGCCAACACATTATGCCACCTGTAAAGCCCACACATTATGCCACACTGTAGAGCCCACACTTTAAGCCACTTCTAGTGCCCGCACAATCCCACATTATGCCACCTCTATTGCCCACATATTATGCCACCTCTAGTGCCCATACATTATGCTACCTCTAGTGCCCACACATTATGCTACACTGTAGTCCTCACACATTATGCCACCTGTAGTGCCCACACATTATGCCACACTGTATTGCCCACACATTATGTTACACTGTTGTCCCCACACATTATGCCACACTGTAGTCTCTACACATTATACCACTGCAGTGCCCACATATTATGCTACCTGTAGTGCCCACGAATTATGCCACCTTTAGTGCCCACAGATTTAGCTACCTCTAGTCCCCACACATTATGCCACCTCTAGTGCCCACATATTATGCCACACTGTAGTCCTCACACATTATACCACCTGTAGTATCCAAACATTAAGCCACATCTAGTGCTCACACAATCACACATTATACCACCTGTAGTGCTCACACATTATGCCACACTGTAGTGCCTACACATTATGTTACACTGTAGTCCTCACACGTTATGCCACACTGTAGTCCCCACACATTATACCACTGCAGTGCCCACACATTATGCTACCTGTAGTGCTCACACATTATGCCACCTTTCGTGCCCAGACATTAAGCCACCTCTAGTGCCCACACAATCTCACATTATGCCACCTCTAGTGCCCACACATTATGCCACCTCTAGTGCCCACACATTATGCTACACTGTAGTCCCCACACATTATGCCACCTTTAGTGCCCACACATTATGCCATGTCTAGTGGCCACACATTATGCTACACTGCAGTTCCTACACATTATGCCACCTGTAGTACCCACACATTATGCCATGTCTAGTGCCCACACACTATGCTACACTGTAATCCCCACACATTATGCCACCTATAGTGCCCACACATTATGCCACACTGTAGTCCTCACACATTATGCCACCTGTAGTATCCACACATTAAGCCACCTCTAGTGCTTGCACAATCACACATTATGCCACCTCTAGTGACCACACTTTATGCCATGTCTTTTGCCCACAAATTATACTACTCTGTAGCTCCCACACATTATGCCACCTGGAGTGCCCACACATTACTCCACACTGTAGTCCCCACACATTATGCCACCTATAGTGCCCACACATTATGCCACACTGTAGTCCTCACACATCATGCCACCTGTAGTGTCCACACATTAAGCCACCTCTAGTGCTCACACAATCACACATTATGCCACCTGTAGTGCCCACATATTATGCCACCTCTAGTGGCCACACAATATGCCATGTATTTTGCCCACACATACTACACTGTAGTCCCCACACATTATGCAACCTGTAGTGCACACACATTATGCCACCTGTAGAGCCCACACATTATGCCATACTGTAGTCCCCACACATTATGCCACCTGTAGTACCCACACAATGTACTCACCAGCAGAATCCTCAGGCAGTCAGCAGAACAGCTGTCACAGCCTCAAAATGAGTCACACCCATGAGGCTACACTGCTGCTAAACTCCAGGTAAGAGGAGCATGTGATGGGCTCTTCCAATCAGAGCTCAGCACATTCTCCTCTGACCCCACTGCAGAGACTACTGGGATCTACTATCCAGTAGTGCACTGCATTGCTGAGCCTGGCTGCACTGTGCCCTGGTCCTATCTGCATGTAGCTGTTGGCCAGCTCAGTCACAGACTTGATGACTGCCCGGCAAGCAGCTACACTGCAGCCTGCTATTTACAAATGGAGCCAGGCAGTGTGATGCCTATATTGCAGCGGGCACTGCCCTGGGCTGATTACAATATGCTTGGGATTGTGTGAAATGCACATCAATTTTTATATGTTGACATCGGTCAAGGTACTGTACTATAAATGTTTCTAGTGGTAAAAGTTGGGATGTTCTTATCCACTATAACTACTCGTACTGTAGTCATATTTGCCAACTGTGTCGCAATGGCTGGGAGGCTTGCGAAAACTGTGTGGCACTCCAGGCCTTCCGCAAGAGAGGGCAAGTCTTCCGGTATGGCCACCAGCCCTTCCCCCTCACACTTAAATGGCACTCTGGAATGGTCCAATGCCATGATTCATACTAAATCACGTCCATAGTGGACCCATCACCTGCTTTACAATGCCAGAAATCTCAACATTATATAGTGGGGTCAGGACCGCGCTCATGCTCCAAGTCTGTCCAAGTATTTTAGTTTTCTGGAATTGCTGAATTAGAAGACACATCCTACCATGTCTTGCATTGCTGATATCTACTAGCTGCTGAAGCAGCAGCTAATGAATGAAGCTAAAATAATTAGCACATTAAAGAAGACAGGATTGGACAATAAGATAATGACTTCCTCTTATTGTCTGGTTTAGCAGTTGTACGTTCACTTGCCAGATTCATCCCAGGTTACTGTGCAGTGTGAAAGGGACAGGTTGAAATAAGCCCGGTCGAGCAACCCAGCATTTCAACAATGGGGACCCGAGAAGGGTTGAACGTGTGTTCAACCTGACTTGTGGTGCAGTGTGAATGGGTAAATTGGGTCGATGTGACCCAAGTCCTGCTCAATGCATAGGAAGAGCTGGCACTTGGAGATAAGATCATCTCCAAGTGCCGGATCACCACATGATGGCGGTGACATCTAATGCCTGGTCGGGCAGCCTGTCTGAAAGGTGTCTCAGCCAGGTTGCACCTGGGATGGGTGCATGAACAATATCCTGGGTGCGACCCAAAATACAGATGTGAAAGGGGTATTAATGAACACTTTAGTAGTGTGATCCTGGGGGCATGGGACTTCTGTAATTATTTATTAATCTGGCCCTGGTTCCAGTCATGCCCTACATTGTATATAACATTGGCAGTTGAAATTAATTTGCTGCTCAACAGGTTTTTCATGTACTTTAGTTTATAAAATACAGTATACTGGCAGCTAATTTTGAGTCAGATACTTGAGACAAGTGATTAGCTTCAGTGTCATCTTGCTGTTTGATTACTTGTTGTTTGCAAAACACATTATGATTAATAAAAAGAGGCAAAGTAAGATTGCTGATCCTGCGCTCACATAATGCATTTTCTCACCTTCAATCTGTCCACTAGAATTAAAGAAGCCTGTATCTCAATTCATCTAAGACCTTCATACATGCTCAAGATTATTTATGACAGATTGCTTTCATAGTGATCCAATTCAAGTTTAATTCCATAACACATCTGCTAATGCAAATTGGAATATGTACTGACAGTTCCATAATATTTTCAGGTAATGAATTGGAAGGAGTAGTTGAGTAAACACCGCCTACCTGAATATGTTTATCTGCAGCAGATGGCAGTATCTCCCAGGAAATGATCAGGGACATGGGATGAGCTCAGTATTTGATCTAGTGGCTATAATGAAGATTTGTTGCAGACAACAACAGATAGTCTGGAACTTAATTTAACAGCAATTATTAGCAGTGAACCGTGGCTTGGTAGTATAGCTTGGCACAGAACGCATCTAATTTCACCTGCTCTTCAAGATCATATATTTCTGTCTACATTTACCCAAACGAACTATTGACATGCAAACCCATTAAAAAGGACACATGTGATCCTTATAAATGTGACCGTTACATTAATACAAGTAATCCACATCTGTATTGCACTTAACACTCACAAGAGATCAAGGTAACTGCTGGCCATGTAAAATTAATTATGATTCCTAAACATATAATAGCACAATAATTAGCAACTAGCATCTGCTGCACTATCTTTGTCCCTTCTAATATATTTGGTTTGCAGTGCACCCAATGTCATGTATCAATAAAATTTCAAACTAAGTTTACATCACTGTATTTTTCATTTGGAATAAGCTGCTTTCGCTGCTGGCATAAGATGCTAGATGATCAGGCATCTCTCTCTCTCTCTAGTTTATTGCTATTGATGTAGGAGGCGTGCCATGAATAAAGGGAGAGTTACAGTGGTCTTGGATGTTTTACTAGCAAATGCACACAAAGCAAAAAGCAAGACTACCAGAGTAATGTTTGAGTTGCAGCTTTTATTTCAAGTATGTTACTCCACAACAAGAGCTTCATGACTGAGATAATTACTTATTATTCAGCTTTCCCAGCTGCTGGCTCATGTAGTCACTGCTTCCAATCTATACTCTGGTATCATATGCAGCAAATGCTGGAAAAATGGTTATTTACAAAGAAGTACTGTAAAATGTCAGGCGTCTTTGCCAAGTAGGTCTTTTGACAGGGCAGCATAGAAAAGTCTTAATTTCAATTATTTAGGTTATGTTTTATTGAGGTGCCAAGTTAGTGTCTCGTAGTGAATTTTAAATAAGGCTGTTTTTTAGTTTTTTTATGCCTTGTTTTTTCACTTAAAAAATACAGTGGTGTGCTGCTATTTGGCTATTAATGATGTGTATTATGTGTTTTCTTATGATAAGCCTATGTTTAGCAAAAGGTTAAAAACTAGAATACTGATTTAAAATGAATACACTGTTCAGTCTATAACAGAAAATGATACACACCGGGTGAGACCATGATAGAGCACCCCACTTGCACTACCCTCCCCAATAAGTGCAACAAGCAGGCAAAGCAGATGTGCTACCCTACAAAAATAAGCTTCTTTGACCGACTGCTCATTTGCTATGGAAGCATCTCTGCAGTGCGATCATGTCAGTCGTGTTCTTTTATAGAAGAACATAGTGCATAGATTACTAAAAAGAAACATGCTGAATATCACCTGTTTAGTAATAGTCACCATCAATGTGTTCCTGCACTTGGCTTATACTAGTTAAAAGGTAGTCCTCTTACAATGTATATTCACTTACCTGCCAGTCTGCATGGACTATAGTATTTATGTGAACATGAGCATACTATTTTTTCCCCATATGAAAATACTCCTTCACACCCCACAGGGGTGTATCTAGGGGTCCGAACACCCCTGGCAAAGTAAGAGACTGGCACCCCCATATTTTCGGAGTAATTGCACGCTGTTGGTAAAGCTGAAAAAATAAAAAAAATTAAAATAGAGATTCATTTAATAAAATAAAAGTATCCACCTTCAGTCACTAGTTTCTGCCTAGGGGTGGGCACACTGACCGATGTCAGTAGCTGCCCTGCCCCAGGGTGCCCCTGTCTGCAAGCCACCCCCCAGTTGTCACAAGCAGCAGACTGAGCTGCCCAGTCTGTCTCACTGTTAGTGTGTGTCACTCAAAGTTGTGATCCTGGTGGACGGCGTCAGAGACTGTAACAGCTTTTGCCAGGATCACTGCTGTTCGATGTGCACAAATTTTAAGTAATACACACTGAGGGCTCCCGATCCCATACTGTGCTCTCCTTCTCCCCTCCACATCCCATACTGTGCTCTCCTTCTCCCCTCCACATCCCATACTGTGCTCTCCTTCTCCCCTCCACATCCCATACTGTGCTCTCCTACTCCACTCCACATCCCATACTGTGCTCTCCTACTCCCCTCCACATCCCATACTGTGCTCTCATTCTCCCCTGCACATCCCATACTGTGCTCTCCTTCTCCCCTCTACATCCCATACTGTGCTCTCCTTCTCCCCTCCACATTCCATACTGTGCTCTCATTCTCCCCTCCACATCCCATACTGTGCTCTCCTTCTCCCCTCCACATCTCATACTGTGCTCTCCTTCTCCTCTCCACATCCCATACTGTGCTCTCCTTCTCCCCTCCACATCCCATACTGTGCTCTCCTTCTCCCCTCCACATCCAATACTATGCTCTCCTTCTCCCCTCTACATCCCATACTGTGCTCTCCTTCTCCCCTCCACACCACATACTGTGCTCTCCTTCTCCCCTCCTCATCCCATACTGTGCTCTCCTTCTCCCCTCCACATCCCATATTGTGCTCTTCTTCTCCCCTCCACATCCCACACTGTGCTCCCCTTCCCCCATTCCTACACTGTGCTTACCTCCACATGCCAGTCTGTGCTCCCCTTCACACACTGCGCATCCCTTCTCCATAAAGCCCCCACACTGTGCTCCCATTACCCCTCCACATCCCACACTGTGCTCCCCTTCCCTCTCCACATCCCACACTGTGCTCCTCTTCCCCCTCCACATCCCACACTGTGCTCCCCTTCCCCCTCCACATCCCACACTGTGCTCCCCTTCCCCCCTCCATATCACACATACTGTGGCTCCCCTTTTTCATCCAGCCCCCACTCTGCTCCCCCTCCCCCTCCACATCTCACACTATGTTCCCCTCTTCCATCCAGCCCCCACACTGTGCTCCTATTCTCCCTCCATATCCCAAATACTGTGCTCCTCTTCCCCTTCACACTGAGCTCCCCTTCCCCTATCCCACTGTGTGTGCTCCCTTGTTTCCCTTCCCACACTATATTCTGTGTTCCCCCTCCACATTGATACCACGTTTTCTGTTTAAAAGGACCAGATGCCCCCCGAGCAGTAGTTACTTTAAGTAACTTACTGATAATGCTGGTAAGGTGCTCCCTGCTGTCTTCTTATAGGAGTGCTGCTCACTGGCTCCTCTGTCTCTGTTAGTGACAGGCCAGCCCACTGCCAGATATCGCGTGGCAGCGGTAGAATCTGCAGTGCAGGGAGCTGGGAATCCAGAAGGTTTCGTGGTACACAGCAGAGGGCGGCTGCCGGCTGTGTTGAAGCTGTATCGTGGTGCACAGCAGAGGGCGGATGCCGGCTGTGTTGAAGCTGCTGTTCCTTTATCCAGTTGGCGGGCCTGCATAAGTAGGGGCTGGGCTGTCTGACTCCTTAGTCAGGTGGTCTGTCACACACAGCCAGTGTTTGTGGTCCGGGGCTCTGTACTGCAACCAGCGTCTCCACCATCACTAAATAAGTCCCTAGCCGCCGGTAAGCATTAGTGGCTGCTCGGGCCCAGACCACACACCAGTCATGATTGGAGACCCTGATTTCTAGCCCTTGGCCATGTGTGGCACCACTGGTTGGCGCCCCTCCTCAGGGTGCCATCCTCGCCAATGGTTAGATACGCCCCTGACACCCCAATACTTCCTCTCTGGTTGTAGTTGTACAGATGTTTTCAAGCGTGCATACGACATCTAGCTAGTTGCGTCTCATATGCATGCATCAAGGCGCATTGTAATGTATTCAGCTGCATCATAATGTATTATAGGGGTGTCTTTAGGTGGAGTAGCGCCTTGTGCAATCATTGTTAGTGCCCCCACTCCCCTCTTGGGGACGGCAAGGGGTGGGGCCTGATTTTTACATAGAACACGCCCCTGGATGACACCATATTGGGGGGTGCCCATATGACATGCCTCCATTTTTATGTCATACTATGGGGGAGTTCAGCACTCCATCAGCAGCTGGGCTGCCCCCAGCCATCTCCCTTCACTGAGTGGAGGCCACATGCATGCTCACGGCATCCATTAAGCTTCAACTTCACTGCTGCTCTCTGCTTATCAAAGCAGAGGTGTTGCGGTGCCTGTGTGTACCCAACCTCCTGACCGCCCAAGGGACACTTTGGCCCATTTGTGGAACATCGAGATAGTGCCCAAAAAATGGGCCTGTCCTGCAAAAATCAGGACAGTTGGGAGGACTGCACCTCTTTGGCGTGGAACCCCTGTTCAGCCACACTGGTCAAACAGCACAAACAGCCCTGATGTTTTCAGTCACAGCACAGTGTACTGAGATGCTGAAGAGTGTAATATTGGTTTCTGTCCACCAGATGTTGGTTTTGCTAATTGTCATTGTGCATGCAAGGCATAACTGCAGTACAAAGCACTGAAAGGCGGGCCAATAACCTACTGTACTGAATAGTGTAAAGTGTCAAGAGATCCGCTGCTCATGGAAGAATAAGCTATAAATGTATAGATGTAAAGTACAGCAAACCACTTGAATAGCTGTGCACAGGGAGGTTATCCTGTATAAAAGTCGCAAACTTCACAGCAGTCTTTAATAGAATGAAATGCTCTCATGATGAGACTTGTACTAAAGATAAATGCTGACACATCTTCGAACAGCTTACTATACAGTATCTTTTTGCTTGCAACATTGTTATTCAAAGTGTGAGCTTCCTAAAGGTGCCCATACACAGTGCGATAGGCACCTTGCGCTGCGACTTGCAATTTGACGGCCACCATATCGGGCAGTGCCCACACATGGAGTGATTGGGTGGCTGTCTGCCCGATATTCCGGCACCCACTCCCCCACTCGCATAGTGCTGCATGGGATTGTACATCGCATCCCAAGATCATATGAACATGCAGTAAGATCTGGAGGTGCGACGTACGACCCCATGGGAGTGCGCACTGTCCAATATCATGCCCACACATGGCACGATATAGCAGCAATATCTATGGGAACCTTTACACTGCATAAGCCCCTATGCAATAACAGTGAGAATAATGAGGACCATCAGAAATGGGGTATCCGGTTGCCTGATCAACCTCAGTAAGATCGACAATACATACATTGACTCCATCAAGGTTGACAGGTACTATAGGTCGACAAACTATTGATCGACCGCACCTCTATATTGACAAACACAAGATCGTCACAGACATTAGATCAACACTACATATGTTTGTAACATAGCATACCGACAATATGAATATCGACAACACACATGATGGACATAATAAAAGATCAAAACTAAATAGGTCATCAGTTCATAGATCAACATATAAAAGATTGACGAATCCAAGTTCGACACCAAATAGTTCAACAGTTAATAAATCGACAGATTAAAGATCGACGGTTAATCGATCGACAGATAAAAGTCGACTTGTCCAAGATCGATGCAAACTAGGTCAACAGTTGATACAGTATTTCGATAGATAAAAGATCGACACGTTACTTTTAGACTATAAAAAGGTATATATATATATCCTACACGCTGCCTGCTTATAGCGCATCCCCTGCTACTTTAAACCATGGAACTACAGGTCCCAGCCAGCCCTTTCATCCATGCTAGCCCCAACATACACATTGCAGGCCTTGTCCCTAATAGGTCTCAATAGGAGCTATTTAGCATCTTTGAGAAAGTGGTGAAGAATAGCATTTAGCAACTTTTTGGGGGCAAAATTTGTATTCTCATCAAATTTGGAGGTACATGAAAATGAGTGCAAGCATAGTTCAAAATCACTAAAATCAAGCTTTAAAGTGCACCAAAAAATGCACCTTCAGCAAGCACCTGCAATAAAAAAAACCCTTCCCCGTACTTGCAGACCCCCCCCCCCAAAAGCTATTTCTCTAGATGGCAGCATCTTAAGCTAGACAGCAGCCTGGACGCCTGGACCTGGGCGCATCTTCTCCCCGACAATACCAAGCCGCCTAGCTTTAGACGCTGCCCGGCAGCATCTAAAGCTAGATGGCAGCCTGGACCTCGGTGCATCTTCTCCCTGGCAATAACAAGTCATCTCCATACCTCTGCACCCCAAAACCCCAATTCTGCACTTTTCTCAGCCAGGTATTCATAGACAAAACTTTTTCGCCTATTACATTGCATTGGAGTCCCAGCAGTGTCTTAAGTAGAGATGTGCGCCGACCCCTGTGTTTTGTTTTTGGTTTTGGATCTGGATTGGTTTTGCCAAAACCTCACCTCCATGTTTTGTTTTCGTGTTCTGGTTTTGGATCTGGATTTTTTATTAAAACATCATAAAAACAGCTAAAATCACATAAAATGGTCCTGTTTTTGTTCCTACAGTATAACTAACCTCAATAACATTTATTGCCAGTAATTTCCAGTCAAATTTGACCACCTCACAATATTATTTGCTTCATCTAGTTAAGGCCAAAAGGTTGCATCCAGCTAGCTGGCTGACTAAATTAAGTGACACAGTGGGCAGCACTAACATGTGGCAGTTCAGTTTCTAATTTCCAACATGGATAGAGTGTGTTATACAGTGTGGGTTGGATACACCAATGGTGCACTTACTGTGACAGCAGTGTCAGCAGAGCGGGGTTGCTGACGGTGTCCTCAGTACATGCAATGGCAGTGCTGCGGTGCTGGCAATGTCCTCAATGAAGGGTACCCATGAAGTTGGCAGTGCGGGGGTGCCAGCGATGTCTTTAGTGCAGGTTTGCTGTCTGTGTCAGCAGTACGGGGGTGCCAGCGATGTCTTAGAGCAGGTTTGCTGGCTGTGAGGGCAGTGCGGGGGTGCCAGTGGTGTCTTTAGTGCAGATTTGCTGGCTGTGTTGGCAGTGCAGGGGTGCCAGCGGTGTCTTAGTGCAGGTTTGCTGGCTGTGTCGGCAGTGCAGGGGTGCCAGTGGTGTTCTCCTTGCAGGCTTGCTGACTGTGTTAGCAGTGAAGGGGTGTTCTCAATGCAGGGTGCCGGTGGTGATGGCAGAGCGGGGGTGCCAGTGGTGTCCGCAGTGCAGTTTTGCTGACTGTGTTGACAGTGCAGGGGTGCTGGAGGTGTGCTCAGTGTGGGAGTGTCAGCAGTGTGGGGGTCGCTGACTGTGTTCTCAGTACATTGGGCAGCAGTGCAGGAGTGTTGGCAGTGGTGGTGTCGGCAGCGGGGCATGCTGCCAGTGGGGGTGTCGGTAGTGTCTGCAACGGGGGTATCAGGTGGCGGGGGATGATGGGCGCCATCTTCTTTGATTCTTTTGTGCTGTTTTCAATGTGCTTAACGCTGATTGGCTGAGAGCCATGACAGACGGCTTTCTCAGTCAATCAGCATTAAGCCCGCTGAAAACAAAACCTCGCGACAAAGGCGTCGTGAGGTTTTGCCTCGGGTCAGGGATCTCTTTGATTTGTCTTAGATCCGAACCCGCTCATCTCTAGTCTTAAGCTAGATGGCAGCCTGGACACCTGGACCTGGGCACATCTTCTCCCCGGCAATAACAAGCCATCTAGCTTACGATGCTGCCCATACCCCTGAATAGCCCTGCTGAAGTTGTGTCCGATCTAATGATCCACACCCCAGAAATGGATGTGTGCAGCACCTGAATAGTTGGCCTCTGTGGCTAAGTTGTATGCTGAATGCTTAGCATGGTCTTAATCTGGGGTTTCAATTCCTGTTGATGGTATAACAGGAGTATAGGAGAATATATGTGTATTTGATTTTGTTATCAATATTAAATTACAGCGTATACAGTATTTATAAAATGCTAATTTTAGATTGCTCTGCAAGTGCACTATTGACATTCAATGAATAATTAAAACAAAATTGATGCACTCTGATGCACATCACTGCAAAAATAAAAATTACAGTAAGTTTAGTAAATAAGTATAGTATGCAGCGGCAGTTATTAAAACAAATACAGTATGCAAATGTCATAGCTTTATACAAATGCATGCTACTGCGACAGTCGCATACTTTATTATATTTTACTTGGTTTTTGAGTAAAAGTAGCAAACTTGACTGCTAATATGTCACAAATACAGCAGGCTTATTTAAAGCACAAGCTTCACATACTGGACAGGCCTCTATGCAATAAACAGCATTAAAAAGCAGGGTCTCAGAAAGGAAGATGTGCAAGTGCAAAAGTGTTAAAATGTAAAAAAAAATTAGGTGTATTCACCCCCAAAGAATTACCAGTCCCTGGACCTATGAGCCCGGTCTGATATTGGAAAATCAGGGGAAATCAGTGGGGGTTCACCCTATTTTCCTTAAAACAGCACCTAACTCAACCAGCTGGAAGGACTTACACTACAGCAGGGAGACACAAAGGGCCTGATTCAGAGCCGGACGCTATTTGCGGTCGTTCGTTCTGAAAAAAGGGGTGGCTATTCAAATGAACCGATCGCTCTCTGCGGTCTGTTCACGCCTCTATGTCTGAACGAGCGAACAAAACTTGCGGTCGTTTTTTTGGAAACTACGCCCCCTGGCCACACGCATCCTACGTCATGTCCGCTATTTATTAGATTAATCGAGTAAATCGACCAGCGTATGAACTGCTCACTATTCTTGTGGTTGGTTTTTCCTACCGCAATCTTGCGAGCAATTCTGACTATAAAATAAGCCAGTGACATGGTCAATGACGCTGCTGTATTAATTATGCACACCCATAAAACGCCCGTTTTGACCTTTAAGCACGCCTGCGTTCAGATCTCCACTCCCCGTTTTCAAGCACCTTCCCCTGTTACCACCCACATAAGCCTCATCCTGTCACTCAAATTACCAGGCATTCGCTATATAGGGAAAAAACGATTTTCGGCCGCACTGACTGGTTCGCGCATGCGTATTAAAATCCGTATGCATGCGCAGTTGGGCAAACATCGCTCGGAACGAACGAGCGGCCGCTTATGAGCGTCTCTGAATCAGGCCCAAAGTGTGGGGTCCCCCTTCCCTAATGTTAACCAGTGCCAGACTGGTGAGCCTAGGGCTGGCAAACCTTGGAAAGAGGAGGCCCCCCTCCTGAGCATTAACCAGCCATGGGCTGAAAGCCCCAGGTTCTTTCCTGCATCCCTGGAGGTGGTGGATGCATGGGTAATGGTTTAAATGAATGGTTAATATTGTTTTTCACAGTGGGACTACAGGTACCAGTGAGCCTGCCCTGCGGCACTTGTAGATCTACAAGTGCCAGCAGGCTGCTTGAACCAGTACTCCCACTGTAAGGAAAATATTACATAAACAGGACACTGACTGTTTTATTATTTTATAACATATGCATATAACTGTTGGTTTACACTGAAAGCGTGAACAAAAATAAATAAACCTGAGTATGCGTCTGACCTAAGCTGCATCTTTGTGACAATGACAGTAGCGTGTGTCTACAAATCTCATTATTGATAGCAATAATGGCAGAGAGGCAGTGTGCCTAGTCTAAGAAGGAGCTGCTTATTTTTGTGAAACACAGGGACAGGCCGTTGCAAAACAATAGGGCCTAGCAGCAGGCTTATTATTATGATGCCCAGAGCAAAATCCAGGCAACAGTGGACCAAGCCACTACAATCCGGTCACTCGAGAGGTGATGTAGTGCCCTGACACAGCACACCTGGGGCTGCAGTACATACAAGGGGGGGTTCTGCTGTGTCACTGTCATGTCAATCAAGGGGCTGCAGTACATAAAATGGGGGTGCTGCTGTGTCACTGTTGTCATGTCAATCAAAGGGCTGCAGTACATAAAGGGCTGCTGCTATGTTGTCTATAAAGGGCCTGGAGCTGCAGTATATAAAGGGGTGCCTCAGTACATAAAGGGGTGCTGCTGACATCAAGGGGCTAGGGCTGCAGTAGATAAAGGGGTGCTGTGTCATCCAGGGGTGCTCTGTCAATCCAGGGGTGCTCTTCCCCAGTGTAAAAAAAATAAAAATTAATTAAAATGAATAACCATCATTCCACAAAAAAGTTATATTTTTTTGTGTGCTAACTATGCTATTATTGTTCAGTGACACTGCCAGCCAGACCACATTTTATCATCAAAGTATTGTGACACTATAAGTCGTTGCGCAGTGTGTTATTCTTATTCATAAAAAATCTTGTGACACTGCAAGTGGTAGCACTTTGTTTTAATCATAAAAAATCTTGTAACATTGTAAGTGGTAGCACAGTGTGTTATATTTTTCTTATTCAGAAAAAATCTTGTGACATAGTAAGTGGTAGTGCAGTGTTTTACTCCTAAAAAATCTCGTGTCAATGTAAGTGGGAGCCAGTGTTTTTATAAAAAAAATTCTTGTGACACTGTAAGTGGAATCACAGTGTTTTACTCATAAAAATCTTGTGATACTGTAAGTAGTAGCGCAGTGTGTTATTATTTTCTTAATCATAAAAAATCTTGTGACACTAAGTGGTAGTGCAGTGTTTTACTTCTAAAAAATATCATGACATTGTAAGTAGTAGCACATTGTTTTACTCATAAAAATTGTTGTGACACTAAGTGGTAGCGCTGTGTTTTACTAAAAAAAATCTTGTGACAATGTAAGTGGTTGCGCAGTGCTTTACTCATAAAAAATCTTGTGACAATGTAAGTGGTAGCGCAGTGTGTTATTCTTTTCTAACTCATAAAAAAATCTTGTGACACTATAATTGGTAGCACAGTGTATTAATCATAAAAAAATCTTGTGACACTGTAAGTGGATCGCAGTGTTTTACTCATAAAAAATCATGTGATACTGTAAGTGGTAGCACTGTGTGTTATTATTTTCTTATTCATAAAAATATTGTGACACTAAGTGGTGGTAGTGTTTTACTATTAAAAAATCTTGTGACACTAAGTGGTATCGCAGTGTTTTACTTATAAAAAATATAATGACATTATAAGTGGTAGCACACTGTTTTACTCATAAAAACTGTTGTGACACTGTAAGTGGTAGCGCTGTGTTTTATTCATGAAAAATCTTGTGACACTATGTGGTAGTGCAGTGTGTTATTCTTTTCTTATTCATAAAAATATGTTATGACACTGTTAGTGGTAGCACAGTGTTTTACTCATAAAAATTATTGTGACACTGTAAGTGGTAGCTCAGTATTTTACTTCTAAAAAATATCATGACAATGTAAGTGGTAGCGCATAGTTTTACTAAAAAAAAAATCTTGAGACACTGTAAGTGGTAGTGCAGTCTTCTACTCATGAAAATATTGTGACAAAATGTGGTAGTGCAGTGTGCTATTCTTTTCTTCATAAAAAAATCATGTGACACTGTAATTGGCAGTGCAGTGTTTTACTTATAAAAAATATCATGTCAATGTAAGTGGTAGCACATTGTTTTACTAATAAAAATTATAATGACACTGTAAGTGGTAGCACTGTGTTTTACTCATGAAAAATCTTGTGACACTATGTGGTAGTGCAGTGTTTTTATTCATAAAAAATCTTTTTATGACACTGTAAGTGATAGTGCATGTTTTATTCTTTTCATACTCATAAAAAAATCTTGTGACACTGTAAGTGCTAGCATAGTGTTTTACTCATAAAAAATCTTGTGACACTGTAAGTGGTAGCACAGTGTTTTACTCATAAAAAATTTTGTGACACTGTATGTGATAGTGCATGTTTTATTATTTTCATACTCATAAAAAATCTTGTGACACTGTAAGTGGTAGCATAGTGTTTTACTCATAAAAAATCTTGTGACACTAAGTGGTAGCACAGTGTTTTACTCATAAAAAATCTTGTGACACTGTAAGTAATAGTGCATGTGTTATTCTTTTCATACTCATAAAAAATATTGTGACACTGCAGGTCATTGATACTGCAGTGTAATATTTAAAATGCTACAAATTGACATGTGTGCTATACCCCACTTCATTTGTGTTTGATGATATGAAGAGCGATCGGTTGAGGGGAGCACAGTAACCACATACTATGGCTAGAGCTGCTGCCATTCCCACCAGTCATGATGATACTAGTCAGTCTATGTCATCTACTAAAGCCGATGCCCAAGGCCATACAGGGCTTAACTCAAGGCATCTAAAATTGAGGAACCAATTGTTTACATTGGTAAAGAAAAAAACATCAAAGGGAAATTTAGCAGCAAAAAGACATACAATTGGCAATATGCCTTTCACCACATGAAGTGGCAAGGAAAGGCTAATATTTATGACTGGTGGTTCTGCCTCTTATGATGATGTAAGTTCTTCTCCTGGTAGATGTTTCAAACAATGAAAATCGTTAAGGCACAGGAGTCAAATGTGTACTCATAAATGTTTCAAATACCTGAGGAGAGTCTAAGGGGTGTATTTACTAAAGATATAGTTTTTAGAAGTAGAGAAATTACCCATAGCAACAAATTATTATTATTATTATTATTATTATTATTATTATTATTATTATTATTATTATTATCATTTATTATTATTATCATTTATTTATATGGCTCCACAAGTTTTCTGCAGCGCCTTACAAAGCACATAAACAATTTGTAGACAAGCGACTTACAGAACAATACAATACAGGACCAGGACATAGATAATATATATTGCTACATTAGTGACCATAACACCTAGATAAGCAACAGAGTATAAGCTGCCAAGTGTTAGGTGCCCTAGTGGTGAGTAAGAAGTAGATGAAACTAAAGTAGGGAGAAGTACAAGAGTTTAGAGGGCCCTGCTCATAAGAGCTTACATTTAAGGGGAGGGGAAGACAAACAGGGGTGACACAGATGGGGAGGAAGGTGTATGTATCAGGGAGTTAGAATGACAGCTGGAAGGCTTTGATGAAATAATGGGTTTTGAGAGCCCTTTTGAAGGATTGCAAAGAGGTGGAGAGTCTGATGGGGAGTGGGAGAGAGTTCCAGAGGTGGGGAGCAGTGTGGGCAAAATCTTGGAGGCACGAGTGGGAGGAAGTAATCAGCTGGCATGAAAGGCGGCGTGCATTAGTTGAATGAAGAGAGCAGAGGGGAGAGTGAAGGGAGATGAGATCAGAGATGTATATTGGGGAAGATTGGGTGAGGGCTTTGTAAGTGAGTCTGAGAACCTTAAATTGGGTTCTAAAAGGGAAGGGGAGCAAGTGGAGGGCTTGTAGGAGAGGGGAGGCAGATGTGGAGCATTTGGAGAGGAATATAAGCCATGCAGCAGCATTAAGGATAGACTGGAGAGGAGAGACATGGGATTTGGGAGGCCAAATTGGAGGAGGTTACAGTAGTCCAATTTGGAGATTACCAGTGAATGTAGGAGGGTTTTTCTAGCATCCTGGGTGAGATAGGGTCTGATCTTAAAAATATTTTTGAGATGGAAACGACAGGACTGTGAAAGGTTCTGGATATGTGGTTTGAAGGAGAGGAATGAGTCCAGGATAACTCCAAGACAGCGCACTTTGGGGCTAGATGAGATAGTTATACCGTCAATTGATAAAGAAATAGTGGGAGGTGAGGTTATGTGGGAGGGTGGGAAGACGATCAGCTCTGTCTTAGACATATTAAGTTTAAGAAATCGCTGGGACATCCAGGAAGAGATGGCAGAGAGGCAGTTGGACATAGGAATCAGAAGAGAGGGGGAGTGATCAGGGGAGGAAATGTAGATTTGAGTATCATCAGCATAGAGATGATAATGGAGGTCAAAAGAGCTGATGAGTTCACCTAGAGAGGAAGTATAGAGGAAGAATAGAAGAGGTCCAAGAACAGAACCTTGAGGAACACCTACTGTAAGAGGCTGTGGGGGGGAAGAGGAGTCATGAGAGGAAACTGAGAAAGATCGGTCAGAGAGGTAAGATGACAGCCAGGAGAGGGCAATGTCACGTAGACCAAGGGAGTGAAGGATATGCAGCAGGAGAGGGTGGTCCACAGTGTCAAAAGCAGCAGAGAGATCAAGGAGAATGAGAAGAGAGTAGTGGCCCTTGGATTTGGCAGCAAGGAGGTCGCTGCTGACTTTCGTGAGGGCAGATTCAGTGGAGTGGAGAGAATGGAAGCTGGACTGAAAAGGGTCAAGGAGGGAGTGGGAGGAAAGAAAAATAGTAAGGCATTTGTAGACAATCCACTGAAGGAGTTTGGAGGCCAAAGGGAGGAGAGAGATGGCTTGGTAGTTAGAAAGAAGGTTAGGATCAAGTGTTTTTTTAAGAATAGGTGAGACAAGGGCATGCTTGAATGCAGAAGTAACAGTGCCTGATGAGAGGGAGAGGTTAATGAGGTGGGCAAGATGGGAGCAGGCAGAAAGAGAGAGGAAGTGGAGGAGGCAGGAGGGGATAGGATCAAGGGGGAGGTGGAAGCAGGGGAGGACCTGATGAGGGCCATGACTTCCTCTCCAGATACAGGGGAGAAGGATGTTAGAGTTGGTAAAGTTGATCTGGGAAAGGAGAAGGTGGAGAGCTGGTGGACTGGTTGGATATTATGTCCTGACGTATGGAATCAATTTTAGATGTAAAGTAGGTAGCAAAGTCAAGAGCAGAGAGCAAGGAGGGGAGACGAGGAGGGGGTGGGCAAAGGAGGAAGTTGAAAGTGGTGAAGAGACGCTGGGGATTAGAGGACTGAGAGGAGATTAGGATCTTGAAATATGACTGTTTAGAGAGGGAGAGAGCAGCACTATAAGATGAGAGCATAAATTTGAAATGGAGAAAATCTGCCATAGAGTGTGATCTTCTTCACTGCCGCTCGGTGGTTCGTGAACACTTTTGCAGGTATCTGGTGCATTTGGAATGCCAGGGTTGAGGAGTAGATCTGTGAGTGTGAGTAGTGATCGCCGGAGCAGCAGAGTCCATAGCAGAAGTAAGGGAGGTATTGTATAGGGAAGTGGCTTGGTCAGGACAGGAGAGAGACAGGATAGGGGAGAGAAGAGAGTCAAGCAGGGAAGATAAGGAAACTGTGTCGATAGCATCAATGTTACGCTAAGTGATGGTTTCTTTTGGAGGTAGAGAAGGGGAAGGAGAGATTGACAGGTTAAAAGAAAGAAGGTGATGGTCAGAAAGTGGGAAAGGGGAATTGGAGTGATCAGAAATATCACATCGGTGAGTGAAGATCAGATCAAGCAAATGGCCACTCACATGAGAGGGTGATGAGGTCCATTGGGAGAGACCAAGTGAAGATGTGAGGGTGAGGAGTTTGGAGGTAGAGGATTCTGTGGGGATATCAATTGGAATATTGAAGTCACCTAGGATAATGGAGGGAAGGTCTGATTAAAGAAAGTGAGGGAGCCAGGAAGCAAAGTTGTCAAGGAACTTGGAGGGAGGGCCAGGGGGATGGTAAATGACAGCTACTCTGAGGTGTACTGGGTGGAAGAGGCGTAAAGGACAGACTTCAAATGTAGAGAATGTAAGGGATGGTTCAGAGGGAATGGGTTGGTATGAGTAACCAGGGGATAGGAGGACCACAACACCACCACCATGGCGACCCCCAGGTCGTTGGGTGTGGGAAAAGGTGAGGCCCCCAGACGAGATAGCTGCAGGAGAAGTGGTGTCAGATGGTAAAATCCAGGTTTCAGTAATGGCTAGGAGATTCAGAGAGTTGGAGATGAAAAGGTCATGGTTTGGGACAGTTTATTACAGACTGACCTGGCATTCCAGAGGGCACAGGATAGAGGGACAGAGTTTTTTTTAGAGATTTGGATGAGATTATCAGGGTTGCTATAGTGTGGAGGTGTGATTAGTTTGTGGGACCAAGATGAATAGAGTGCAGCGATGGTGCGGTCTCCATTGCTAGGGGGGTAGCCAGCAGAAGGTGGGCAGGAAGGGAGATTAATGCTATATGGATGGATGTGGGGTGAAGTGACATGGAGAGGGGGGTGGGAAGAGGGATTAGTAGTGAGGTTGTAGGACCCCGGTGGAGTATAAGAGAATGAAAGTGGAGTAATGGGAGAAGATGGGGAGGAAGGTAAATAGAGGAGAGGAGATAAGGGGAAGAGGAAGTGGAGGAGACAAGGGGGAAAGGATAAAAGTGGAAGCAAGGGTCAGAACAAAAGATTAGGTAGACACTGTGTGAGGGTGGGAGTTGAAGAAAACATGGTAATAGTAAGGATGATGTGAATAAGGGAAGAAAAAGTTGAAAGTAGGAATGAAGAAAGAATGTAAGAGGGCAGATTTCCAGAAATGCAAGTAAGAGTACAGTGTGGGAAAAGTGTGTATGTAAAACAATAGTTTATTATTGAGTATAATAAAAGTGGAGATTTGGTGGAAGCAGAAATGAAATAATAAAATAGACAGTGGTTGGAGCTAGATGAAATAAGACTTAGAAACAGAGCTAAGGTAAAAGTACATGATCATAGAGGTAAACTGACATAACACAGATATGTATGCATCAGGATTATATGTAAAGCACAGAGCCAGCAGCAATAGTAGGAAGGGAAGCACCAGGTTTATGTAGCCACCAGACAGGGAGTTCAGTGATGAAAGTCCTGGTTATGTGGTCCACAGGAGCTAGTAGTATGGAGAATGTGAATTCATAATTGTTCATTCCACTTTGTCCAAGTAATGTTTGGCTTGCTGTTTGATTGTAGCTCAGTGGGTTTCCCTCTGTTTCACTTCTGTTTAACCCTGCAGGTGAGAGAGAAGGATGCGTCAGTTCACAAGCAGTAGCAGCTGTAGATATATTAGTAATGCTGATATAATGTCAATAATCGATTTAAAATTTAATTGCCACTTTTAAATCAGGCACTTATAATATAGGGCACCAGCCAAAGGCTAACCAGCCTTACTATGAACCTTACATAGACCAATTAGATTCAAGCTATTATCTTCTAGAAAGTGCTAGTTAAATGTTAAGTAGAATTTGAGTGGTTGCTATGGGCATAATTTCCACTTCTAAAATCTCTCATTTTAGTAAATATACCCCTAAGTGTGTCAGCGGGTGCCATGTGTGAGCCTGACCTTTCCAAAACTGTAAATTGTAGCGCAGTGTTTTACTCATAAAAAATCTTGTAACACTGTAAGTGGTAAGTGCAGTGTTTTACTCATAAAAAATTGGCAATATGCCTTTCACCTCATGAAGTCACAAGAAAAGGCTAATATTTATGACTGGTGGTACTGCCTCTTATGATGATGTAAGCCCTTCTCCAGGTAGATGTTTACAAAAATGAAAATCGTTAAGGCATAGGAACCAACTGTGCACTCAGAAATGTCACAAATCCCTGAGGAAAGTCTAAGGGGTATGTTTTCTAAAGTGAGAGTTTTGGAAGTAGAGATGTTGCCCATAGCAACCAATCAGATTATAGCTATTATCATCTAGAAGGTGCTAGTTAATGATAGGTAGAATCTGATTGGTTGCTATGGGCATCATTTCCACTTCTAAAAACTCTCACTTTAGTGAATATACCCCTAATTGTGTCAGCAGGTTCATTTGTGTGAGCCTGACCTTTCCAAAACTGTACTTTTGAGGAGCCTCCTTCCACAACTTGTGCAGCCTCTGCAATTGTGGGGGATGAGCAGCACAAGTCAACATGCTGACATAGAAATTGAGGATGCTTCTGTGGAAGTGCACCAGGATGAGGAGGATATTTGTGTAGATGATCCTAATAAGGATGTTGTTGATAAGGATGTTGTTTATGTAAATCAGGTTCAAGTGTTGCCCATGATAAGGAAAAACCCATTGTCATGGCTGGGCATAAAACAAAAAAATCCACTTCCTTTGTGAGGAATAATTTTTACCCAAATCTGGACAACAACTGTCAAGCCATCTGTACCTGTTGTCATGCCAGAGTAAGTAGAGCTAGTGACCCTAACCATATAGGAACCTCCACACTGTTACATCAACTACAGTGCATCCATCAAAAGTGTTTGCAAAATTCAGAAACTTTGGCTAAAAAAGTAATAACAAGCAGTCTAGCGTCAGCTAGCTCTCTTCTTTCTTCTAGATCTAAGAATCTTCACCACCAAAACCTTCATCAATAATATCTGCAAACATGATCTGATGTAGTCCTGCATCCAATTTGATAAGGCTAACTCAGTCCTCCCCTATCCTTGATGCCTCAGAAGAATCCTTGAGCATTATGCCTTCTGTTGCTGCTGGGAGTGGATCTATATCCCAGAAGAAAACCAGGAAGACTAATCATAGTAGTTCTAAAAACAATTGACTGTTAAACAATCCTTTGCATGGGGAAGCAAGTATGACAGCAGTCACCCAGTTGCACAGTGGATCACTGATGCTATTACATCTATGCTGGTATTAGATGTGCATCCAAAATCTGCCATTAGTGCAGTGGGTTTAGACAGTTAATTTAGGTCATCTGTCCCTGCTACCAAATCCCATCTAGGTTTCACTTCACTAGAAAAGCAATTCCCAGCCTGTACAGGGATGGCAAAAAGACTTAATTAGAGTCATCCAAAATGCTGTTGTAACCACTGTCCACTTAACCACAGATATATGGACAAGTAGAACAGGGCAAATGCAAGAATACATGACTGTAATAGCCCACTGGGTGGGTGTATTGCCCTCAGTAGCACCACCAGCAGCAGCATCAAAGAAAAAGCAGCTTATTCAGAGGCAGGCTACTCTGTGTATATCCAATTTTACTAAGAGGAATACTGCTGACAACCTCTTAGATAATCTCAGGGAATTAATTGCAAAATGGCTTACCCCACTTGGACTCGCTAGGTGAATTCCAACACGTCCCATGTTTTCCTCACACTATTAACTTGCTGGTGCAATTTTTTTTTTTAATAATTAAAGGGCCATGCAGTAGATGCTCTCTGTGGCACCAACAATTTCTACCCATTTTCGCCATTCAGCGGTGCATGTACAAGATTGCAGCACCTGCAAGAAATTATGAATTTGTTCTGTCACCAGCTGAAGCAAGAGGTATTTGTGAGGTGGAACTCCACTATTTATATGCTTCAATGGATGGAGGAACAGCAAAAAGCTATCCAAAGCTACACACGAAGTATGACATAAGTAGGAGAGGGTGACTATACCTTACTCAAGCTCAGTGGAAAATACTTTACGTGTTGTGAAAAGTGCTGAAACCCTTTGAAGTGGTCACCTGTGAAGTAAATTCAGACACTGTCAGCTTTAATCTGGTTATTCCCCTAATTAGACTGTTGGAAAAGCAGCTTGAGAAAGAAAGAGGAACTGAAACGAAGCGACTCTGCTAAGCATGTTGGAGTTGTAGATCAAGTCCTTTATTCACTTCACCAGGATCCAAGGGTTGTTAAGATCTTCCAATTGGAGCAATACATTTTGGCAACCGTGGTTGATCCTAGATTTAAGTCATACATTGTGTCTTTCTTCCCAATGGATACAGATCTGAAGAGATTCAAATATCTGTTTGTAAGAAATTTGTCAGCTCAAGGAGCATATGATGCAGAGAGAGCTCATCCTTCTGTTTCTCCAGCAAGTGCGGCCACCAGGAAAAAAACTAAACTTTCCCAAAAAAAGACCCACTGGTGATGCAGATGAGTCAACACAACCAAGTTGTGACATATGGTCATGTCTCAAAAAATTGACTACAATTAATGAGACCTCTACTGTGACTCAATCTGATATGGTTAACACTCAAAGAATGGTTAAGGACTATCTTAATAATAGCATCCAAATAGGCATGTCAGACAGTCTGTTTCATTACTGGAAGGAAAAAAAGGCATTATGGAGGCCCTTGCATAAACTGGGTTTGCTTTACTTGAGCTGCCCACCCTCTAGTGTGTACTCAGAAAGAGTTTTCAGCACAGTCGGGAACCTTGTCAGTGATCGGCATAGGAGGCTACTTCCTCTAAATGTGGAAAAGATGATGTTCATCAAAATGTACTACAAATTTCATGAGAAAGACATTTACCACCAATTATATACACAAATTACAGAGGCATCTCAGGCTGTAATTGTGAATTCCAGCAGGAAAGAATTAATATTGTTTGAAGATTATGAACACACTGATGAGGGTGAGGAATGAGATGATGATGGCAAAAAACATCTTGTCTCTGTAAAAACAGTTTGTGCACAGAGAGATCAATGCCAGCAATGTTAACTGCTCATTGGTAGCTTGTTTTTTATGGGCCCAAACAAACCAATCGCTTCAACCACAATTGGAAGTCCCTGTAGCTGAAGTGATTGATTTGTTAAACTGTGCATGTTCTGTATACAACATAAGGGTGGATGGAATGGCCCAAGGACAATTCCATCTTGCACCTCTTTTCTTTGCATTATGTGCTGTTTGGGGCATTGATGTCTCACATTTTTTATTTTATAGTTTATGAAACTGCCATCCTGTCTGCCACTGCTATATTGCAGAAGTTTAATAGATGTCCTATAATTGTTTGGTGCTTACTTTTGTTTTAGAGTTTTATACTTTATTTCAACTAAAATCACAAATACTGTTAGTATACTTGCAAAATACTCATATTCCATTTTTCAATCTTGATTTGTAGATACCAACCTGGTGGGCTTGGGTTTCCTTGATCATAACAGCCATATTTGGTCAGATGCAACTCAAACACCAAATGGAATGGCGATTTTGTGATGGTATCTGGAGATGTTCTCTCTCATCCCCTCCCAGCCTTCCCATCCATAATCCCAAAAGCACAATGATAACAGATGTTAAGTACCAGACTTTAAAAATGCCTCTGCCCCGTTCTTGTTCAGAGCTTACATTTTGTGTGCTGCCACAGAGAGCTTCTCCTGCATGCCCCTTTCATTTAAAAAAAAAAAAATACCGGACCACCACAAGAGCTCAACTGGGGCAAAAACTGTTGTGAATCACTCAAATATTCTTTGAAAATGTCTCCCCACCTCCCTCCCTCCCTCATAAATTTGCTTTGGAATCCAAAACTTAAAAAAATGTTACTATTAATCAACCCTTCTTTTCCTTGCCTTTAACTAAATACATACTCCATCTCCCTCATGCCTCTTGATTAATGAAAACATATGTTGCCTTATATGCCATTTTTGATTTTGAACTGCCATGTGTTTGTGCAGCCCACTGCTGCTGCTTAGATTAGTCAGCCAGCTATCTTGGTGCAAATTATGGGCCTAAACTGGATGAAAACAATATTGTGATCTGTGAGGTAGTCAAAATTGTCTGGAAACAAGTGGAAATTAATGTTATTGAGGTTAATAATACCATAGGAACAAAAACAGGGCCAAATTATGTTAATTTAGCTGTTTTTATGATTATTTAGAAAAAAATATAGATCCAAAACCAAAACACGCAAGGATGGTTTTGCAAAAAAAATAAATCAGATCAAAACACAAAGAAGATTCAGATCCAAATCAAAACATGGGGGTTGGCACACAATCCTAATTCTACTACACTACTGTATTGGTATTCATGTGTAATACAGTATTTCTGTATACAGTAATTGTATTGTTATTGAGGTTTCAGCTAAAAACTTGTACTGTAGTGCCTTTTAATCTGTGAGATTAATCCATAGCCAAGGATAGAGGTGGGGCAAAAATTTAATGCAGTGGTCAGAGCAGGGCCGCAACTAGGGGGGCTAGGGGGGCAAATGACCTGGGTGCCAGATCTGAGGGGGGGCCGGATTAAGTGGGGGAGCACATGGGAGAAGTACCCTCAGGCCTCCCACTGCTGCAGGGAAGGTGAGTGAGCTGCGATCATTGTGTATGTACACAAGGCTGCTACCTTCCATCTACCACTGCTGCTGAGCTGCTGCTTTCCATCTTGGGCCTCACTCTCTGCTGCATTGAAGGTGAGTGAGCTGCGATCGCCGTGTATGTGTGCATGGTTGCTACCTTCCATCTGCCACTGCTGCCGGGCTGCTACCTTCATTCTCCAGTCTCCCTCTCTGCTACAGGGAAGGTGAGTGAGCTACGATCACCATGTGTATGTGTGTGCATGGCAGCTGCCTTCCATCTTCCACTGCTGTTGGGATGCAATAGAACAAAGGACCTAGGGCCTGATTCAGAGCTGGACGCAAACAGCCATTCACCCACAGTTGGTATGACCGTCCAAATGTCAAACCAAGTGCTCGCACGTGTGGTCGCTTGTAGTGAGTCTTCCGCGCCATATTTCCCCAACCCCTCCTCTAGCTAACGAGGGTCTGAAATAGCAAGCACACTACACGTTTTTTGTTGAAGTGTTCGCTCGCACAAGTACTACCGGAAGTAGGCCTGTCATTTGTCCATTGCCTTGTTTCTTGTTCGGCAAACATCCGTGAATCGATTGGTGCCAATCATTACCTTAATTTACTTAATTGTTGGTCAAATGTTTTCAATCTTGTTTCTATTTTGAATGTCAATAAACTTTATTGTTTGTTTTGTGTTCATTTTGGTTCGTAGTTTCCATCCGCTTTTAACGGCAAACTTGTTTATTTTAAATCCAAATGCTGTTAGTGCGTTTTTTGGGGGGTTTTATTTAGGTTTATAATATTGAAAATTTGTTTTTATTTTTTTCCGGATTGTTGCTAACACATCAAAATGCAGCAAGCCAATCCTAAGTCACAATATATTTTTATGGGTTGTTCACATGACTCACACATTAACCAATAGAATTGTTCATGTTATTTATGAAAGTACATTAGCCAATCAAAATTTAGCGGTACCTGTAATAAAACAGATTTGTCTTAAAAAAAAAACATTGCCATCATGAGAGCAAGTGCTTTTACACGGCGTGAGCTGCTGGTGCTCACAGATGTTATGGATCACCGATAATGGACAGGCTGCCCCCCATCACCAACATGGTCAAGCATCAGGCATACGTGGAGGTGCAGTGCAGGCTGTGGACAATTGGATTTCATAGGACCATCGGACAATTGGAGCGCCGGTGGTCAGATTTACGGCGCCGGTCCCCACACCTGCTTGCGCATCTTCGGAAGAGGATCCATTGGCGTAAGTGGATATTTAAATGTTTATATATCTATGACAATCTGTTGTTACTTTTTGTATTTGCTAATTTAAATTTGCATTAATGCGTGTGCATGTGGCATTATGCATTTTTTTTTGGCCTAAATGAGATCTTGTTAATGAGTTTGTTTTTTTTTTCTTTTGGGTTAATGTTTTACATTTTAATTTTTTTTTTGAATACATAATTGCTAATATTCCAAACTATACATCATTTAGGTGAGGATCGGATCCAGAGACGGAGTCGGAGGCCTGCACAACCCCTCTCCCCAACTCCGACCATCTCCTCCCCTGCCCACTCCTCCCAAATTTCTCCACCCTCCCCTGACCTGGACATCCCTATTTCCCCTCCCTCTCCTGCTCCCCATATCCAAATAACCCCTCCCTCCCCTGTCCTACCCATCCACATTCCCACACCCTCCCCTGATGCTTCCACTCTGGTTTATACTCCCTCCCCTTTATACCCCCTGGAAATAAACCCACCTTATTCAGATGTCCACTGGCCCACTTCATCTGAGGATGAGGATCAGGGCCAACCTGGCCCTGAAGCTGCAGGTATTTTGTTTTTCATGTGTGCAATTAATGTGTGAAAAGGTGCCCTATATGCATACACTGTGGTATCCCTGAATACAATCTAAGGCCAGCCCATTTTTTTTGGGGGGGGGTTAAATCATCCTTTGTTTTTTTTTGTTGGGTGCTAATTATTTAAATTTTGCAATTCAAATTTTAACATTGAAATGTATTCATTTTTTATGAGTTGTTTTTTTGGTGTTATTAAATTTTGCCGATTGTCTGCATTTTTCATAACAAAATAATTTATTAAAAATCCACATATGCCAAAGCCAAATACAAGTTTCATTGTGCTTTTTAGATTTTTGGTCTAAAATTAGAAATCAAATTGTGTAAGGATTATTTCAGATGCCAAAGTGATTGTTCAACCCACTATTCTCATGTTCATGTTGTTGTTTTTTAGTGCCAATTGGCAATTTAGGCAAGTTCATGTAACCACTATATTTGTGTTCAAACTTTAGCATGGTATGTTAACTAATTTTCGTTGAAAATCATACTTTTTTTTTTTTGTGTATTTTATTTAAAATTTTAATTAAAACACAGATTTTTCTTTCAACAGACCCAAGGAGGCAGGAGCATCACATTTTGGGCCACATTTTAGCCATGAGGGGTCATTTGGTGCAGCTACTTGTTTCAATGGACCATTTAATTTCTTTTTTGCGGCATTAATATGTTTTTCTTTTTCGTTTTTGTTAATAAAAATCAAAAATCTTATTTATTTGACTCAAACATTAGCTCACAAGGTCAATCAATGTGTTTGGTTTTGTTTTTTCTTATTGGGTTTTTGAATTTGCATATGAAAATGCAAACAATGTTCCAGACTAAAACATTTTTATTCTAAAAAATAAAAGAGGGGATTACCAGAAATTGTAGACATTTTTTGTCATTCCAAAAATTGGGTAAATTGACATTAACTCCATAATGTTTCGCTAGAATACCCTTATGTAGTTATTTAATTGTTAAAAATGTATAAATGCAACTCCCAAAATATGAAAATAAAGAGGAATAAAGGTTGGGCAAACTATGCCAACATGTTGTTAATTTTTAGGTTAAAATTACAAAAATACCAAACCCAAAAAATTAAAAAAAAAACTTGGAAATTAATTCCAAAGGTACTGTCCATTTGTGCAAGGCTTTTGTGGTTTTTTCATGTCAAACAAATTAAATGTTAAAACAAAATTGTTTATTACACATTAGCTCATGAACCAAAAAATATACACACAAAATTTTGCAAAAGAAAATCAAGAACTGGTTGAAGATGGTGCATGCCAACATGTTGTCCAAAATCAGGTAAGAAACACATTTGTCCAGGTGTAAAGGTGATTTGTGAGTCATTATTGTCACAGGCGATCAATTTCAGGAAGTAAGCAGGTTGTTCTTTGGATTTTGCCCAAAAAAAAATAAAAAGGTTAAAAAGCAAAACATAGGATAGTTAACACACATAATTTTCCTTATTCCCAATGTCAACAAATGAAAAAAAATGGAAAATCAAATACCTGAAAAAGCATGTAACTACCTCATCACGTATGGCCCCCCCTGACACTTTCCTCCAACCAACCTCGGGGGGGCCATTCACAGGCAAGGCATCCTCTGGCTGCATTGGGACACCACTCCTTATGGCGATGTTGTGAAATATCCCACACAGGATGACAATTTTGGAAACCATACCCGGCAAATACATGAGGTCGCCACCAGAGAAGTGGAGGCATCGAAATCGTCCTGTTAAAAGGCCAATGCAACTCTCCACCACCTGCCTGGTGGCAGTAAGTGCAGAATTATATTGACTTTGTGGCCCTGGTGTAGGAACCAAAGTCGTGAGCAGCCAGTGCATGCAAGGGTAACCACTGTCTCCAGTGAAAATAAAAAAACATTCAGTACCATTTCTAAGTCAACGGTGTTTGTTTTAAAAATTAAGGGTACCACTTACCCAGAAGCCACGCATCACCAGCTTGTAGGTTGTTTAATTTGTGCCAAATCCCTGATTGCCGGATGACAAATGAATCATGCGCACTTCCTGGAAATTTGGCATTCAGGGACAGGATCTGGAGGGAGGCATCACATACCACCATTACATTCATTGAATGGAAATGTTTTCAGTTCCTAAATATTTCCTCCAGCGCTGCTGGAGGCTGAAGTGATATGTGAGTGCTATCCACAACCCCTATGATGTGTGGGAAGCCTGCAATTTTGAAAAATTTCTGCTTCAACACATTAAGGGACCCCATATCCAATGGCATATTAATAAAATGATGGAGGTGCTTAAAGAGTGCACAGACAGGAGATGAGCAAAATATACGCAATACATTTCGCATTTATTATGGCAAAAAAATAATTTGCCAAAAAAAACAAAATTATGTACACCTATCTGCATAGTGTGACCCCTTAAATAAACATGAAAAATTAATAAAAATAACAGGGTCTAATGTATGACAAAAAACACTTACCGCACAAAGACGGTCACAACAAAATAAACGCGATCCACAACACGAAAGGAAAAAAAAAAAAACTAAAAAAAAAAAAAGAAACTCGTATTAACATTAAAAAAGAATAAAATATTTGCAAATATAAATCGACCAAAAAATCGACCCAAAAAACTTACCTCTCAAAAAAAAAACTGTTAGAAAAAAAACGCAAAAATACGAAAGAAAAAAACAAACAACAGAAAACTCGCACAAAATCCAACAAACTCCGCAACCAACCACTGCTCCGAAACAATCTCAAACTCCAACCACTTCAAACAACCCACCCCGAAACAAGGTCACAAAAAAGCTTTAAATAGACCGAACTTTCCCGCTCAAATCAATGACGCACAATAGACGCGCCCGTATAATGCACACGCATCTATAAAACATCACGAGAGCCCACAATGGGTCTGCTGAATTCAAGGGTTTAATCATGTCCACTGAACAGCAGCAAAGCCAAAATCCAGGACCTCACGGTAAGTAGCTCCAAAATGAAAGTTACCACACACAAAAGAAAAAAAAAAAATTTTTGTCATTTTTTTGTAAGGTGTTGAAACTGACAATGAGGAGGCTGCAGGGCCTAGTACCCAGGCCAGGGCCAAACACAAAAGGCAGCCGCAATTCACAAGAAAGGAGATGGAGGCTTTGGTGCAAAAGTGCATTGATAACCTGGCACAGGCACCCCGAAATATGGGTGCAACCCAGAGATGGAAACTGTGGGAGGAAATAGCTAGTGCTGTCAATGGGGTTGGTGATTTTGTTAGTTCAACCAAAGAGGTCAAACGCTGGTACGTAAATGCTGTAACCAATTTCCTAATTTTTAAAAACTTAGGGAAAAATCTAACCATACATTATTAAACAACAGATGGAGCAACTTCAAATATCGGCTCAAACATAAAATGGCTGATAGGGCTAGGCATGCAGGGGGGACAGGTGGTGGGTCAAACCCTGTGTCATTGGAGCTAACAGATTTGGAGGAGCTGGCATAGGGGTGTGTGCAGGAAGAGGAGGTGTTTGGCGTGTCCAACATGAACACAGACATGCCTGACTTTGCGGCTCCATATGTTGCTGCAGGTAATTTAGTTAAAAATGATTGAAAAACTTGTTTAAGTAAATTTACAAATGTACTAATATTTTTATAATCTCTCTTTTTCACACAGGCACAGAAGAGGACGAGTCTGATCCAGAAATGAGGTTTGGCTGCAGTAGATCTGCTGGCTCCGCAGGGGAGGAAGCAGTATTTCTGGCTGGGGACCCTGTGGCAGACAGTCCAGGGCCTTCCCCCTCGCAGGCAGTGGCCCTACTCACAGATCTCAATGATAAAACGGATAAAAACACCGAGATTCTAATGAGGATGGATGCCAATCTGCTACGGGTGGCGGACACCCTGGAGGAAAATGCTGCGGCCAATGTAAGAATAGCTAATGCCCTGGAGCGGCTCGTCCGCCTGCGCATGTTGGAGCAGGCCTCCCTTTCTGCCAGAACATCAGGGCCGTCCACCTCTGGTGCAACATCGGCCATCCCTCCAAATGTGCCTAGCGCTATGCCTAGGCCAGAGGAAACACCAGCTACCTCTGGCCAGGCATGCCGTACAACCAGACAGACAAAGTCATGCTCCCTCCTACATCAAGCCAAGCGGGGGAGAAGGCGTTGACAGCACTGACTAATTTCCCCAAATTCCATCTCTGTGTTTGCCCCATATTTTTGCACCACAAAACCTCCCTCTCCTTTCTTGTGAACTGTTTTTTTTAACATCACTTTATATTTGGGATGTAAAAACAAAACAAAACATTTTGCTGATAAAAAAGCCACAAATTCCTACCAAAATGTGAACATTAAAGTTTTGAAAAATAAAAATCCCTAAAAAAAATTGTGTGTCAAATTCATTAGCTAATGGCTAAAAGGGACAGGACTATACAAATATAAAAAAAACATAACAAAGGTCATATACTTTAAAAAATGTTTAATTTAAAAAAAACATAAGGTAACAGGTAGGTAAACAATAACACAAGCAAAGCAATTAGTAGCTGATTGTCTTTCTGTATTGTAACCAAAATGTAAAAAAAAATATAAAAAAAAAAGGTGTTGGGCTTTTTAAAAACAAAATAAATCTGACAAATACATGCGAATGGAATATAGCAAAAACATCAAGCATTTTTACCTTTATTTAAACATTTATTTTGTGATTGCTGTGATTTCAAAACACAAACAAATAGGAACACAGCATGCGTTCCAAATTTAGCTAATAAATCATGGCCATTGCAAATCACCTTCTTGCAAGTGAACCAATTATTAGGTGATTGGTCTTGAGCCTTGTAAAGGAGAATAGCAAAGCATCGATTCGCTAAGGGAGCTACGAAGAGACCATCGTCTTGGCGAGATCCAATACCCTACCACAAGCTGAACGAGCAGTCATAATGTAAACTGGATCACACAGTGACGTATCCAAAAGACCGTCCAAATTGGACTTTCGCACAAGGTAATACATGTACGCCCAAAATACGGCTTGCCACGCCTGCGTTTTCTCATCTCCACCCCCGTTACCACCCGTAAACGGAACATTCTGTCAATCAAATTACATAGGTCACTTCCTGTTCGCTGTGTATACGAGCGAACAAAAAATTACCTCAATGATCAGGCCGCACATGCGCAATGATAACTGGATGCATGCGTGGTTTAAAACAATCGAATGCGTACGAGCGAACGGCTGATTGCATCCGGCTCTGAATCAGGCCCCTAATTCAGAGTCTCTCACTAGCGCTGTGTGCTTGCAAGCGGCCCGATGGTTTGCATACACGTATGTGCATGCTTCGTTCTGCACGTGCGTGAACTACTCTGTGCGATGGCAGGCTGTTCGCTTGCCCAGCAAAGACAGCCCAGTCAAATGAGTGACAGGGAGGCCGTTTGTGTGTGGTAACAGGGGCATGACACTAATAATGGGGAAGTGGAGGTGCGAACGCAGACGTTCCTGAGTGTTTCAATGCCATTTTAGAGGCGTGCATAATTAAAATGCAACACCATTGTACACGTCACATGCCTGTTTTTTACACTGAAGTCCTCCCAGTGCTTTCGGTAGGGTAAGGCAACCACAAGCGCTGCGATTGCTTCCGATTGTCCTCGATGTACCAATGTTTTAATACACTTCCTGGAGATGATGTGTGCTGGAGGGTGGCTCTGCCTGTGCGATTGGGCATACACTTGCCACTCACTGAGACATGGTGGGCATGCTTATACCTTGGTGAGCGATCACTTCCGTGGCATCACTTTGACAAATATGCATAGGCTGGGGGTGAGCAATCGCATCTAGTGAGAGGCTCTGAATGAGGTCCAAAGTCTGTGACACCACCACCACCTCAGATGCTGCACTTGTCACATGGCAGCCAGGTAACAGCACAGGCAGCTACTCACTGAAACTCTGCCTTAATTACACAAGTCACAACTCTCAGTGCTGTCACTGGTTGTGACTGTCATGCATTATATTGCATACAATTACAGAGAGAGTTTGAATTTTATACATAATGCTGCCTTGCCAGGAAATGCTGAATAAACCACACAGGGCACCAGGCTGCATGCCAAATAGTTGCCAGCCTCTGTGGCTTACTGTGGTGATGGTGAAGCATATAGCACAGTCTCCTGGAAACTAACAGTGTTATTTAAATCATCTTTGCACTTTTATATTCCTTGCTATACCTCCTAGGCCAGTAGTGTATTTCCAAACAACCTTCCAATAACCTGGACCAAGTATCTAGTGAGTGAAGATACTGTGTGGCATAATGTTATAAGGGACATTATTGTGTGGCTTAATGTGCAAGTGGCATAACTGTGTGGCATAATGTGTTATAAGGGGCATGACTTAGTGTTCAGAAAAAAACCTTCCATTGGCCTCGGCCAATGTGCAGCAAGTGATTCGTTTGTGGGGCACTCTTTTATAATAAATTAATTGATTTAATTGATATCAGGAAATATACATAATTACAGTATAACTTTTAATCGGATCCTTCTTTACAATAAATTGGGAATTATTATGACTCTGATTCTGAAAATATGATAGAGTCACCCATCAATAAACACACATAAATATCCTATCCATCAATAAGCAAACATAAACATATTAGACATTCTGTAATGGTGTCTGAAATAATTTCCTTGTGGTGATTATATTTTATCATTAACAATATATCTCCTAATGGGTAAAATAGGCAGGTTTAGCAGTTAGTATATTCACTCCCTTTCTTCATTTATTAATTTATGTAGTAGCACTATATGCAACCAACATACACATAAATTAGAATTTAAACACAATAATGCTTCTAAAAATGGTTTTGATAAATGTTGCAGGCATAGTATATACATACAGGACAGATATATTCTCAATATACTTTTGTTATATGATAGTTTGTTTTATCTCTGTCTTTCTCTCAACCATAAATGCCAGCAATTCAGTATAATGTATTAGAAACAAATAATATACATTAAATAATAAATAAATGACACATTTAGTCATGTATACAATGTTGCAGCCCCTGTCTCCTGTGATTATTAATTATACTTCATGGAAAAACATTTTGGGGAAAATACATGAACACTGCTATTCATAAATGAGCTGGTAGCAAGAACTAAAAAGGTTCAAAAAGGACAGATAAATGGTTAGGTATGGTGTGAGGGTCCAGTTCCTTCTGCTTTCCCAGGTCTTCAAATTGAGCGGACCTGGGATGTGATAGGAACACACGGCAGCACTGTTGGAAACAAAAGAGAGTCGTGGGGGACAGTGTGCCCATGTATGGTGTTAGTTGGGCCCTGTTACTTAAAGTATTGCAGGAGCTGGAAGTACCATCGGGGTAAGTCGTGACCCACATGAAAGAGAAATACCTGACTTGAAGAGAATCCATCTCAAAGTAGCCTAATGCCTTCCGCAAACACTCTCCCTCTGCAGTGGAGAAGTGTTAGAGAGACATTATGTATGTTTCTCCACAGTTTGGCTTTTTTACTTGAGGCTGACAGGTGAACAAGCCCAACTGTGGTGAAACACCTTCTTTTCTCCAAACTTATACAATGATCCAGACAAGGCAGCTATGGCCAAAGCTAGCCTTTGATCATTAAGGCAGCGATAGAAAGTAGCAGAAGACTACTGCATAGAGTTCCACAAGTGGTAAGTGGATTAAGAGTAAAATGACCCAGCACTTTGTAGCAATTTTCATCTGGGCCTTTCTGATCAGATAAAAGACATCCTTGTTCAGTACTCAGTTCCCAAAATCCTGGATGGACTAATTCACCTGGCCATCCATATTGACCATCGGACTGGAGAAAGAGTTGCCGACCACTTCTCCACGATTTCAAGTATGGGTATTTCCTCCTGATCAAAAGGACCGTATGCAGCTAGGGGCTTTCCATCCTTCATCTGAGGGAAAGCACATGAGACAGTCTCTTGGATTATGTCTGTTCTGCGATGGAAAAGGACATACCGCTGGTGCTTACCCAGGCAAGTCGATAAAAGGCAAGCTCTAGATGTACTTGGGGAGCTACATCTAGGCTTTGCATTAGTCTCTCCCAGTAATTATGTTCTTATCCCCACAGTAATCCGGGTTTCTGATATAGAGATGTCCATTACCTCTTTCCTGGACAGTGGTTTAGCGGAAAACTCTATGGATGTTTCATTTTTTAACTCTTTAGGTTTAGTCCCTGAATCCTTGCCTCAAGCAGTCTCTGTTATTGGATTAGATGGCAATCTCATATAAAACGGTGCAGTCAACTCCCATTCAACTCCCATCCAACTCTCTATTGGAGCACTACACTCAGAAAGCATAACATTCCTTTTGCTTCATTGTCCCCTGGCTCCTATTTTGGGGTTGCCATGGTTTAGGAACCATAATCCAGTAATCAACTGGAAATCTGGTGAGATTCTTTAAATGGGGTCCTTCTGTTCATCACAGTGCCTTGGACTTCCTGTACAAACTGTTCTCATCATTCAATCTGATTCCTCTTCTGCTATTCTTGCCTCATATCCTGACCTTTCTGAAGTCTTCTCTAAGAAGAAAGCTAATTCTCTTCCGCCTCATCACCCTTATGACTGTGCTATCGAATTACAATAGGGAGCCAAACTACTTAAAGGCAGGTAATATGCTTTGTCCTTGCCGGAGAGTAAATCCTTGAAGGAGTATGTCCAAGATGCCTTACATAAGGGCTTCATACATTCTTCCAAATCTCTGGTAGGTGATGGATTATTTTTTGTGCAGAAAAAGATGGGTCTCTGTGACCATGTATTGACTACCGGGGATTAAATAAAATTACCCTAAAAAATTCATACCCATTACCATTAATATCAGTCCTTTTTTACCAACTTTGTAAAGTATCTATCTTTTCTAAAGTTTACCTTTGAGGGGCCTACAACAAGATCTGGATTAAAGAAGGAGATGAATGGAAGACCGCCTTCAATACTCATTCAGGCCATTATGAGTACCTGGTTATGGCTTTTGGTCTCTCAAACACTCCTGCTGTCTTCCAAGACCTCATAAACTATGTACTTTGAAATTTCCTTGGAATTATTATTAGTTTACCTAGACAACATTTTCATCTATTCTAAGTCTCTTGAATAAGTGTGAGTTTGAGTTGAAAGAGGTCTTCTTCTTGGGATATGTCATCTCCTCACAGGAATTCTCCATGGACCCTAGTAAAATTAAAACCATCTTGGATTGGGTCCAGCCAACCACACTAAAAGCCATCCAACACTTTCTCAGTTTTGCAAACTACTATCGTAGATTTATTAAAATCTTTTCTTCCATTATGGCACTTATTGTGGAACTGACTAAAAAGGGGCTAACAGTACTAACTGGCCCATAAAGGCAATACAGGCCTTTATTTCTTTGCAATTAGCTCTCATCTCTGCTTCTGTACTTCATCATCCAAATCTGGATCTTCCATTTATTGTAGATGTGGTTGCTTCCGAAGTTGGAGTTGGCACCATTTTATCCCAAAAGGACCCCAGGATAACAACTTTCATCCATGCACCTTTTTTCTAATGCAAATTTGCTGTTGCCAAAAATAATTATGATGTAGGTAATTGGGAATTGTTAGCCATCAAGTGGGCTTTCAAAGACTGGAGGCACTGGTTAGGAGCAAAGCATCTGATTACTGTCTTGACCGACCATAAGAACTTATCGTATATTGAGACTAAAAAAGAGTAAATGCTAGACAAGCACATTTATTTTTTAGCCATTTCAATTACATTATTTCTTTTTGGCCCGGTTCCAAAAATATCAAAGTAGATGCTCTTTCATGAAGTTTCCAACCAACTTCAGCTTCTGAAGAAACCATCTCATATTCATTTGGCCTTGGCTCATAATCTAGCCAATGCTCTTCATGCCTGTCAGTCTGAAGCTCCTTCTGGAAAGTCACCAGGATTACTCTTCATTCCTGAGAAATTTTGTAAAGCAGTTTTGACATACTTCCATTCCACTAAAGCCATTGGTCACCTGGGCATTTCCAACTACTGAACTACTCTCCCGCTCGATATGGTGACAATCTTTATTTCAGGATGTTCGTGAATTTGTCTTGACCTGTGATGTCTGTGCCCATAATAAATCTCCTTGTACTGCTCCTTCTGGCTTCCTTCTTCACCTTTATAATTTGTCTAAACCCTGGACTCATATTGCAATATATTTTTATTGTTGATCTGCCTTCTTCTCGATGTTTGGTCATTTGGACTGTAGTAGACCATTTTAGTAAAATGGCACATTTTGTTCCACACTCCAAACTGCGTTCTGCCAAAGAATTATCTGTTTTATTCATCCAACATATTTTTTGACTTTATGGACATCCAGTGGACATTGTTTCAGACCGAGGAACTCAATTTATTGCTCGTTTTTGGAAAATATTTTGTTCTTCTCTTGGCATCATCCTCAGTCTTTCCTCCAGATATCATCCTCAATCCAATGGAGCAGGTCAATCAGTCCTTGGAGCAATATCTCTGGTGTTTTGTCTCCAAATACCAAAATGACTGGGTCTCACATTTTCCATTGGCAGAATTTGCTTTCAATAACTCTTGTAATTCATCTTCCTCAATTTTCCTTTTTTCTGTAACTCCGGACTGCATCCTATAGTTAACTTTTTCAAAACTAATTCTAGAAGAACTTTATTTTCAACTTCATTCTCTAGGCTCTGTTCCTTTTGAAAGAAGGTTTGTCCTTGTCTTCTCAATGCAACATTCTGCTGTAAGACATTGCCTGATAGACAATGCAAGCCATGCAGGTTCAAGGTTGGAGATTTGGTATGGCTGTCCTCAAAGAACATCAAGATTTGCCAACGTTCACAGAAGCTGGGTCCTAGATAGATTGGTCCTTTCAGAATCATCTCTCAGATCAACCCTGTTGCCTTTCAGCTGAAGTTGCCTAATACATTAAAATTAACAATACCTTCCATTGCTCCCAACTCAAACAATTTTTTCTACCTCAAGGTTCAGTTGCAGATGTCCAGCTAGACTTTCTCCTGTACTTATCCAGGGTCATCAAGAGTTCATTGTGGAGAAAATCTTAGATTCCAGATTCTCACGTGGAAGTTTACAATGTTTGGTGCCATCGTGTCTTGTATGACATCAGTGCTCTGGGCATCTTTTTGCACCTTTTGCTAGGAGACAAGCATGCCAGAATGCTATTCTGTGAGGTCCTCCCACCTGACTGCCCTGTCAAATCTGCCTTGCTGTGATTGGATCCTCTTCATTTTCACCACTGCTGGTTCTCTGCTCTGATGCCAGCTATAGAGTCCTGTACATGTCTTCAGGTTCCTGTATGTGGAATTCATCCTCGTGTTGTGTTCCTGCTCCTCCTTTCCAGCTTGTCTCCTAGCCATCTCAGCTGCACTGCTGCATCTGAGTGGACTTTGTCATACCACCTCAGCAATCTCTGCTGTACTGCAGTGTCCAAATGTACCCACGGTAATATTACATTACGGCAGCACCATAGCTTGCCCTAACCTACAGTGTATGCCATCACTGGTTGTCTCAGCCGCACTGCAGCATTAAGTGAAGTTTTTTATTTACCATCACTGAGCCTTTGATGCACAGCAGTGTCTGATTACCTATATACATCATGGAGCCTCAGTCGCATTGTGGCATCTGTCTACCAACTATCCTCCATCACGATAGTCTCAGTCGCACCACGACTGTAAGGCCATACCTTAGTAAAAAAAACTCTCATGACTGTCTCAGTCACAAATTGGCCCAAGGCCACACCTCTGCCAAGTGCACATCAGCCCTCAAGGCTGCAACTTGGTCTCAAAGCTGCACCTCAGCCTCAAGACCACACCACAGCCCAGTATGCATCAGCCCTATAGGCTACAATTTTGCCTCAAGGCACACCCCGGCCAAGCTCACTTCAACCCTTACGGCTGCAACTTGGCCATATGGCCACACCTCAACCTAGTCATCATTAGGCCTCCTGGGACTCATTATTAACTCTAGTCTGTGTGAATCTCCCCAGGGATTCTTAACAGAGATAATGTGAAGTGTCCTGGAGGCTTAGCCATAGTTTTGCAAATATCTGCAACTGATATCTCTGAATTATCTACCACCATGTAGTTTTTCAAATCTTATTGCTGGAGAAATACTTTTTTCTGTTTATTGTATAGAATAGCCCCTCTCTTACATGCACCTGAGTGATGTTACTGATGTGATTGAGCAGCTACCAACATGTATTGCTGTTCTGAGAGGCATAGATGGAACCAGCATTTGGAGGGCATGCTGGTTCTTGTAGTGCCATTAGGAGGACTTAGAGGTGACTCCAAGGTAAGCTGGCTCTCAATTCAGATATAGTTGTGTATGTGCCATTATCATGTGGCCATATATTGGACAATTGCATGACCCAAATTGGATACTGTTATTAGTTTTGGGGATGAGTTTGGGGTGTGGCTGGTCTCCTCTGGGGTGGCACACTGTAACAATTTGTTTAGCACTTTAACACCTTCAAACTATTTTTCTGCGAATACTACATACTGTTATTTTTTCTTCTTAGCATTTTTTTCTTAGCATTTTAATTACACCTTTTATGTGTGCATCATCTTTTTACACACAGTTTTTGCTTTATTCTTATAAACACTTTCAAACACTTTAGTCTCTCACTGGTATGCTTCCCTGGGATGGCTGGCCTTTGCTGGCTTTTTGTGGTTTTGCACCCCAGACTTTGACTAAGTATTAGGGACCTCCAGTAAGCAGAGATGCCGTGAATGGCCTTTAGGCTTAGCCATATTTTTACAAATATATGCAACTCAGATCTCAGAATTATCTACAACCATGTTGTTTTTAAAATCTTATTGCTAATTTCATTCTGAGTGCTGGGGGGTATGAGCCATGAGACAGAGATATGGAAAGTGGCATCTACTGTATTAGTAGCTCGGTCAATTTAATTTAACCACCTTGACTCAAGCATGGATATCCTTAAAATGTACACTGTAATGGTAGAGTTTGAGAACCTCTGCATTACAGTACCCTCCACAGTATGATGCACTTAAAAAACTGTACCTTTTTTATTGATGTGTGTATAAAGACCATGAACTGTTTGTCCTTCTCCACATAACAGCACTGTTAAGTTGTTCTGAGGCAGTGTTGGGTATGGTACTGTCAGAAGCTTGCTCTATTGTCTGTTTGATTACATTCATTCATGCCTGTATTCTTAGCAACCATAGCAGAGCATTCAAAGAATATTTTATCTTCTTTATTTTCTCCTTTCCAATCCTGAACCACTTCTGGCATCTTGATAGTATCCCTTCCTTTAAATTGTTGGGTATGGAGGTTTTGTTCTGCTAACAACAAAGTTGACATGCTTGGCCCACTTCAAGTACAGGTAAAATGGCACATGTTCTTGGAAGAGGATTTGTGCATATCTATTTCTACTTGCCCTGTGATGCACTGTACAGGCTGTTGTCCATATCAGTGAAGATGATATTTAGGTAGATATAAGATATATGGCCAGTGGTGCAGGTGTGCTAAACTCATGGGTTCTACAAGTGTGGTCTTCAAGCCTTCTTTGAGACCAGCTATTTCTGCCTGATGAAGACTTACCTTTTCAAGACGTTATCTCACCATCTTAGCACAGCTACATGTACAGTCATTCCGCTCTTTGAAGGAGTGTCCTACAAGGTAAATGTACCATGTTTTATGCATGTGTAGCATCAAGCTCCAAGAAGAAACCTTCTTGATCCTTCCTATTCAGCACATCCATTAGTGTTGATGTTTCCTCATGAATAACTGGGATCTGAATGTTAATTGCTGGGTCGATATCAATGCTAGCAAAAGAAGGCACTGCAGAAAGCAGTGACCTTTTCTTTGCCAATTTTTCTCTGCTTGACCATGTTTTTCTTACCTACCTTCTTAGAAGACTTTTTATCGCAACCAGTGGTACTGTTGCAGCCAGTCTCTGTGCTAGTGAGAGTACACTGGAACTTACTCCATGGTAGAATCTTGCAGAATTCATCTTTTAGCTGTATATTACAGTCTAAAATAAAGAAGTACCATATAAGGATAAATATCAAGCACAATATGGGACAAATTAACTTTGCAAACTATTAAAAACAAGTGCACATACAGTGCTATACTTTACAGTACTTTGTTACAAGTCCGTCAGCATACAGTAACTTACAGTAGATGAAGTTAATAATGTACATTTAACAACAAGGCAAGTCGACTATTACCCGAGGCACCTGCCATGTTGAGCACACTTTTCCGCTGGACACACAGTATATGGTAAACCTACGCTATTGTATACCTCATAAAATCTCCTACTTGTTATCTCCACTGTGATATGAAAAAATGTACTAATGGTTGCAGAGACCAGCAAAATTCAAATAGAACAAAATGGCCATGGACCGTTATGACCAGCTATAAGGCAACAAACCACAGGGAGCTATAATCATTATATAGTACATTACCAAAATGTGTCATTACTCAGTGCATCTACTGTAAGTAGCAGTTAATTCCATAATATTGTGTCTACAGTAAGTACATGTGCCTTTTAAATTATGAGGATGGCTATTGGTGGGATTAAATATTTAGTTTTTTTCACCGCTCTAATTAATGGGCACCATACTGTATGCAGCAATTCTATTGTTTCTAATATTTTGCATATTCCACCAGGAAGATGAACTCTACTAAAGGAGAATTTATTTAGGAAGACAGGTGATGAATGCTTTGGTGCACAGAATAGACAGAAAAGCAGCTGGTATGGTAGATAACAGTAAGAAGGTTTCCTCACTCCTTCACCTACAGAAATGCAATATAAAAATAGAAATCATTCAACCAGCACTAATATAAATATACAGCAAAAGGATGTTTCCCAGCCAATTTCAATGTACAGTATCATCCACCAACAGTATTATGGGATGGTCTTCCGATGTAGTACCCTCATAGGCCCATAATCAAGTACCAAAAAACAGAGGAGAAAATAATATAGTGAAGTACAATTTAATATATCCTATAAAAACAATCAGGCATTCAACACATCAACATGTATCCCTAAATGGCTGAAAGGGTAACAATTACCTGGTAGAGGAAAGAAATGTCAATTGACAGTCCTTAGAGCACTTGTAGTAAAGTATAGTGTGGCAGTGCTGGTCCTGGATCTTTCACAGGTCCAATTTCCAATCACCTTATGCCGAATTCTGTATTTCAATTGCTACCTGGTTTCTCCTTTAGAAAAACCTATGTGTTTCAACCCTCAGATAGGGTCTTTTTCAAGGTTAGTCCGAAGTGTGAAATACATTAAGAGCTCTAAGGACTGCCCATTGACAGTTCTTTCCTCTACCCAGTAATTTTTACCCTCTCGGTCATTTAGGGAAATTCATTTTTTTCGGGTGCCACTCTAATAAATTACATTCTCCACAGCAATTCTATTGTTTCTATGCACTAAGTCGCACCAAATGTATTAGCAACACACTGCTGAAATTTATACTGAAGGTGGCTCCATGGCTGGCCCTAAAAGTTGGTGGCCATTTTGTCACTGTTGATTCACCCTATTGTATTGCTGCATAGGCCTGTACTGCTGTTAACCCTATCCTTACCTTGTACACATTTCTGTATTCAGTCGCATCTGTATGTACAAAGTCAAAACCACAGTTCTAGTGACACCTGTCTGAAATATATGCCGACAGGAGCTCCATTACCCTTGGTTGACTTGTGGCTGGCCTTAATGGTTGGTGGCCATTTTGTCCCTGTTCATTCACCCTTCTGTATAGCTGCATAGACCAGTATCGCTGTTAGCCATATCTGTACCCTGTACACAGCCCCTTTATTTAGTCACATCTGTATGTTCTAAGGCCCTGATTCAGACAAGGACGCTAAGCTGCGATCGCTCTCTATAGGCAATTGTCGCCCATCTCCTCATGCGTATGCATCACAGTGCGCTTGCATGAGCCAGTCACGGTAATCAGGAATTGTGTGCTCATAGCTCAAAGACTGAGTGCTACCTTGAGTGACAGATAGTGCCGTTTGTGGGTGGCAACAGGGGAAGCTGCTTGTGAACAAGGGAGTGGTGGTGCGAATGCAGGCATGTCTGGGCGTCAAAATGGTGTTTAAAGGGCGTGCATAATTTGCATGGAGGCATCATTGTACACTTCACCTGGTCGTATTTCATTCAGTACTGATTGCAGTGCTTGCAGCTGGGAAGGGTCTACCTCAAGCGGTGTGTGCAGCTCTGATGGCTCTCAGTGTTACCGATTAATCATACACTTCCTGGAGATGACGTGTGTTAAGAAAGGAAAGTGGGCATCTTTATACACCAGCATTCGCTCACTGCTGTCACTCTTTAAGTCATAGAGGACAGCCTTACGCCACACCGTGCGATCTCGGAATTTGCATACCCATCCCCTTTTGGCAGCGAGCGATCGCAGATTAACGTCCGGGTCTGAATCAAGCACTAAATCACACCCACAGTACTACACATTATTCACAGACTTTATTTAATATTTTTAATTTGTTTTTATTTTTATATAACTGCTGCAGCATACTATATAGTTCACTTGCTGATATATCTAAAATTAACATTTAAAAAAAATACTGTATATAGTATTTATAACAAAATCAAGATAAAATTATTCTTCAAAAGCCCTGTTCTCAACAGGAATCATACCATAGGTTAAGGCTATGCTATGCAGTCAAAAAACAAGTTTACCACAGAAGCCAATCACTGTATTCAAGTGCTGCGCACTCGCGATACCCGCAGTTTACAATAAAAGAAAGTCAATTGCTAAATATTATTGGGCAAATCACTGCGGGGAGTGTTTTTTAAAAAAATGGGGTAAAGCCTGTACCCTAAAAAAATAAATATTGGTTAACAATACTAATGGTATTACTGTCCCAAAGAAAAATATATTTTTTAAAAATGCATAAATGGATGTTTAGTGCAATTTTTTTTAAATACAAAAAACTAAAAAGCTAACTTTTTCCAGTTTATTACAAACAAATAAAATGAAAAATACAAAAAAATTTAGAAATTTTGGGATACTGTGAGGCCAAAAAAAAATTAGATACTAAAGCAATTATTTTTCATTTAAATAAATGTTTTAATTAAATTTGGGGTACAAAAATTAATGAACATTTTTAATGTTATGTAACCTATGGCCATTTTTGGTTTTAACAACCAATAATGACATTTAATTATAGGACCAACTAGGCTAATTGAAAACTTCAAATTGCCAGAATAGTCCAAGGGGTCATGAAGGGGTCTTGGAGATTTTTAGCTTAAAATATATGGATTTTTTTTTTTAGACCTGTTCTGAAAATACAGCCTTGGTAATTCCTATAGAAATTAATACCAATGATTTTATACCCAGCGATAGAACAGAAAAAATCTTGCAATTGCGAGAAAAACCATGGTTTTTTGAATTTTTTTCCCTGCAATTGGATATCTAGAATGCACTTTTGTTTTATGTATTTATTTTGACTCAACCTCACACTGTCAGGTTCAGAACCATATATCAATATTTTAGAACTAAGAGCCTGATTCAGCAGTGTATGCAACTGCAACAATGTATGCTGATATGCAGATTGGCCTATTCTTCAGCACTGCACATGCGTATGCACCACACTGAGCACGCACTGCAATCGCACTGCGATTATGCATGCACATAGGAATCCACCACAGAGTGAGTGACAGGCCATGAGCATTTGAGGGTGGTGATGGGGGAGTGGTTGGAGAAACATAGGAGTGTTTGTACGTATTCACTGCGGGCAACAACACTTGCAGTTTCTGCAACTGGTCAGACCCGCTGTAATTGTGCATGACGGGCCGATATGCTTCAATTGTACTGATGTATACGCAGGGCTATGAGGTATTACGGATGTGATAAAGCAGCAGTGGGCGTCTCTATGCTGGTTGAGCTGTGGCAGGCATTAGCATATTTTCACAGCTGCGATCGCAATTGCGATCCATACCGAAGCACGCCCTAAGACAATAAGTGAAAAGAAAATCTAACCAAACTAAGAGAGTGTGGGGTAATTTAAATAGTTTCACTTGAGCTGCACATATCTATCAGCTGATTGTGCCATCTATTCCAAATGTCCTGGATTATCACCACACTGAACTTTGACCACACTGTATACTATAGAAATTTGCTTATTTCATCAGTTTTGGTAATGACCTGTACATGACATCACAGTTAAGTTATCATAATTCCCTTTGTTTCCAACAGGTAAACTAATTGCAGTTACATGTCTACTATTGTGTATTCTAAGGACTTCTAGCAGTCTACATTTTCCAAACCACCTATTAGATGCAGAGGTGTATCGACAACTGCAACATTTTAAAAATCCGCAGATGACCTTGAAAATATAAACTGATTGAGGTCCTCAGTACTAGGGTTGAGAATCACTGCATTAGGCCAACACTGTTATTTTCATGAAGATACAGTATATCAATCCTTTGAGAGAGATAAATTTGATAAGTTGCCCATTGCAACCAATCAGCTTACAGCTAGCAATTATCAATCACAGCATATAAAAGGACAGTTAGAAGCTCATTGGTTGCAACAAGAAACTTCTGATCCCTTTCTCTCTCAAAAGTTTGATACATCTACACCACTGTGTCTAGAATCGGCCTGATTCACTGCGGATCGCAATTCTGCTTAAACGCACACACTGCAGTTGCTAATATCAGCGGTGATATTTAAATGTTTGCAGTCACATTGCAATAACATCATGACATAAGGATGCCCACTTCCCCTTACTCACATCTGTATACTAGGGGAACATAGCGAAACAATCGGTAACATCGAGTAACATTGGACCCATATGCACACTTGCACAAGCCCTGACCTTACTCAAAAATTGCTAAAATCCACACACGCTATCAGTGCTCTGGCTGCTTATACCCATACAATGGATAGTTTATGAATGCCACTGCAATTGCATTGAAACACAATGGTATGCCTGCATTTGCCCAACCACCCCCCCATCACCACCTACAAATGGCATTTCCTGTCAGTCACTCTGCTCTGGGTCTGCGTAGACTCTGCAATTGCAGTTCCGATTGCTATTGCAAGTTCGTCTACTGCGATGTATGTGCATGAGCAGAGCACAAACATCGACCGATTGCGTAAGCAACTGCGTTCCTTAATGAATACGGTCCAAATTTAGCTGAATTAATTTTACTACAGTGCAAAATAAGCCTTGAGGGTTACCAGGTTCTTGTACAGATCAAATAGCTGTGTGAATTACTTATCTAAATAATAACAGAGAATGATAGGCAATTTTCTGTTGAATTTTCAATTTAAAAGATCAAAAATAAATCACTGGTAAGTTTGGACACAAAGATGATAATATAAAAACATATAGATGAGATGCAGTGAAGAGATTTATCTTGCATTAGACTGTCAAAAGGAATTTAACAATTTTAACAGTATTTTTATAAACGTGTTGTGACACCTCGGGGGCACATTTATTTGCTGAACAATTCAATAACCATTCACTTTGAAAATAAAATGCCTTTTCTTCATTATATTTTGCAACTATTTTTCAGTCTGTATTGACTGACAATTGTTTAGATTAATAAGGATAAGCATCAGTAGTTTCATATTTTCTATCTTGAATGTGTTTCCTAAACTAGTAGGCAATATTTGTTTTTTATTGCTGAACATACTACTTTTTCCATTGTTGTTTCCTTTGTATTTATTTATTTGTGTTCTGTATGCCTTCCAGAGGACATTATAGCTGGAATTAGGAGAAGTACGTAAATCTGACTATTCAGATGTCACCACAGACATTATATAGGGTACTTGGTCTTAGTGCTGTCTAGTGGCCTTTTATGCAACAGGTAGAGTATAAATATGTAAATAAATTTTAATGTTCTATTGTTATGGCAAGATGTAGGCAACCAATAACAGAGTAAATTTATGATGTTTTGTCTAGTCACCTTATAATAGGAATATCTATTGGCTGGATGTTTATACATGGCTGTCAATTGAATCTTTGTTGGAATTTTTTTGTTACTTTCTCACAAATTAATGATTGTACTGATTTCAAATGTGAAGAGTTTCCTGATCAGTGATGGATTATAATTATTTTTGACTATCGCCTGTACATACATACATCTTGAACCTTGACCTCACATACAAGCATTAAATACATGTTCTTACTCTTGACAAACAATATCATCCCTTTATCTCCATGCTCCGTCCCCTTTTCAAACATTATCAACGTCACACTCTCTCCACTTGTCAACCATCATATGTGGGAGAAAAGGTGGTTTTAATCCCAAACTCCCCCATTACAGTCCATATTTTAAGTATATCAATGCTTGAGCACAGGTAATTTATTTAGTACCTCGGTCAATTGGATTTAATTATCTGGACTCATACATGGATAATCCTTAAATCTGAATTGCAGTGGTGAAGTCTGGGATCTTATGATATATGACAATTCACTCTGCTGTGTGGTGTAGCTCAGGTAAGGCCGGAAATATTTTAGGCAAATTCCATTGCACATATTTCTAACTTAGTGGCCAAATGACAAACGAGATGAACATTGTGAAAATAGTGTTTAAAATGTTGCAGATCTTTAATGAACATGCAAATCTACTAGAGTGAATGAAGCAAAATAATTAGTTTGCCCCTTTGTCAATAATTTTTATTGTTCAAGTATGGATGTTAAAACTGAGATACATTTATTATTTTTATATTTTATATTATCAGAAACACATTGAATCTGAAATAATGCAACAATATAATAAAATAATACAAAATATATATATTGAAAGCACTTGTAATTCCTCCAGTCAATTCTCAGTATAATATAAAGTCACAACATACAATTTCAGCTTTCCTGTTCTAAAAGTATTTAAAGTACAGGATGTTGCAAAGAGATTTATAATAGAATGCTTTAATCCAGTGAACATAAAACCCCATATTTTTTATATTAGAAATATTTGCTTTTTGTTTGTAGTGATTATTACAAGCAGTTATTTATATATAAAAAAGAGAGACTTCAATAAAAAAAGATAATACTCTGCTCACATTTAATATCTACAAATAAGAGATTTGTTTTAGAGCTATGTGTCAGTTACTGCACTAGAAAGACTTAAGCCCTTAGGGAAGGGACACTCCACTCGTAGCATTAGCAATCTCATCAGAAAACAGATTATAACTTTAGCCTTAGAATGAAACCATTCCTTTCAAGTGCAGATGCCCTGCAGCTCAACGAATAGTGGAATCCAGCTTTGAATGGGCTGAGTGCTATCAACATGTTTCTGAGCTGCATAAGACAGTTGTGTCTTAATATCCAAAGACTCTGCAAGACTAGTTAATACGATGGTAGCACACTAGAGCGAATCAAAACACTCTTACAGTAAATGTCTTTGAATTCATTTAGGGTGGCTATGATTTTTACTTAAGTCTATCTCCCTATAGCTCAAAAATGGGATATGGATTATCTACTCTTGAACAGTTACAGTATATCAATAAATTGCCTACCAGTTCTTTAGTGCAGTTATGAGAAATATTTAATTTTTTCCACAATATTTGGGCTTCTATGTGTAGCCATATTTTAAATTTGAAATAAGCAGTACAACTGGAAAGGCTTACAGTTATCCACTATAACACTGTACACTTAGGGGGCAAATATGTGGTACACTCTAAGAGGTCTATTTACTAAGCAGTGTTAGTAGACATTGTGAAAAGTGATAAGAAAGTGATAAGGTGCAGCCAATCAGCTCCCAACTGTCATCTCACAGGCTGTGTTTGATAAATGACAGTTGGGAGCTGATTGGTTGGCACCTTATCACTTTTCATTCTGTCACCTAACACTACTTAGTAAATAGACCCCTAAGTAATGGGGCACATCCACTAGGTGACTAGTGAAGTACTGAATGATAACGATATCATTATCGTTCATTTGTTCATTAAACTGTTCAGTGCCCACACTGAACAATATATCGTTCAGTTCAGGCACCCTCCCTCATCCCTGAACATGGCCAATCAGTCATTATTGGCAGACTGACCAGCATGTTCAGGCGATGATTGATGTCAGAAACTACCAGCGGGAGTGCGCATCTCTGGTTGTTTCCGACATTTTCATGACCAGTTTGTGCACGATTAATGAGTGATTGAATGATAACAATATCGTTATTGTTCAATCGCTCATTTTAATTGGCAAGTGGATACCTGCCTTAAGACTGTTGATTTTGTTTATTATTTTTTTTTTTTTTCCATTCATGAATAATCATGAACTACTAAAATCGGTTAATAATATAACATGCCTTGAAATAGCTGAAATAATAAATTAAATTGATATACTATTTGTATCCTTTTGCCATTGTGACATTTCCACCATATTAAACAGAGAACATTTTAGTAGCAGTTGTGAAGTTCTGAGGAAAGTTTCTATGGTTGGGCTGGTAAACTTTATCTCCGGGTGTGTATAAAAGTTCATGAGCATCAGACTTGAAATGTGGTTTTATGTATAAATGCACTATATTTTATAACCATAATTCCATTCTCAATTAGAAGCAACACAGTACTAAGGTTGAAGCTATATATTTACAGCTTTCCCCATGATATATTATGTTTGTGACAGGAAAGCTGATTCAGCATGTCAAATCATCTTTGGCATAAAGCCATAGAAGTCCAATCTGGAAATAAAAATGCTACAATCTAGGTTTAATATAATTAAGGCAAAAAATAATATAGTAATTAAGAATCATTTGTGGGTACAGAAGCCTCAGGCCTCTCTAGGGGCTCAGGTGAGCAGGGAGGCATAGAAAACACACAAGATGGCATGACCAGGCCCACATCAGGAAGCCCTGCCACTTGGTAGTAGCACCTACTTTTACAAAGGGTCCCAAATGGGTCACAGCCATATCCTTTGGCGTAGCCACACCAAGTTTCACCAAGTTTGACATAGCTCTTTGTGCCTACTGCCTGCTACGTGTACACAGTATAGGCAACTAAGACCCAGTGATAAACATTCATGGCAAAAATTCAAAATTAGAAACCACCATGTATTAGTGTCATGAAAAGGCTGCTATCATGAGTTTAATTGTGTACTACAATTGTTATGTGGGAACAGAGCTATTATAACCCTAGTGCTTCTATAATCTGTGTGGAGATAATATTATTATTTAATCAGTGCATGGATTAAACTTTGGTATAATTAGTCTGGTAATGCTGCTATAATAAATATGTTCAGCACTGCTGGTATAATTTAAGTGTGGAGCATTGTTGCTATAATATATAGATAATTTTAAAATTAACATCCTTTTTTGAGCTCTATTTGATCTCAATTTGTCTCCTCATGATTTATTCTGTGCCTCCTTTATGACACCAGAGTATGACATGCATACAATAAAGGTCAATAAAATATATATTTTTTCATTATCCTTGTAAAATAAAATCCCTGCTAATAAATGAGACTCAAGGTGCTGGGCTTCCCTTTTGGGGCCCGTCTGTACCTTCTGTGCCCTCTACGCTCTACCCAGGCTTCTCACGCCATAATCATCAAGTGTCAAGTTTCAAACTTACACCACAGATGACAAGATGACTGCATTGTTATTACGGCATTCATGCTAGCTGCAGTAATACACAATCATTTGCTGTATTTTTATATTAACCATACACCTTTGATGCTTGTTACTTGTCTTTATAAGTGCTATGGTTATCTATAGGTCATCCCATAATGGGCCTTATGCAGCGTTAGATGGAAATTGAGTATGTATGCTTTTGCATGACAAAATATTTGTATATTCACCCATATGTAGAGAAGTAGGCATTTTTCAGTGCCCTAGCCCCATAATGGTAGGCTTGGTTTTCTATGTCCTCAGACATGCAAATACTTTATATTACTGTAGGTTCAAAATATAAGTCAGTTACTAGTCTTATTTCTGCTAATATCCACCTCTGTATAGCAGAGAGCAGTTTAACTCCCCATAATTGAGCTATGCATATCTGAGAATGCTAGCTACACCTCTTTACACCTCTTCACCTGTGTATCACTCATGCTGGATGTGCATGAAATGCTCCACAAACAGGTACACTATCAACTACCCACTGTGTGCTAATTTGTGCTTGCTGCTTTCAAGAGCAAGAGGAAATCCATAATGGTTATATCATTTCATGATAGAATTCCAGTGCTCAGCATGTCTATTGTGCCTTCATTCTACACTGCCTATGTGCCTCTACATGGCTTATTGTTTGGACTAGCAGAGTACTGGATGAGTGACAGTATGTATATCCTGACTATGCTATTTTAATGCTATTGTGACCAACCTGCTGCTGGGGAACACCCATAATCCAAGCTTCATGCCAACTGGACGACCTCTGATTTTATGGCTCATGTATTGCCATTAACCACTTATTGCATCAATCATGTCTCATATATTATCATGCTATGGCTTTGCCAGCCCTGCCCTCTTCTGTTGAACTGTGCCCACTGGCTATCTTTGTAGGATGCAGTGTGGAACCTGGAGGTTAGTCATTCATCATTCATCATACATTAGGGGAAATTTATTAAAAGTTCTAAAGAGTAGAGAAGTTGCCCATAGCATAAAATCAGCTTCTAGCTTGCATCTACAAAGTACATTCTATTATATGTTAAGTAAAACATATGGCAGCACAGACGGTGTAATGGTTAGCGTTACTGCCTCACAGCACTGAGGTCGTTGGTTGGATTCCCACCACGACCCTACCTGTGTGGAGTTTGTATATTCTCCCTGTGTTTGCGTGGGTTTCCTCCGGGTACTCCGGTTTCCTCCCACACTCCAAAAATATACAGGTAGGTTAATTGGCTCCTAACTAAATTACCCCTAGTGTATATGTGTGTGTGTGATAGGGAATATAGATTGTAAGCTCCACTGGGGCAGGGACGGATGTGAATGGCCAAATATTCTCTGTAAAGCGCTGCGGAAAATGTGTGCGCTATATAAATAACTGGTAATACATAAATAATAAAAATAATAAGTAAAACTGATTGCTTGCTATGGGCAACAAATCCACTTTTTTTTTAGGAGGTTTGATACAGTAAATCTCTACATAGTTTCTTGTCTAATAATTTGATAAGAATGAACACTAAATTGATTCTACTGTTGGTCATGGGGATGACTAAGTACCAGCAAACACATATGGGTTGATTCTGAGGTGGGAGCAAAGCAAAAAAAATCAAGTAACGTTTGCACCTTGGCAAAACCATATTGTACTGCAGGAAGGGCAGAGGTAAAATTTGAAGATAGATTTAGATGTGAGAGGGGTGTGTCAAGACTCAAATCTAAATTGCTGTGTAAATATAAAGCTGATCAGTATGTGTGGGCTGCAAACAAAAGCAGCCAGTATTTACCCTCAATGCATAAAAAATATTTCAGCCCTTGCATTGCAACATGGTTTGTCCAGTATGAAATTCATGGATATTTCACTCAGTAGAGTGGTCAATGATGCAGTATTTGTGTCCTTAAATAAGAGTCACAATGCAACTTGTCCATGTTAAAACAAATAAAACAATGCTTTAATAATGTCATCATACAGCAACAGAAAATAAGAAAACAAACTAGCCCCAATTCAGGGCACTGCCTCACTTATTCTGCCCTAATTACCAAGGGCAGCTAGTCTACACACAACTTCTTGCAAAGTCTCAGGCCTACCTGCTTCCAGCAGGTATGGCCCACTGGCCTGGCCTCATGGCATGACTTGGCTGCCACACCAATACCTGGGCTTTATCCTCTGGGCAGAAGATAGGTGTGGTAACATGCCTTTTTAAACTTGATAAAGTGTGGATCCCAGCACAGATTCAGTGGCTCACCAATGCCACCTAGCTTCATCTGACCACATATCCCCCAACCCAGCTCACAACCCTTGTGGTTAGCATCTGGGATGACACAGTTTCAAGGCACAAACCTTCATTAGTTTTCTCATAAGGGCATTTCATTCACAATCATACAGACTCTTATGTCATCTGGTGGTCTTATCCTCAAAGTTCCTGCATGTCTTTTATTCTGACTTTATGTAACTTTATATGCTTATGTGAATCATTCAGTAGTTGTGTGGCAATGCTTTCAAAGTTTGCAACAATTTTCTACATTTTAGCTAATTTAAGATAAAACCTTTTGTGCTTCATCATCCATTTCAAAACTTCCAATTCTATTTGTTTAACCTCTGAACCAACATTCCCTATAACTTCATGTCTTTTTGGCTGTACTTAAGAACTTCAATAATTTTACCCACACCAGAAGGCAGGCAGTTATGATCTTCGCTATGCACAATTTTTGTGATGCCTGGAATTAAAGAAACAAAGCCAGAGACCGTAAATGTCCCCAGGAGGTCAGACCTTCCAATTTATCTTAATTTCCATGATATTCATAAACAGTTCAAGTTATTTTGGTTAAGGACCCAATGAGCTTTGAGCAGCTCTACAGTGTCACATTGCTGACCAAGACACTGCCATCAGAAGCAGATTTTTTTTAGACTCTCTCATTGCAAATTCTGATTTCAGAGGTTGGACTCTTTGATTAAGGAAGTACCATAAATCTCAAGATAGTTTCTATGGGTTGCCCAGAATTTTTGTTTTCTGCAGCAGGTTTGACCACATTGCATTAAATATCCAGTACTAGAAATTCATTATTAGACAACATTTTAGGCTTTGAGAACTCAAAGTAACTTTCTGAGGATCTGTCAGTTGCTTTCAAAGAAGTCTTCTCTTAGTAGTCATAGTCTAGGTTACATTAACATCATCAACCTGGTGTTCTCATGCAATATCCAATGCACAATTCTTGGCTTTTTTCCCATTACAGTTTCTTTACTCATAATTTGACAAGGCTCTTCTTTATATTGGAATCTTTCAATCCTTGTAGTGCAAGAGATATTCCTCACAAACAAATTCAACTATATTATAAGTATTGCCATGGTCACATGAAGGCACTGTGAGCAAATCTCTACACAATACAGTTAATATGAACTCCTTCAAAGTTCCTTTATTCAACTGCAAACATTGTGTGACTTGGTCATATCCAAATTATTCTGTTCACATTTAAACATTAGAGTCTTATTCTGGGAAGCCTTAGATATGTTTGTACTCTTCTGTTTGTCTTTACCATTGTCTCATGGGGCAAAAGACATCTATTTGTATTTGTCAACTTCATATCACCAACTTTAGGAACAGATTTATCATCAGAAACTGTACATCTTTGGGATAACTGCACATCTTTAGACATAATGGGGAGTTGAAGGTCACTGCAGTGAATTTCAATTTATGTAACATATTATTTTGGGGTGTTTTTCTGCTGTGTATCACTAATAGTAAATTAATCAATTGTATCAACCTGATCAGTATTAAATTTCAGAATGAGTCCAACTTTTTTCCTTTTCTTCTCTTCCCATTTCCAAATGGTTCTTTTTCTTCCAGCTGGGTAATTTTCCCCAATGTGCTTTTGAATTTGTTCTGAATCTGCAGAGGATTACTCTCCATATCTCTAAGTTTAACAAGTCCCAATTTTTCTTCAGCTATTTCAGATTCTGCAACTTTGTATTTTACCCTCAAGCTCTTGTTCTCTGGCACTCATTTTCACCTGTAGATTGTGTAACTGTTTCTGTGCAGTTGGTACACATTTTTCAAGGTCAATGTTTTCTTTTTGCAACTCTTCAGTCACAGCACATACTAGAAATAGTAAGTTATTTCTCAAAATCTTCACATTGTTCTGCTGTTTTATACTGTATATACTCGAAAGTTGCTCTGGAAGTAGCAAACGTAGACTGAAATGTGTTTATTTGCTCCTTAAAACTTGCTTGAAGACAAACAGTCTCCATGACTTTTGCCTACCTCTCTTTTGATTCTGCAGCATATGGAGATATTCCTCTTTTTCCCCAGAGTATTCATGCAGCTTTTCAGTTAGACAATATCTCTCTAATTCACACTCTGTAAGTTTTGCATATGTAGGCAAAATTAAAGAGTATTTTTCTTTCAGCACCAGAGCTAAATTTGTCACTTTTCCTTGTGAGTGCCTTGCATTACTCTGATGTCCCTTTACACATTATTTAAATGTTCCACTTCCTGCTTAGGTACCACACATTATGGGTGTAATACAATAGTATATTGCTCTTTCTCTGCAAGAAGAACATCATCTTCATGTTTTCAATTCATCATAAATTCTTTCAACACTTTAATTTCCTCAAGAAGTCTAGACATAACTGCCAGTTTGAAGTCTGTCTCTTTAAGAGCTTTACATTTCTTATTCATTTTATTTACTACTGTCTAAATTATATTTTTAAAGGAGATAATTCATTTTGTAGCATTTCAGCAAATTGCTCATTCAACAGTTCTCTTCAGTAGACTTTTTATTTAAGTTACTTATCTGCTACACAAATTCAAAAGTATTTCATGCAAAATGTTATTCATATGGTCAAATTCTTCCATGCTGACATAAAGTATTCCTCTCCTAGTGGACCTGGCATCACACACATTGTTAATTTTACTGTTTTTGCATTTTAGATGTCTCTTTTTCTGGAACATCACTTTGCAACACATCTTTAAAAGAGTTATCCTCCATCATATTACAGTGGAGCTCAAAAAACTTTAAATCCCCTCCTTGCAACATATTTGTTTAATTCTCAGACTTTAGTCTCATCCTGGATGTGTAACTCTCTTTCATGAGGCTGACCCTTTTTTTTTATAAAACCTGCTCATCTAGGCATGTACTGTATCTTATCTTTGTATTACCAGTATTTATTTGCACATAATATATACAGCTTTTCTTGTTTTATAGTATCACATTTTGTTTTAAAACCACTTTAATTGACACTGCAGCTGTGGTACTACAATTAACAACATGTATCACAGTAACCATCCCTTTAATTGTATTTTAAAAAGGTATATTGTTGTGCACCACACCCAACTCTAATGAGGCAGATTAAAACACTTGTTTTCTTCATCATAAAACCACTTGGGTTTTCCTCTTTTAACTCCTTCTCTGACTGCACACTGCTGCATCACTTCACAAACACTTGCTTTAATTTGCAGCAACATCTTTGTATACACCTTTTATTTTTCTTCCTCTCCAAAGAAAAATATAACTGAACATTTGAGATTTAATACACTTGCTTTCTAGCAATATGTGCATGACCTTTTTGCATCATCATATATACAGATTATTTTCTGTTTAAATAGCACTTCACAACAGGCTTTTGTCACTCACCACCTCCTTGGGCTTCATGTTGGTGAGTTCTGTTGTCTCCATTAAGTTGCTGCAGCAATCCAGATATTTCTTAGTAAATCTCAGTTGCTTGCCTTCAACACCATAATGTGACATTCCGGGGTATTTTGCACAGTAGAGTGATCAGTGGTGTAGTATTTTGGTGCTCATCAAACAACATACAGCTTATTCAGGTTAAACAAACAAAGTAATGCTTTAATATCATCAGTATGCAGCAACAGAAAATAAGAAACAACCTAGCTCACATTCAGGGCTCTACCTCACTACTTCAGCCATAACAATCAAGGGCGACAAGTCAGCGCATAACTTCATGCAAAGTCTTAGTCCTAATGATATTCTTGGCACATTTGGTCTAAAATTCACAAACCACCTGACCTCATCAGGTGGGCCCTTAACATTCCTAAGGTTCAATTCCAGAACATGGGACCCCCCGGGCCAATACACCCAAACCACCAGTAGTGAGTGATACATAGTAAAAGTGTTAAAAAGTTTTACATTAGTAATAAGTAGCAGCTCAGGTGCTAAAAGGAAGAGTTGTGCAATGCCATCCAATTAAAATGCAAATGCAGCAGGAGGTGTCTGTAGGATATAGAAACCTCCTGCATGCATCTGCAATCTGAGTGCAGCATCCATTGATGCTTCCTGAGATCACCATTACGATTGTTGTGCTTTGGCCAGGCTGCATAAGCTGAAGCTCACTCAGCCTGGCCTCAGCACTCCCAAGAAAGGCCCCTGTTGCCAGGAATAAAGCCTGGCACCACCCCCTCCCCACCCCAAATGGCCTCACCCTGTCAACCAGGATGTGGCTCAGGGTGCACTGTGACCATGATCGCAGGACCCATTCTGCACATGTGCAAAGTCCTGCGCAGACACCCCACCATCGGATATGTAAATAAACATTCGGGTTTACTTACATATCTGATTCAGGGCATTAGTCCCATTTGGGCATTAAGCAAGTTTGTACCTCATTAAAATGTAAGGACATTTCTAATCAATTGTTTGCAGTATATAAATTGTAATGTAAAGTTTTTGAATGCATTTCAAACAACTTATTTGAATCTTTTATTAGAGCAAAAAAATCTGTTGGAATATATTGTGATCCTGCCCCAAAAGCAAACTTGATTTTCTTGTCAATTCCACCACTTAGTTTTATAAGAATATCCTAGACCCCAATACAGCCAAGATTCTTGGCTACCTATGTAAGTGCCCTAAATATTATTATTATTATTATTATTATTATTATTATTATTATTATTATTATTTGCACTGATCCTTGTGTTTTGGATTTGGTTTTGGATCCGGATTCATCTTCGTGTTTTGGTTTTGCCTCACATGTTTTTGTTTTATGAGTCAAATAACCTTGCACATTTTATATTTAATTCAACTTACTGTACACTGATCAACCAATTTGGAATAGTTTCTTATTATGTCAGTGAGGAATCTTCTCCTGACTTACACATTATAATTAGTATATGTGAGAGTGGCGATAATGAAATCAGTTTTTGCCAGCTATTGCTTGTAAGGTAAAGCCGCATTGCATATCCCTTACTGTTGGATATCATGTAACTGTCTTTTAAAGTATGATTTTATTCATTTTCATTCACGATAGTGTAAAGTATATGTAGTTATTCAATTATGCATGAAAGGTATCCAGCTTTCATGTTCAAAAGCCAAACTATAATATACAGTATTAGACAAATCCTGCTTGTACATTGTACACAGCCACATACTATGGTCTGTCAAGATAGCAGCAGATTGTTTATGAGCTATACTGCGGCATGTACAGTATCACATTTTGTTTATTAATACTCCTGCAATGCATGGCAAGCAAGTAATATATCATGAGTTTCACTGCAGTGAAAATTATATTCTGTCACTGCCTTTATGGTAAACAAATATTGGCATCTATGCGTACAGTGCAAAATATAACCTGTCGTAATTTTAGTTGGCAACTGTCTTGAAGTCACTTAAATTTTATAAATGATCACTGCTGTGTAAAATGAAAGAATCTTATTTTAACTTTTTATGTTTTGTTTTTACATTTCAAAATGTCAAATTAATTAAATAAAAGTCCTGCTATAATGTGCTTTTAAAGACAGCTATTTGTGTACCTGCCGAATAGTAAAAATAAGCTCCTTGAAATTATATTCAAATGATGTGAGCTTTGATCTAAAAGTTTCACTGTTCTAAGATGGATTTGTAAAAAAATAATAAAAGGTTACACCTTTTTGAAATTTAGACTCAACTATATTATATAAATAACAGTGATATTATATGAATCAGTGGTCAAAGTGGGAATTTTAAAGTGGGGGTATGAAAGAACACTGTGTGTGCGCACAGAAGGTGTGCTGAAAATGGGCATGGTCATATTGCATGAAAGGTATGTATCACGAGGGGGTATAGCCACTCAAAATGGGTCGTGTCAGCATCTGTCTCTTACTCCTTCCATCTCTCACCCTTTGCACCTCTCACTATCTCCTTCCTTTTCTTGCCTCTGCAACTCTCACTCCTTCCCCTGTAACCCCCTGCATCTCTCACTCCCTGCTTCATTTTCCTCCATTGAATTGATAAAAACAAACAAACACATAGGCCCCCACAGGAAATAAAGAAAACACATAGAACCCCATTTATTAATAATAGCAATTGCAATGCAATTTGGGCATTACATTACCACATTGCAATCTGCCCCTGTCCGGTACTTTTCCGGTACTTTTTTTACTTCACTTTTCTTATTAGAGCGGTGCCTTGTGGTGGTTTAGCTGGGCTAGTTTGGCGGTATCCTGCGCTCTGGATTTGAGCCCTAGTATGTTAGGGACCTGCCCAACAAGAGGTCACCCAGATATGGTGGGCAGGCCCATAACCTTGGCCAAGATTATGCCAAAAACCTCGATTGTATTTACTGCAAAAATTTTTTATTTATATATAATCAGTGAATTTGGAGTTGTGCACTTGCATTTCTTCTTTGTGTATATAGCCTCCTGAGGTGGCAAGAAAAAATGTGTGAAAAAACCATGGATTGGATACCAAAACAGCAGTGCTTCTTGGTGCTTCAAAGTAATGGGTGCCCAAACAATTGAATTGCTCCATCGGGCGCACATTACTTTAAAAACAACCCAGAGGACTTGAATACCCCCGTTTACTTTGCATGAAAAAAAACCCCAACACACATTTGCATGAAAAAAAAACATACATTGATGACAGGAAAATTAAGAAATACATAGGCACCCAGAGGAAAAACACACATACACAAAGGGGTGATTTAATTCAGTGTGATGTGATTAGTACCGGGAAGGAGTTCCTAGAGCTATTCAATTCCCCATGCTGGTATGTCCCAGTAAAGAAACTTAAGTCGAGAATGATGGAGTGCACAGAATTGGTGAGGCACACAAAGGGGTGGTGGGGTACACAAAGATGATGAGGCACACAGGGGTGGTGAGACACAAAGGGGTGATGGGATCACAGAGAACTTGAGGCACACAGAGGTGGTGAGACATTGGTGGTGGAGTACACAGAGGAGGTGGGGTGCACAGAGGTTATGAGGCACACAAAGGGGCGGTGAAGTATAAAGAGATGATGAGGCACACAGAGGTGGAGAAACACACAGAGATGGAGAGACACACAGAGGAGTTGAGGCACACAGAGCTGGTGAGACACACAGGGGAGGTGGGGTACACAGATGCGAGGTGCACAGGGGTGGTGGAATACACAGTGGAGGTGAGACACACAAAGATGATGAGGCACACAGAGGTATAGAGACACAGGGGTAGTGGGGTACACTTAGGGGTTGAGGCAGGCAGAGGTGGTGAGATGCACAGGGGTGGTGGGGTACACAGTGGTGGTGGGGTGCACAGAAGTTATGAGGCACACAAAGCAGTGATGGGGTATACAGAGATGATGAAGCACACAGGTGGAGAGACAAACAGAGGAGGTGAGGCACACAGAGGTGGTGAGACACACGGGGTGGTGGGGTACACAGAGGTGAGACACACAGGGTGGTGGTGTACACAGAGGTGAGACACACAGGGGTGGTGGGGTACACAGCGGTGGTGGGGTGCACAGAGGTTATGAGGCACAAAGTAGTGGTGGGGTAAACAGAGATGATGAGGAACAAAGGTGGAGAGACACACAGAGGTGGTGAGACACACAGGGTAGTGGTGTACACAGAAGTGAGGCACACAGGGGTGGTGGAATACACAGTGGGGATGGGATACACAGTGGAGGTGAGGCACACAAAGATGATGAGGCACACAGAGGTGGAGAGACACAGGGGTAGTGGGGTACACTTAGGAGGTGAGGCAGGCAGAGGTGGTGAGATGCACAGGGGTGGTGGGGTACACAGTGGTGGTGGGGTGCACAGAAGTTATGAGGCACACAAAGCAGTGATGGGGTATACAGAGATGATGAAGCACACAGGTGGAGAGACAAACAGAGGAGGTGAGGCACACAGAGGTGGTGAGACACACGGGGTGGTGGGGTACACAGAGGTGAGACACACAGGGGTGGTGGGGTACACAGCGGTGGTGGGGTGCACAGAGGTTATGAGGCACAAAGTAGTGGTGGGGTAAACAGAGATGATGAGGAACAAAGGTGGAGAGACACACAGAGGTGGTGAGACACACAGGGTAGTGGTGTACACAGAGGTGAGGCACACAGGGGTGGTGGAATACACAGTGGGGATGGGATACACAGTGGAGGTGAGGCACACAAAGATGATGAGGCACACAGAGGTGGAGAGACACAGGGGTAGTGGGGTACACTTAGGAGGTGAGGCAGGCAGAGGTGGTGAGATGCACAGGGGTGGTGGGGTATACAGTGGTGGTAGGGTGCACAGAAGTTATGAGGCACACAAAGCAGTGATGGGGTATACAGAGATGATGAAGCACACAGGTGGAGAGACAAACAGAGGAGGTGAGGCACACAAAGGTGGTGAGACACACGGGGTGGTGGGGTACACAGAGGTGAGACACATGGGGTGGTGGGGTACACAGAGGTGAGACACACAGGGGTGGTGGGGTATACAGCTGTGGTGGGGTGCACAGAGGTTATGAGGCACACAAAGCAGTGGTGGGGTATACAGAGATGATGAGGCACACAGGTGAAGAGACACACAGTGCTGGTGAGACACAGGGTAGTGGGGTACACAGAGGTGAGGCACACGGGTGGTGGAATACACAGTGGGGATGGGATACACAGTGGAGGTGAGGCACACGGGGGTGTTGGGGACACAGAAGAAGTGGGGTACACAGAGGTGGTAAATACACAGTGGAGATGGGGTACACAGAGGTGGCGAGACACACAGGGGTGGTGGGATACACAGAGGAAGTGAGGTACACAAGGGGTGGTTGGGTACACACTAAGGAGGAATAAGACCGGCATAAACTGGAAATCACTAATAGTGTAAAATTACCTGTCCCACTCCCAAGTGTCTAATTCCATGCAAAGTCATGTTTGCATGTAGTTGTGGGCCGTGGCTGCTGGGAGAACAAGCACAGGGGCAGGGCCAAATTCCAGTCTGTGAGTTGCAGGCAGCGACTCAGCCTATCATAACACGGGTCAAGAAGTAAACAGAACCGGAGGATTTCTAGGGCTACTGACAGTAAGAGCCCACTTTCTACAAGCCTATTCCTAATGTATTAGGGTGGGATCCGGCCCTCCAACCCTCTAGCTTGCGGCACAGTGACAGGCGGGTGCCGGACCTGGCTCTGACAGAGATACACTTGCGGGCAGGTGACGGAACACTGCGGGGCCCTGTAGCATTAGTGCGGCTATCCTTAAGGGCTGTCCAGTCAGGGTAGCAGGCGGTGGCAGAAACAGGGCTCCAGATTGTGCCTGAGTGAGACTGTCACTCAACTCTTAGCTTCCCCGCTCTCACTGAAGCAATGTGAAACTTGCAATAAAATAAAAAAAAAAGTTATTGCTTGAAGTGCCGGTATTTCATACCGTTGCATACTGGCACACTTTGAGCACTGATATGAATTAGGGGTGAGCGGGTTCGGATTTCTGAAATCCGAACTCCCCCGAGCCCCCCCGATCCGAGTCAGGCTAGACTTTTCCCGCCTGACTCGGATCTGAAATCGAGGCAAAACGTCATCATCCCACCTTCCGAGTCTCGCGGGTTTTGGATCTTATATAAGGTACCGGCGTCGGCGCCATTTTCTCACTCGGATGTGGACAGTGAAGAGGGAGGGTGGGAGTTAGGGCTGTGTAGTGTAGTGTAGTGTAGTGCTGCTGTTGTCCACTACTTCAAAGTCCATAGGGGCTGGCTGTGTTGTGCTGTGCTGCTGTTGTTAATAGGGGCTGTGTCCACTACTTCAAAGTCCATAGGGGCTGGCTGGACTGTGTTGTGCAGTCAGTTCTCCATAGGGGCTGTGTCCACTCCAAAGTCCTGTGCAGTGTCCCAGTCCTAAAGGGGTGCTGTAGTGTTGTCCAGGGGGTGCTCTGTCCATCAGGGGTGCTCCCCCCAAGTGCTAAAAAAATAATATATTTTCTGTGTTTGTGAATTGTGTGCGCAGTAGCCGCACGTGCATCAACAAAGTAGTGCCAAGCGTGCGCCTGTGTCATAAGTAAAGGGCCGGCTGGCTTGACCGTTAAAGAGTGCTGTAACCCCCGAAAGTACACTCCAATCCAAACCAAAAAAAAATTATTTTCTGTGTTTGTGAATTGTGTGCGCAGTAGCCGCACGTGCATCAACAAAGTAGTGCCAAGCGTGCGCCTGTGTCATAAGTAAAGGGCCGGCTGGCTTGACCGTTAAAGGGTGCTGTAACCCCCAAAGTACACTCCAGTCCAAACCAAAAAAAAAATTATTTTCTGTGTTTGTGAATTGTGTGCGCAGTAGCCGCACGTGCATCAACAAAGTAGTGCCAAGCGTGCGCCTGTGTCATAAGAAAAGGGCCAGCTGGCTTGACCGTTAAAGGGTTCTGTAACCCTTAAAGTACACTCCAAAACAAAAAATATATATTTTCTGTGTTTGTGACTTGTGTGCACTGTGGCTGCACGTGCATCAACAAAGGAGCAGCGCCAAGCGTGTGCCTGTGTCCCATAAGTAAAGAGCCGGCTGGCTCATTTCTTAAAGGGTGGTGTAACTCACAAAGTGCACTACTCTCCAGCAAAAATAAAAAAATATTTTCTGTGTTTGTGTGCGCTTTAGCCGCACGTATATATCAATATAACATAAATGGAGGACCAAACTTTCTCCGATAAAAATAAAATAGGGAAAGGTCAAGAACCACTTCCTCCTAGTGCTGTTGCTGCTGCTGGGAGTTGTTCATCATCCCAGAGAGGAAGTAGGAACATCACTACTTTTACTAAACAATTGACCCTCCAACAGTCCCTAGCGATGAGGATGAAGTACGACAGCAATCATCCTGAAGCAAAACGTATAACTGAGGCCTTGACTGCTATGTTGGTGTTAGACGTGCGTCCGGTATCCGCCATTAGTGCAGTGGGATTTAGACAATTGATGGAGGTAGTGTGTCCTCGGTTCCAAATCCCGTCTAGATTCCACCTGCATCCTCAAAGCAGCAGCGACAAGCGTGCGTTTGTCTGTTAAAGGGTGGTGACACCCTCAAAGTGTGCTACACAAACAATTAAAATATTGTTCTTTTTTTTTCTGTCTTTGTGAATTGTGTGGGCTGTAGCCGCACTTGCATCTTCAAAGCAGCAGCGACAAGCGTGCGTCTGTCTGTTAAAGGGTGTTGTAACTCTCAAAGTGCTCCAAAAAATAAAATAAAAATTTTAATGTGTTTGTGACTTGTGTGCGATGTAGCCGCACTTGCATCCTCAAAGCAGCAGCGACAAGCGTGCGTCTGTCTGTTAAAGGGTGGTGACACCCTCAAAGTGTGCTACACAAACAATAAAAATATTCTTCTTTTTTCTGTCTTTGTGAATTGTGTAGGCTGTAGCCGCACCTGCATCCTTAAAGCAGCAGCGACAAGCGTGCGTCTGTCTGTTAAAGGGTGGTGACACCCTCAAAGTGTGCTACACAAACAATCAAAATATTGTTCTTTTTTTTTCGGTCTTTGTGAAATGTGTGGGCTGTAGCCGCACCTGCATCCTTAAAGCAGCAGCGACAAGCGTGCGTCTGTCTGTTAAAGGGTGGTGTAACTCTCAAAGTGCTCCAAAAAATAAAAAACTATTTTTTTAATGTGTTTGTGACTTGTGTGCGATGTAGCAGCACTTGCATCCTGAAAGCAGCAGCGACAAGCGTGCGTCTGCCTGATAAAGGGTGGTGACACCCTCAAAGTGTGCTACACAAACAATAAAAATATTCTTCTTTTTTCTGTCTTTGTGAATTGTGTAGGCTGTAGCCGCACCTGCATCCTTAAAGCAGCAGCGAAAAGCATGCGTCTGTCTGTTAAAGGGTGGTGTAACCCTCAAAGTGCGCTCCACAAACAATAAAAATATTCTTTTTTTTTTCTGTCTTTGTGAATTGAGTGGGCTGTAGCCGCACTTGCATCCTCAAAGCAGCAGTGACAAGCGTGCGTCTGTCTGTTAAAGGATTACATCGGTGACAGCATCCAAGTAGGCATGTCAGACAGTCCGTACCTGTACTGGCAGGAAAAAGAAGCAATTTGGAGGTCCCTGTACAAACTGGCTCTATTTTACCTGAGTTGCCCCCCCTCCAGTGTGTACTCCGAATGAGTGTTTAGTGCAGCCAGGAACCTTGTCAGCGAAAGGCGTAGGAGGTTGCTTCCACAAAATGTGGAGAAGATGATGTTCATAAAATGAATTATCAACTCTTCCAGGGAGACCAGCCTCCAGAACGTACAGAGGGACCTGTGGTTCCAGCAGGGACGAATTAATACTCTGTGAGGATGAGGATGTACACACTGAAGAGGGTGAGGAATCGGTGGAAGAGGAGGATGAGGATGACATCTTGCCTCCGTAGAGCCAGTTTGTGCAGGGACAGATTAATTGCCAGCTTGTTTTGTGGGGGCCCAAACGAACCAATCATTTCAGCCACAGTTGTGTGGCAGACCCTGGCGCTGAAATGATTGGTTTGTTAAAGTGTGCATGTCCTGCTTATACAACATAAGGGTGGGTGGGAGGGCCCAAGGACAATTCCATCTTGCACCTCTTTTTTTTCTTTGCATTATGTACAGTTTGGGGCCTAGTTTTTCAAACTGCCATCCTGTCTGCCACTGCAGTTTCACGCCTAGATGGGTCACGTGTTTGTGCCACCCACTCGTGTCGCTTAGCATAGTCATCCAGCTACCTCGGTGCAACCTTTTGGACATAAAAACACTATTGTGAGGTGTGAGGTGTTCAGAATAGACTGTAAATGAGTGGAAATTAAGGTTATTGAGGTTAATAATAGCATAGGAGCAGAAAAACCTACAAATTCTGTGATTTTAGCTGTTTTTATGCTTTTTTAAAAAAAAATACAGATCCAAAACACAAAACCCAGAACCCAAAACACGGAAGGGTGGTTTTGCAAAACCAATCCAGATCCAAAACACGAAGAAAGATCCAGATCCAAAACCAAAACACAAAACACGAAAAGTGGCCGGTGCACACCCCTAATATGAATATAACTCCCTACAAACAATCAATGTTTAAGTTGAAATGTTTACCGGAGTAAGAAGCTCTGTTACCCACTTTTTAGTACTTCTGTGACACCCAAAAAAAAGCCTGATGTTACCTGACAGTACAGTAGCTAATCAGAAGAGATCAGCTCTTGTAACATCTTTTCTCAATGGCAACACTCTTGCCTTTACCATTGTTCACACCACAGTAGAGGGGCTGTGAACATGTTGTCATGGATGTCCATTATCTCCACTTTGTGTCAATACTGCAGGGTAAAACAGGGACATGCAACCAAGGTAACATGTTGATACAATGAGGGTCATGAGAACAGGGCTTTAGATAGTGGTCCCTGGCCCCATTACTATTGGTGGAGCATGGCCTAATCACGAAAGATATGACCACGCTCAGGGTCGGCTCTTGGGGTGTTCGACCTGAGTGGTCAAACAGGGGCACCACCCATAGAGGGCACAACCCATAGAGGGCACAACCTTCCCCAGCATCCCGATTTCAGCAGGACAGTACTGTCCCGCTGTTCCACTCATGGCCCGAAGTGGCCTGCAGTTGGTCAGATTGGGGGGTTGGGGACCCCGGAGTTTGAATGGATGCAGGGTGCATGCATGCAGCATCCATTCAGTGCCATGAGAGAGCTGGGGGAAGCCCAGCTAGTGATGCTACCCCCACCCTGATGTTATTTGGAGACATGCCATGTGGGCACGCCCCTCAGATAATGTTACGTTAGGAGGTGTGGCCTATGGTAATTAGGCAATGCTAACAATTTTGGTCCACGCACGATAAGGAGCGCAGAGCACTCGGCCAGCACAGGGTGCTATTGGCCCTAGAGCCAGCCCTGGCCCCGCTTCTTTAGAAAAATAAAATACAAACCCTATTTGCATCCCTACGAAGCACACTATGGGCTGGGGATGGACGAGCTGTAAGCCCCTCAGCCCAGCGCAAATCCAGGGGGGTGTGATCAGTGTGGTTGCTTCCCCCCACAAGCAGAGTAGAGGAGACTGTTGGTTTCTGACTGCAGCCCTGCACACAGAAGCATACGCTGATCTGCTGACATGTAAGAGGGAAGGGGGTGTCTCCATTAGGCAGCTTTAGGCATATGCCTAAGGGTGCTGGGACTTGATGGGGAAGCCTGTTGAGGCTGCCTAGGAGAAAAATAAAGGATGTCTCCCCAGTTGGCAACTACAATGCCCACTACCCACTCTCCATTCCCCTCTTCTACCGCCAGCACCAGGGAGACAGAAAGCACCCAGAATACAGTAACATATCAGGTAGTAACAGCAGCATAATTTCCTTTGAAAGTCCTGCATTATCTCCAGCCACTGGGGACCTGCTATAGAAATAGAGTGGACGTCAACAACATCTGCTTGTTCCCTGCATTAACCTTAGCTTCCAGAGAGACAGATAGTATATAGATGTCCAGGAACATCAGCAACCATACACCCTTTGTAAGCCCTGTACTACCATCGGCCTCTGGGGACCCACTGGACCAGAACCACAATTTACCACAGCTGATTGCCCTCTCCCCATTCCCTGACTTTAACATCACCGCTGGAGGGATGGAGGGAGCTTAGAAGTCCAGGAACATTGGACTTATACCCTGTTATAAGTTTAACCCTGTTTTACTACCATTTATTGGGAATCCACAGAGCCAGAGTTGTAGTTTACAACAGCAGAACAACTGAAGCTGAGACCCATAGCAGGTAGTGCATGGGGAAGGGGGGCGGTAGTAGGCAGAAGTTCAGTATAGGGTGTTGGGATGCCTTGCACCGGTCCTGGTGACATCAGACCTGAGCCCCTGATGGTCCTTTCCAACAAGTCTGGGCCCGGGTAATTAGTACTCACTCCCTCCCTTCTCTGTAACCCAGCATGGGAATACAGTAGCTAGTTATTTGCTGCTGTGAGATAATACAAAGATAGACCATGATCATCAGCAAGAAGAAGGCACATATGAGGCTTTGTAGCTTGGATTTAGGGTCAGTGACATGGCCCCTGAATTGGACCTCTGATGAATGATGGTGGAATATAAAGCATAATGAGGAACAGATTGCATGTAAAGAGGCATGAGGGGTATATTTAGTAGAGTGGTAAGAAAATAGCCTGAAATCTGACAAAATGGTTTTAACCAGACTGCAGTTTTAATCTGATTTATATATTTTACTTAATAGTAATAAATTATACCTGGCTTTCTAGTTATAAAGAGACAACAGTCTTCTTTGTCTTCATTGTCTATTTTACAAAAATGTATTTTGCACTGCAAGCACATAAACATGGCTATTATAATGTATAGTATAAAGTGAAAATGTAGGAACAAAAATCTGTAGAACTGATGAAAAAAAAATACCAGTGAAGTTGATGTTAGTCTCTAAACATGCATAACATGTATCTGATACTGATGGGAACTGTCTCCCACAGGACTTCGAGCATCCATTGCCATGGCAACAGTTTAGAATATGATTATCTGGAAGGTTTCATTGTGGTGTGGTGTTCATAATAATGCACTGAATATGACATATTATGATTACTGTAAATTCTGCAATAAACAGTAGTGGCATAAAGAGAAAATGTAAAACTGTGCAGTTAATGCTGGTGCTACTGTGCACATTTTTTTCAGTTTTGCAATAGCACAAAAGAAAAAGATATGATAAAATATATTTTGTTGAGTGTACAGTATATTGCAAGCATTATTTCTCTATCTCTAACTGACATATCCTAAGGTTTATTCATACAGGCATATCTCCTGGTCTAACACTGTATGTTTACTTTTGAAAAATGTTTGTCTTTAATTGTTTCCAGGTTCAGCACACATACAGTAGCATTTGGACAATTTGTTAAGTGTTGATAGGTTTTACATTCATGACATGTAAAACCTCTGTGGAAAGTCCCTGTTTTGAGCACTACAGACATTTCATACCACTCCTAACTCATTATCATGCAGTTGGTTCCTATGCCTAGGCACAGCCTTTAATATGATAGAAACTTATTTCCTAATTATTAACCTATATATTGGAGCTTTTCTGTATCAGTTGTTGTAAAGTCATTCTTAGTTACAGAATCGGTATGTAATGCCTCCTGTCAAAATACCGACAGTGGCATCCCGATGGTTGGTATCCTGACACGGGTTGGGTTAGTATACTAACTTTCCCTTCTTGTATCCTAACCCTAACCCTCCCCACCCATACCCATACCCTAACCTTAACCCTCCCCGTTAGTGCCTAAACCAAAGTCTCCCCATTCATGCTAAACTAACCCGTCCCCCTTAGTTCCTAACTCCCCCAGTGGTGCCTAACCCTACCCCCTAGGGGTGCATAACCCTAACCCCCCCAAAACAACCCCGCTAGGCTACCTAAAACTCTCCCACTGCATTTAACAGCTAAGACGCCCTGAACTTAACTGGTTCGGGCAGGCATCTGTCTGTATTCTGGCGTCAGTATTTCTGCCAGTCCGCTAACAACATCCCCTTAGTTACTATCACTGCAATCCAGCTACTGGAATTCATGATTGTTTTACAGAATATATGAACTATAACTTGACTGCTAAAACACCTGACCTCTGCTTATTTCTAGACTCTCTCTCTTTGCTCCCCTGCTTTAATCTGGCTCCAGACTAGTTATTTAGAAAAATAATTAGAAAGTTTTGGCAGAATATCAATCTTGCCTTATGCACAGCATGAGTGCTCCCATGTGCAATCCTCAGATCCTGTCATTTATATTGCCATCTATTTTGACTTTTGCTACCAGTGTGTTCCTTTGTGCAGTTCTTCCCTCCTATGACAGTTTGCTGTGATTCTAACCCTGTGTACAATTTTCAGCTTTTGCAAATTTAGCCACCAGCACAAAATCATCAGCCTTTATGTGCAATCCTTAGCTATCATGAATTTTGTTTCAACCATGCCTCTGCGTGTATCTCCAGTACCTGCATTGTCAAGCCAGCTACTACAGTACTACTCAGATCTAATTCAAGCATTGTCTGTATATCTTGAGACTTTACTGCCAAGTCTACAACTGATGGTTTAATTCCATTCAGGTCCCTAAACATGTCTAATTTCTTATTTTTTTATCTAAAGAATTGTATAGAACAAAATGTGCCTGCAGAAATTCAAGTAAAAAGGGCAGCTTTTGTAACTACATTTTCTTAAACTTGTATCTCATTTTGCTTTACAATCTTAACAATAGTAGATCAAGTGTGGGATTCTCAATGAAAGATAAAGCAAGGGCAGGAACAAAATAAAATATAAAGCCAGTATTCCTTCATAACATTATTTGAAAACTGCAAACTTACATAGAAATAATAATAATAATAATAATAATAATAATAATAAAAAATAATATTAATAATTTTGATAGCTCCAAATTGATTTGTTAGTTAACCACTTAACTGACAAACTCTTTTTCCAAAAACCACTCTGAAATTGTCAGATTTTTTTTATGATTGAATTAGGTCAAGAACATCATTTTAAAACTTATCCAACACAATTTTTAATTAAAAGAAAATTTTTAAACACAGTATTCCATAAAAAATAGCTAATTTTATGATATATTGTATTGATGCCTATTGACAGCTGTACCATCGATAAAAAATTGTTGATTGAGGCCGATGTTTCATTAACACATATACTGTACATACATACACCTATATATTATATATATATATATTTATATATACAGTATATATACTAGGGGTGAGCGGGTTCGGATTACTGAAATCCGAGCCCCCCCGATCCGAGGCTGGCTCGACTTTTCCTGCCTGACTCGGATCTGAAATCGAGGCAAAATGTCATCATCCCGCCTTCCGGGTCTCGCGGGTTTGGTATTCTATATAAGGTACCCGCGTTGGCAAAAATATATTTTTTCTGTGTTTGTGAATTGTGTGCGCAGTAGCCGCACGTGCATCAACAAAGTAGCACCAAGCTTCTGCCTGTGTCATAAGTAAAGGGCCGGCTGGCTCATCCGTTAAAGGGTGCTGTAACCCCCAAAGTGCACTCCAAATAATATATATATATTTTTCTGTGTTTGTGAATTGTGTGCGTAGTAGCCGCACGTGCATCAACAAAGTAGTGCCAAGCGTGCGCCTGTGTCATAAGTGAAGGGCCGGCTGGCTTGACCATTAAAGGGTGCTTTAACCCCCAAAGTGCACTCCAAACAAAAAAAAAATAATTTTTTGTGTTTGTGAATTGTGTGCGCAGCACGCCAAGCGTGCGTCTGTCTGTCATAAGTGAAGGGCCGACTGGCTCGTCTGTGAAAGGGTGGTGTAACCCCCTAAGTGCACTCAAAAGAAAATAAAAAAATATTTTCTGTGTTTGTGAAATGAGTGCAAGGTGGCTGCATCAACAAAGGAGCAGCGCCAAGCATGTTTCTGTGTCCCATAAGTCTGTTAAAGGGTGGTGTAACCTCCAAAGTGCACTCCACAAAAAATAAACAATTCTTTTGTTTCTGTGTTTTTGTGTGTGAAATGTATGCGCAGTAGCGGCATGTGCATCAACACAGCAGCAGCGCCAAGCGTGCGCCTGTGTCATTTGTCAAAGGCTGGTTTGGACATGTGGTCCGGACTGAAGGATGTGCCAACAATTTCTGACATGTCTACTGTCACTGCATATGATACTGTCACCACTGACAGAATGGTGGAGGAATAATTTTCTGTGTTTGTGAATTGTGTGCACTGTGGATGCAAGTGCATCAACAAAGGAGCAGTGCCAAGCGTGCTCCTGTGTCATAAGTAAAGGGCCTACACAAAAATATATCAGGTGTCCCACCTTAGCGCCTGCTCCAAAGAATGATCAATTAATACTTAACTTATATGTATCACGAATATCTTTGGACTTCTTATCTCCAAATCAAAAATGAGGTGTAACCAATGTGTATCGTAATATGTGAAGAAAGACAAAAGAAGAAAAAAATCTAGTGCAGATTGTCTCACCATAAATTCATAAAATACAAATAGAATATTTTCCAAATGATCCTGATGCTATATGCAGAATAAATGCTTGTGTGAAAAATCCTTAATATATAACACACATTTATTCAAAGCACAAATTAATATAAGCACATACAATACAATATACAAAAGGAGCTTCTAGATGAATAATGAGCCTCCTTTGAAACATCAATTCACCAGAATTACAGGTGAAGTTGGCCTCCTACCAGAATCCAGGTAAGTAGATGCATATAATAACTGGGAAGATGTAAAAAACCCGGGTTCAGCCTCAGCTATTTGTCCTCATCTGTCCCACACCGGTTCTGGATGGATCCTATGGTCCCTCTTTGCTGCCAACGCGTTTCTACCATTAAGGTCTTTGTCAAGGCAATGAGGGTCTAGTAATGTGGGCCACCTTAAATACCCTTATCAATCAAGAACTGGATTACTGGGAGGAGCCACCTTCTTTATAATATATAATTCAAAACATCAATTCATGTATCACAATATATATAATCATTAAAATCCCCTATACTTATATATTTAAAATTCATAAATTATCCATATTGCACCAACCCAGAATTTTTCTTTTTAGAACTTAAAAAACGGCATCCATATCACTTCCGGTAAGCGGGTCCACGTGTGTCCTATCGCGGCTCCTTCCAGTGTTTCACGTGAGACACACAGCACTTTGGGATAAGTAATTCCTTCCCCAGGTGTCCAATAACAATATAGGTGATGTCCGAACGTTATGTCCTTACGACGGACACAAAGTTCCGTCGCTCTGAGCGCAATGGCCGGAAGTACGCGTCACGCGGCCTTAAGGATTCTGGGATTTGTAGTCAAAAAGTCCCGCCGATCCCGGAAGTCCACGTAACACTGTGTGAGGATGCTTGGGGCTTGTAGTAGAAATGCCTCACTAGTTCTTAAAGTGACATATCAATAACCATGCCTTCCATGTAAATCAATACATTGTCAGTGCTTTAATAACAGCTGAAGTTTATGGTTTAGAAAGTCCATTTATCCCATATTAGCCTATCGGTAAAATATATTTTCTCAGGTTGGGAAGTTCTCTCCTAGGCTCCTGAGCGTCTGCAGTGATATAGTGAGACATTTTGTGCTGAACATATTTATATCTGCATTAGCTTTTTTGCAAGCTTTGTTTTATTGCAATCCTCATAATGTGTTGCTGTCTATGGGATGTAACCTTTTCTGAACACCACTTTCTGTTTTCTTTTGGTTCTCTATGCTCAGAGTACCCTCGCGATGCTGTTTGGTTGCCTAGGATACTGTGACCATGGAACCTCCGACGACGCGACGTCATCACTGAGCGACTTGGGTGATGGGACAGTCTCAACACACTTTTTCACAGGCTCCTGAACCTTCTTTAGGTAAGCTAGTTTTTGTATTTGTATTGTATACCTTGACAAAGGGGCAACACAGCCCCGAAACGTTGGAATATTTAATTACATGCATATGACTTTTGCAAATCCCGGAGGGCCGCTGTTTTTCTTTTCTATACTGCATGATGTATCCGGAGGGCACCTGGGTGTTATGCTTTAAGGAGGAGAGTTCCGGACTGTACTATACATACAAATTTATATAACCACATATACAAATATATATACAAATATATTTTTATATATATAGCCATACACACACACACACATGTATATATTATATATATATACACACACACATGCACATGCACACACATATATATATATATAAATAAAAAAAAATATATATATATATATATATATATATATATATATATGAGAAACAGGGCTCTGTTCATGATGACACATACTTGGAGGGGTGGCAGGGGACAGCATGCTGCTTACACAGTAAATAGCGGCTGCAAAGAGGACAGTGCAGCCACTGGTGGATTGGTCCCGGCTCCCTCTAACTAGGCTGCGTCTGTGGCGACACCAGTGGAGCGGCGAGAGGTGAGCGGCTTCTATTTTCCATGTGGCTGCTCCAGCGGTGAGGGTACAGTAAGTGGGGAGGTAGTGAGGGATTTGTGGAGGCCAGTGGGTTAACTTTTTTCCTTTGCTGCTGCACCATCCACTCTGCAGCAGACGGGTGTTGGATCCGTGGAGCTGCCTTCTCTATTTGCCCGGGGAGCTGCTCCGGGACCAGTGGTGAGGGTAAGTTGGGAGGTAGTGAGGGATTTGTGGGGACCAGCTGCTTAACTTTTTTCCTCGGCTGCTCCATCCACTCTGCAGCAGCCGGGTGTTGGATCCGCAGTGCTGCTTTCTCTAGCCAGACTGCAGGGGGCTAGAGGACAGTGTCTGCATTTTCCTAGTTGCTTGGGGTCTGCTGCTTCCTATTGCAGATGCTGGTGTGTGTACTTCCTGGCCTGTCAGGCAACGGGGGCATAAAGCGGCTTGTCACTTTTACTTTATCCGGCGGCTGCTCCATCTCCTCTACAGCTGCCGGGTGGGGGTGTGCCAATACTGGCTTCCCGATCACTGCTTTCTAGCAGTGATCAGAACAGGGGGAGGAGCAATGGGTGTAGCGGGACCAGGAGGTCCCTCTGAGATGGGCAGCTGCTAGAAATTTACTTCCAGCAAGCCGCCCATTGGGCATTTCTGACTGGTCGCATCAGATACAACCATGTTAGGGAAAGCCAAGCCGTAGTAGTATCTGATATGACTGTGCAAGGCAAGTGGTTAAAGCTGTTCTTCATCTATAATTACTCTCCAGTGCAGAACTGTAACTAGACATTTTTGTGCCCTGTGCCAGAAAGAGATTTGGTGCCCCCCCATCATAAACAGGTACAGTGCATGCCACAGTCCAAAAAACAGGCATGGTCTCATAGAGAAGGGGTGTGGCCACACTATTGTACCCCCAATTAACATTATCCCAGACAGTAGTGCCCCTTTTTTTACATTACACTACATACTACATTACACTACATACCTGTAGTAGTGTCCCCTATATACATTATGCTAAATTGTAGTAGTGCCCCTTACACATTACAGCACACAGTAGTAATGCCCCTTACACATTATGCCCACTGTTCAAATTCCCCCATTATACATTATACCCACTGTCACGACCAGCCGGCCGATTCTCCAGATACCTCAATCTGAGAATCGCCACCAGTGACTTATGGTTACCTCAGCACGTGCAGTTAGTATAACATGGTTCTGCCACCACCAACGAAGTTAACGGGAGTCGTTAGGTTCTCCCTTTAAATCTCAATATGCACACTCACTTACTTATAGGTACGTAGCTTTGACCTCACAGGCTTGTGAATTCGACAAGAACACGGAGAATACACTGGATTAAGAATGTTTAATCCGAAAAATATTTCCAAGGTTATTGATTACAGAAAAAGGTAGTACAAATATGGACAATACAAATATATCACAAATAGGTTTCAGAAAGTAAAAGGAATTAAAAATGAAAAGAACCCAGAGTCTTTACATCTAGACTCAGTCGTGAAGGAGACACAGGAGCATTGGATTCTGGCCAGTCATCAGGACTCTCCTTGGGCACAAGAACACTTATCACTGAGGGAGATGCATAGTTATACCCTCACAGCTGCACTAGCCCCCACCTTTGGGTTTTTCACTCTTTCATTGCTGTACACTGGTCATTAAGAAATCGGCCACACCCTTCCATATTGTCTATAGGAAGTAGGGGGTCTTGAAACAGTGTGAAGGGGGTCTTTAGAAACCAATATGCAGGTAACATACCCTACATTCTTGTCATCTCCCTTCTAAAGGATTTTATATCCCATGACCTGGCTTGACCAGGTCTGACCATCTGCATTAAGGATGTATCTCTCCCCAAACTTTATGGCCTGTAGAGAGAAGAGATGGTTATCTAGATGCCTGGTTCCAGGAAGACAAATCTCCTCCAAGCTTTGTATTCCTACAGGTCAAATACAGGGCACTGCCTAGAAACCATGTTGATACACACATTTATATATATATATATATTTACATGACATCATTCCTGGCGATTATTCTCTGGAATAAATGCCACACCCACACTACAAATACCCCCTTTTACATATTATGTCAAACAGTAGAAATCCCCCTCCCCAATTACTCATTATGCCACACAGGACAACTCCCACCCTCCCCATTACACATTATGCCATACAGTACAACCCCCATACCCCATTACACAGTATGCCACACTGTACAACTACCCACCTTTTTTCCCTTACACATTATGCCAACATTCAAGGGAATCTCCTGAAGTGTGCCAATAGAAGATTTAAGCACATAAGTTGCACATAAAATGACATACACACCTAACTAAGTGTAGAGGCTCCCAAGGGGAGGTTGAAACTACAAATCCCTCCTATGCCCATTTTAACCAATACACCCAGGCTACTTGTGGGACTGGCCCCAAATAATAGGTAACCCCTTGGTAACTGTAATAAGGGGAGACTTAGACCAGTATTTCTCACCCCCTTGCTGTGGCACTTCTGCCCCCTCATGACATCCAGCACAGCCTGGGATGCAGAGCACCACACCAGGTTGTGCACAGTGGGTGCCACTCCCTGGTCAAATCAATGAGGACCTCTCCTTCACAAGGTTCCCCATGGCTCCAGGGTTTCTTCAGTGGGTGATCAATTTGTCCTGGCAACCAGGTATCCAGCAATGGAGTCATCTAGTCCTTTCTGTGCTGGCCCCTCCCCAGTGCACTCACAGGTGGCATGATCCTCTTCTCTAGTGGCAGCAGGTACACAAAGCTCCAGTGGGGTCTCAGATCCTCTTCACTCACCAGCAGTCAGAAGGCACCAGTGGGGCAGATCCACCACCAGGGTCCTCACCAGGGCTCAGTCCATGGTGGGCAGGCTCCACTCCAGCAGCAGTCTATTCAGTCTTCATCATTCGGCAGTGCTCCTCCTTAGCAGCAGCAGGGCATCAGCACCTCCTAGCAGCAGAGCTCCCTCTCTCCTAGAAAATATCAGCTCTTTTCCACCAGCAGCAGGACCATCAGCAGGTAACTCTAGGAGCAATCATCCACCTCTGGGGTCCTCACATCATGAGCAGAGGTGTCCACAGTGGGGTCATCAGGAGCTGAACTCTGCTCTGTCCCAGTGACACTATGCAAGGGGGCTGTTAGTCTGGCATTACCCCTGCTCCATCCAGCAATCACCCCCCACTATTATTCATGGTAGTTTGCAGCCACAGTAGATGAGAGTGAAGCAAGCTAGGTGATCATGGGTGGAGCCAGCCGGTTCCTCCCACAGTGCTTGTGTACTCTGTGCGGGCACACCAGCCACACCACCCTAGTTATGGCCCTTCTCCAGGGATCTGTAAAATTGTTGTTAGAAACTATAGATGTGCTCTGACCCCCGTGTTTTGGTTTTGGATCTGTATCTCCTTCAAGGTTTTGGATCTGGATTAGGTTTTACAAAATCACCCTTGCGTGTTTTTGGTTTTGGATCTTTTTTTTTTTTAAATGATTAAAACAACTGAAATAACATAATTTGGGCCTTTTTTTGTTCCTACAGTGTTATTAACCTCAATAACATTTATTTCCAGTCAATTTTGACCACCTCACAGCTCACAATATTGATTTCATCCAGTTTAGGCAAAAATGTTGCATTGAGCTAGCTGGCTGACTAATCTAAGCAAAAGCAGTGGGTGGCACTAACGTGGCAGTTCACCTTCCAACATGGCATAGAATGGCACTGCAGTGGTAGACAGCAAGGCAGTTAAATAAACTTAACTACCCCATAGGAAGTTTAAAAACCAAGGATATTTTCATTAATCAAGAACTAGGTCAGAGGCCCTAGGGAGTAGGAGTATGTATGAAGTTGAAGGCAGGGAAAGGAAAGTCTGATTAGTAGTAAATTTTATTAATTTTTTTTAATCAAAATCAAATTTATGAGTGGGGAGGGGAGGAGGGGAGGCATTTACAAAAAAATATTTAATTCATTCACATTAGTCCTTGCCCCAGAAGAATCTTTGAGCGCAATGCATGCTGCTGCTGGGAGTGGATCTTCATCCCAGAAAGGGACCAGGAAGACAACTTTTAGTTTAAAAAAACAATTGACTGTTAAACAATCCTTTGCAAGGGAGAACAAGTATGACAGCAGTCACCCAGTTGCACAGCGGGTCACTGACACCATTACATCTTTCCTGGTATTAGATGTGCATCCAAAATCTGTCAATAATGCAGTGGGTTTTAGACTGTTAATTGAGGTCCTGTGTCTCTGCTACTAAATCCCATCTAGATTCCCCTTCACTAGAAAATCAATTCCCAGCCTTTACAGCTATAATAAAAAAACTAATGTAGTCCAATATGCCATTGTTCCCACTGTTCAATTAAACACAGATATGTGGACAAGCAGAACAGAGTAAACACAATATTACATGACTGTAAAAGCCCACTGGGTGTATAACCATCAGTGGCACCAACAGCAGCAGCATATAAGAAACAGCTGCTCATTCAGAGGCAGGTTACTAAGAGGCATACCACTGACAACCTTTTAGAAAAACTCAGGGAAGATATTACAAAATGGCTTACCCCACTTGGACTCTCCACAAGATTTGTGATTTCTGATACTGACACAAATTTAGTGAGAGCATTAAAGCTGGGTGAACTCCAACATGTCCTATGTTTTTCTCATGCATTCAAATAGGTGGGGCAATTTTTTTTACATGACAGGGCCATGCAGGAGATGCTATCTGTGGCCTGAAATTTCTGGACATTTTTGACATTCAGCAGGTGCATTAAGAAGATTGCAGCATCTGCAAGAAATGTTGAATTTGCCCTGCCACCAGCTGAAGCAAGAGGTAGTTACACCCTTTATATGTTTCAGCGGATGGAGGAACAGCAAAAATCCATCCAAAGTGAACTTTGACATAGGAAAATGAGGGGGAGTTTACCTTACTCAAGCTCAGTGGAAAATACTTTCTATGTTGTGCAAAGTGCTGAAACCCTATGAAGTAGTCACCTATGAAGTGAGTTAAGATACTGCCAGCTTAATTCAGGTAATTCCCCTAAATAGACTGTAGGAAAATAAACTTGGGAAGCTGAAACTAAGCAATTCTGCAAAGTACATTGGACTTGTAGATCAAGTCCTTTATATGCTTCACCAGGATCCAAGGGTTGTTAGGACCTTCCTATCAGATAAATACATTTTTGCGACAGTGCTGGATCGTAGGCTTAAGTCATATGTTGTGTCTTTCTTCCAAACAGACACAGAACTGAAGAGATGCAATGACCTGCTGGTAAGCAAATTGTCAGCTAAAGTGGCACATGATGCAGCAATGGCTCCTCATTCAGTTTCTACAACAAGTGTGGCTGCCAAAAAAATCTAAACTTTCACAAAAGACCCACTGGTGATGTAGATGAGTCAACACAACCAAGTTTTGACATCTGGTCAGGTCTAAAAGAATTGCGTACAATTAAGTTAATGAGACCACTACCTTGATTCCATCTAATATGGTCACCATTCAAAGAATGGTTAAGAACTATTTCTAATGATATCGTCCAAATAGGCATGTTAGTAAAAAAGGCAATTTGGAGGCCCTTTCAAAATTGGCTTTGCTTTACTTGAGCTGCCCACCCTCCAGTGTGTACTCCGACAGAGTTTTCAGCACAGCCTGGAACCCTGTCAGTGATTGGTGCAGGAGGCTACTTCTTCAAATTGTGCAAAAGATGATGTTCATCAAAATGAACTACAAATTTCACAAAGATGATCTTTACAACCAATTATGTCCAAAAATTACAGAGGCACCTGTAATGGTGGATTTCAGTGGGGACAAATTAAAATTGTGTGAAGAAAGATGGTGTAGACACTAATAAGGTTGAGGAATCTGATGATGATGGTAACAACATCATGCCTCTGTAAAGCCAGTTTGTGCATGTAGAGATCATTGCCAGCAATGTCAGCTGCCCATTTGTAGATTATTGTCTGGGTGCCAAACAAACCACTACGTGATTGAAGATATTGTTGATGAAGATGTTGGTGGTGAAGATGGCAGGTGTTTGGATCTAGCAGAGAGAAGGGAGTTAGCTGACACTGGACTGGTTGTTGTTACTTTTTTAGCCAATATTTCTGAATTTTACAAAAACTTTTAGGATGGATGCACTGCAGATGATGTAACAGGGAGGAGGTTCCTATATGTTTAAGGTCCCTACCTCTACTTACTCTGGCTTTACAAAAGGTACAGATGGCTTGAATATTGTTGTCCTGATTTGGGTAGAAATTATTCCATATATAAGAAGTGGATTTTTTTGTCTTATGCCCAGACATGACAATGGGCTTTTCCTTATATGGATAACAACTGGTTATTCCACTGGTGCCTGATTTACACAAACAACATCCTCATCAACAACAACATCATCATCAACATTCTTATTATTGGGGTCAACTAAACAAATATCCTCCTCATCCTGGTGCACTTCCACAGAAGCATCTTCAATTTCTATGTCAGCATCTTCACTTGTTTATAAATCATCATAAGAGGCAGAAACACCAGTCATAGCCTTAGCCTTTACTTACCACTTCATGTGGTGAAAGGCATTTTGCCATTTTTATGTCTTTCTGCAGATAACTTTCCCTTTGATGTTTTTTTCTTTGCCACTGTTAAATATTGCTTCTTTGATTTTAGATGCCCTGACTTAAGCTCTGTATGCCCTTGGGCATCAGCTTTAGTTGATGATGTAGACAGACTAGTATCATCATGACTGGTGGCCCCTACAGCAGTATGTGGTTCCTGCTTTCTTCTCAACTGATAGTTCTCCATATAAACAAACATGAACAAAGTGGGGTAAAGCTCACAAATCAGTTTGTTCCAATTTAAAATATTACACTGCAGAATCAATGACTAACAGTGTCACAATATTTTTTATGAATAGTTGCCTGCTTTACCACATAGTGTCACAGTAATTTTTATGAAAAATACACTGTGTTTCCATTTTCAGTGTCATAAGATTTTTTTATGAATTAAAAAAGAATAACACACTTTGCTACCACTTGCAGTGTCACAAGATTTTTTATGAATTAGAAAATAATAACACACTTCACTACCACTTACAGAGTCACAATATTTTTTATGAATATGAAAATAATAACACACTTCACTACCACATACAGAGTCAAAATATTTTTTATGAATAAGAAAAAAATAATACACTGCGTTCCTACTTAAAATGTCACAATATATTTATGAATAAGAATAAAACACTGCGCTACCACATACAGTGTCACAATATTTTTTAATAAATAAATAGAAAAGAATAACACTGCGCTTCCACTTAGAGTGTCACAATATTTTTTTATGAAAAATAATAACACACTGCACTATGACATATAGTGTCACAATATGTGGATGAAAAAGACAATGGGTCCTAAAATGGCGCTAATTGTCATAAAGTTCGCTTACATTAGAATAAGTCAATGGTATCAAAGTCCGTCCAGTTCTGTAATGTAAAAAATCCCTGTTGTAGAAATGTGTTGGACCGGTGTTCTTATAAATCGAAAATTCTTCATTTAATCGTGCATTTCAAAGAAGAAAAGAGAAAAAAATCATAGTGCAACACTGTAATCCAGAAAATACATAGGAATTTATTCAAACATTACACTCACATGGTTTAAAAATTAAAACAGCATATAGCCACAAAAAGTGGTAACTCCAAAATAATGTCTGCTGACAAGAGATTTTTTCACCGTAATTGATACTCCAAATGTATCAGGTTCTCACCGGTCCTGGGCAGCCAGGGTCCCTGAATGTAATGGAGGATGGTAAATCAAATGGTGATCCAGCAGTACACATAGAAAGGCCCTTTCTCACCATGGGCTTAACATGTTTCGGACGCTCTGGTCCTTCCTCAGAAGCCTAATGGTGAGTCTTCACAATATGGTTTAAATACCCCATAAACCACTCCCCTGGGGTGTATCCATTCAATTTTCCCGCACTTCCGCTAACCGGAAGTGCGTCATCACATGCATCCTGCGAACCGGAAGTGCGTCATCCAAAATGGCCGCGGCACTTCCGGTTTCGCAGAGATCCTGCGTTCCATAAACAGGAAGTGAACAATTATGAACACCAACCCAGCATTCAGTTTCCATGGAGACGAGGAGTATAAGGCTGCTTGTTTTTGTCTTTTGCGCAATTTGGGATTCAAATTTGTCTATACTACAATATGTGGATGATAAACTGCGGTCTGGCCAGCAGTGTCACTAAACAATAATAGCATATCTAGCACACACAAAAAAAATGAAAAAAATATATATTTATTTTACATTTTTGTGAAATTATAATTTTATTTAACTTTTATTTTTTTACACTAGGGAATGGCACCTCTGTATTGACAGAGTTCATCTGATTGACATAGTACCTCTTAATGTACTGCATCCCTAGCCCCTTGAAGGAGAATACAATGGAGCATCACCCCTTTTATGTATTGCAGTTCCCCTTTATGTACTGCAGCCTCAGCCTCTTTATGGACAACACAGCAGAACCCCTTTATGTACTGGGGAAGAACACCCATAGATTGACAGAGCACCCTTGGTTGACACAGCACTCCTATATGTACTGCAGCCCTAGCTTCTTTATGGGCTGCACAGCAGTACCCCTTTATATGCTCTAGCCCTAGCCATTTGAAGGGACTGCAGCCCCAGCCTCTTGATGGACAGGACAACACAGCAGCACCCCTTTTAGTACTGCAGCCCCCCTTTATGTACTTCAGCCCCAGACCATTTTTGGACAACACAGCAGCAGCCCTTTATGTACTGCAGCCCCAGCCACTTGATGATACTGCAGCCCCACTCCCTTGATTGACAGAAAAACAATGACAGCAGCCCCAGCCCAACAACATTGCTCCCTTGAAAAGTTGATAGCACGAGCACAGACAGAGCAACACATAGCTTGTCTGCTCTGTACACTCTCCACAGCCGGAGTGAAAGTGGCTCCGATCAAAGGGACCATTATAGAATTCAAAACCCGTGAGAATCAGATAGCGGGATGATGCTATTTTGTCTCATTTTGGATTCTGAGTTAGGCAGGAAAACCTGAGCCGGACTCGGATCCTTCTCATCTCTAATAGAAACCACCTGGATAGAAGTATTTTTTTACATGAATACCCTAGCTAAATTTATCTGAATAATTTTAGTTTGGAGAATCTTTATTCAGTTAGATCATTAAAAATATATTTTTATCTAAAGGTTGTTTAGTGATTCAGCTGCTTTTGCAATGGACTGTATACCTGTTGTCCTCATGCTTTAGCAGTAACCAGCTCTGACTGTAGCCCTGGTGCTGGTTATTTATTCTGGAGAATTGGATTTTAGAATTAATAATATACTGAAAAATGCAAAACAGTAATGTGTATTCATTATTAAATTAAATGATATCATAACATAAATTTATGATTCTAGTTATATTTGTATGTCATTCAGTTTAAGAAGTCAAAAATAATTAAGTTATTTTTTTTTTCATTTAAAGATGCAATCTCGTTATTTCTCTTTGATGATATATGAATTTGTGTTTCTCTATTTTAAATGTGGCCAGGTGGGTTTTGGGTAACTATCAAGAGGGTTCCTTTAGTGTGTGTTTTAGGTGGGTTCAAACTGTAGGTGTCCATCCACTAGCAGACTTCAAAATGACAATGTAGTAATCATGCAGTCGTTTGTCAGTCTGTGATGTGCCTACACTGAACGAGCAGTTATTCAGTGTAGGCACAATCAATCATCTGCAAACATGCTGAGCCTGATATTATCGTCAGGTTGTCCAGCATGTTTGCCAGATGACAGATGTTTAAACAACCAGTGGGAGCACACATCGCTGGTTATTTTAAACATTTTTGCAAACTATTTGCAAATGATTTATGAACGATTGAATGATAACAATATCATTATTATTCCATTGCTCAACTTAATCGTCTAGTGGATGGGCACCTTTAGAGATCACAGATGGGTGGATTCCCATAAAAGATACTTAAACAAACAAATTGAATAAAAAAGTGTCAATTTCTTATAATACTTAGCTACGATTGTCGATTAATTCAATAGATACAGCAATCACATCAGCAAATACAGGAGTCCTTCTCTCAGCATCTAGAGACTGGATTATGTTCAAATGTCTTAGCACTTCTGCAATTACTGTTGTTCCAGGAATAAAGCTCCTTCTACACTGACAAATTACAGCTTATATAGACTGCAAATAGAAAAACTCCTGAGTAGGCATTTTAACAAGTATAAAGGTAATTTTTAGAAATATACATAAATATTAATAAACAGTAGGGGGCACTGTTGCCTCAATTATGAATATTGGAATAAACATTTCAATAACTTTTATGATATGTATTTTGTATTAGCTAAAGGTAACACAATGTGTATTTTGGATTAAGTATGTCTGGTCACATAACTAAACATTTGTAATAGCTAACTAGTTAGCATTTTAAAACATATTGACATAGAGTGGACTTTGTCACAATTTGTAGATGATGCAAAACCAACTGAGAGCACTGAACAGAAAAATGGCTTGTCAACTCCATTTTGGTCACTCCTTGTACACTCCACCCTCGCTCTTAGGTGTTATTGCATGATAGACCTTACAAGTTTCTCCTGTATCTGTTATCATCAGGACACGATTTAACATTTTCTATACTAGAACAAAATTTACCTAATAACCATATACCACTTTTAATCACCAAATATTTCACTAAAAACATTATCAAAACATAACCTATTAAATGTAAGATTCCCATGAACCACCCTTTGATCCCAAAGAGCCAATTAGCTGGAACTAACCAGGATAGAAATCATATACCATCTAGATCATACTCTGGGTCATTATGAGCTTTCCTAAACTCCTCCTTTAAGTTATGTGCTTTCTTTAATATGTGCTGTTTTAGGATTACTGAAACTGTCTGCAATATAATTGGCACATACCTCCTTGAGCTGCTTATGTCTAGTATATTTAAAATCTTATCAGTTACATTGTCAAATAACAATATATTATATGCATTTCAACATATTACCCATAGAGAGTTAAAGCCATACTCATCTTCTTATACCAAGGTTTGAAGACCAAATCATTAGTCCTTTCTTTATTTTGTTTCAGAGCCCTCTTATGCATCATATGAGCAGGCATTGTTTTTACATCTAACTGCTTCTGAATCCATGTTGCAGGTGATAAATGGGCCATAGCACAGCTACCAAATACTCCCTATGGTAAAAACTTATATGTCTGATGTCCACATACAAAATAATATCCTTTGGCTAATCTCCTCTGCCCACCTTTCATTATTTCCTTCACATACCACAATTATTTTGTAGCATTTTTACTGGGCATCCTTTTATTAAATACACCTTACTTTGATCCTTAGACGTACACTGTACATGATTTCTAGTAGTATTCCATACACTTGAATGATTCAGATACTGTATACATTTATTATAACTAGTATTATACGTGATCTGTTGTGAGTATACCAGTGTCCCACTGATATTGTAAACCAATGGTTTAGCATAAAACATTACATTCACTTCAAAATTAATAGTCCCTATGTCAGGGTTCAGCCTAAGATCGGCTGTCTCTCACCTTTGTGCTGGCTTCCCTTGACTTCTCATTTTGTCAGATGTCTGGTGCAGTGATGGGCAAAGTGCTGAGCATTCTGCCTTAGGTGCTTGTGAACTTCCAAGGTCGGCTGTGTGTGTTAGGGATCGGAGTTCCTAGCATGGGAACTGCCATGACAGTTCCTATCATGTGACAGCCTCCCAACCAATGATAGCATGATCTCGGTCACCTGATGCTGTGCTCCAATCAACTGCTACCCTGGGTATACAGTATATCCAGCTCCAGAACTCCAGGAAGTTGCCTGAGCAGTGTTGTCATTTTCCAATGTTTGCTGATGCTACTTCATTCCAGGTCTGTCCGTGTGTTACTCCTGCGATTGCACAATAAAAAAGATGTAGTTCCCCTCCTAGCACTCCCCTAACACCACATGCACATAGGTAATAAGGAAAAAAAATAAAAGGATAATCACCATAAATCAACTCCACTTGTTATGGGATCGTATAACCATGTAGATAAATCTTGCAACCTTTTGTTATTTGTAAAACATTAATTTTTCTTATCCTCCAATGTTTTTAAATGCTGGTCACAGCAAATCTCACATGTGGGGATATAAAAAGGAATACAAACATAGTGTAGATCCAAATAAAATAAGATATATTTTTAATCATAAGTAGCACTCACAACTTACAGATAAAAATCAAGCATATTAACATCCATTCAGCATGGCACAGCAGCAGTATGTACGTGACCTTCCTCCTTGGATTCCTTAGATAGTATAAGGAGGGCAATAATACCTACTCCGGATGCAGTCTTATGCCCAAAGGTAAATCAGGTACAGCCAGACCTCTGTCAGTGATGGATATCGTCCTTAGAGCCTACGCTTAACGCATTTCAGACCTCTTGGTCCTTCCTCAGAAGTGTGTTTAAGGCTCAGTCTTTGCAGCATATATATACCCCATCTAATGAAACTAACATAGCTCCTCATTTACCACTAATCGGCACTGATTAGTTTAGCACATGCGTAGTTGCATTCATATCCCAGAAACAAGATGGCTGTGCGTTCCACTCGAAAGGAAGCAGTCATGTTATGCGTTCCACAGCCTCCATGCATCCGGAAGTAACAGCTTTATTGTGTTCATGCCCCGGAAACAAGATGGCTGTGTGTTTCACTCGACAGGAAACAATCATATTATGCATTCCACAGCCTCCGTGAATCTGGAAATAACAGTTTATTTGCATACCAAGTGTTCCATCTGGAGTCTATTAATCTAGTCCTTCAAGCGGAGATCAAAGGAATAGATTTCATAGTATTCATATCACCAGGAATACTGCGCATCAAGCATTCCAATATTAATAGATGTAAAATGAATAATCTCCAGGGTTGCAACATTTCATGATCAGAATGACATTCATAATACATTATTAAATTAAAAAATGTCCTCACTCATCAATCCCATCAGGGAGATATCAATGGGTCCTTAAATAACGTCCATATATGGATGGGATAAAAAAAAGAAATAAATACAAAGATTAAAAAAGTTAAGAATGAATTAAAAAAAAATCAGTATAGCAGCACGAATAATAAACATGTAAAATGGCAGATTAATAACATCAATTTAAAAAACACTTCAGTTCAAAGTCACCATTTAATCCCCTGGGTACAAGGGTCTTTAATTGATGGATCCATTTCATTTCAGATTGAGACAACTGTTTATCTAGGTCTCTAGTACGCCACTTAGGCATAATAACCTATATGCCTAAGATATTCTTTATATGGCATTCCTCTGAATTATGACATTGTTTAAAATGTTTAGAGACAATATGGGTCTCTAGTCCCTTACGGATGTTATAGATATGTTCTGACCATCTTGTTTTCAAATTCCTACTCGTTTTACCCACATAATATAGGCCACATGATCATTCCAAAATATATATTGCATTTTTAGAATGACATGTGACAAATTCATTAATGGATTACTTTGCACCATTTACTATAAACTCAATAACTTTTTTTGCACTTGATTTTACTGTTTTGCACATCAAACAGCTTCCACAGTGATGAAAGCCCTTAGTTCTTATACTTTGTCTTAACTCAGTCTCTATACTAGTTTTGACCAGTTTATCCTTCAAGGATGGGGCCTTCCTATATATTAATTTCGGTCTCTCTGGTATTTTATCTCCAATAATTGGGTCTTGTTTAAGTATATTCCAATGTTTTTTTACAACTTTTTCAATTTCTTTATAAGAGGAATTATACTGTGTGATAAAGGCCCATTGGAAGTTCTCGTTTAAATTACCCTTTTCTTTTTCCTTAATTAGATCTGCTCTCTGGGTTGCTTCTACTCTAACTCTTGCTTTGTCTAGAAGTTCCTCTGAATAGCCTTTTACTTTAAAATTATCTGAAAGTTCATCCAACTGTTGTTGGCAGATCTCTTCCTCTGTACAGTTCCTTTTAATTCTTAGGAACTGACCAAAAGTAATACCATCCAACCAATTTGGATGGTGTTCACTAGTTTTTTCAATGTATCCATTAGAATCGGTTAGCTTCCTAAAAGTCTTAGTATTAATAGATCCATTTTTGATATAGATAAGGAGATCTAAGAATTAAACTTCTAAAGTGCTATGTGCAAATGTAAACTTTATAGAAAATGTATTAATGTTTAATTCTGTGCAAAATTTAAAAAGAGCTTCCTCACCTCCTCTCCAAATAAAAAATACGTCATCTATATAGCACTGCCATGACACCAGGTCCGCCACCATATTACCATCAATCCAAATGTGTTGGTCCTCCCAGTACACCATGAACAAATTAGCGTAACTGGGGGTGAACCTGGTGCCCATGGCAGTGCCGACAACTTGGAGATAGAACACCCCATTAAAATAAAAATAATTATAAGTTAAAATGAATTTTATACCATCCAACAAGAAAGACTTCATTTTACATCCGCACTACATAAAATATCTCCTTCCTGCCATTTTAAATTTGAAACCGTACGTAACACATCACTTGTGTCTTTTAAATATGGATGGTGGTTTTTTTCTGAATAAAGAAAAGGAAGGGGATTTGAGCCAAATGCAAAATACGGATGAGCAATCAAATTTTAAACCACCTTCCACGTTTAATCCTGTGCACTCGGGAGGGAGTTTTGTGGAGTGTTTTAGCAAAATGGTATGTGACGGTATAGAGAACATTATAGAAAAACCTAATATAGGTGCCAAACATAAATTAAATCTTACTAAAAAAGAATGTGAGGCTTTGCGTATTTTTTATTTGGAGAGGAGGTGAGGAAGCTCTTTTTAAATTTTGCACAGAATTAAACATTAATACATTTTCTATAAAGTTTACATTTGCACATAGCACTTTAGAAGTTTCATTCTTAGATCTCTTTATCTATATCAAAAATTGCTCTATATAAACTAAGACTTTTAGGAAGCTAACCTATTCTAATGGATACATTGAAAAAACTAGTGAACACCATCCAAATTGGTTGGAATGTATTCCTTTTGGTCAGTTCCTAAGAATTAAAAGGAACTGTACAGAGGAAGAGATCTGCCAACAACAGTTGGATGAACTTTCAGATAATTTTAAAGTAAAAGGCTATTCAGAGGAACTTCTAGACAAAGCAAGAGTTAGAGTAGAAGTGACCCAGAGAGCAGATCTAATTAAGGAAAAAGAAAAGGGTAATTTAAACGAGAACTTCCAATGGGCCTTTATCACACATTATAATTCCTCTTATAAAGAAATTGAAAAAGTTGTAAAAAAACATTGGAATATACTTAAACAAGACCCAATTATTGGAGATAAAATACCAGAGGGACCAAAATTCATATATAGGAAGGCCCCATCCTTGAAGGATAAACTGGTCAAAAGTAGTTTAGAGACGGAGTTAAGACAAAGTATAAGAACTAAGGGCTTTTATAGCTGTGGAAGCTGTTTGAGGTGCAAAACAGTATGATCAAGTTCAAAAAAAGTTATTGAGTTTATAGTAAATGGTGCAAAGTATTCCATTAATGAATTTGTCACATGTCATTTTAAAAATGCAATATATATTTTGGAATGTTCATGTGGCCTATATTATGTGGGTAAAACGAGTAGGAATTTGATAACTAGATGGTCAGAACATATCTATAACATCCATAAGGGACTAGAGACCCATATAGTCTCTAAACATTTTAAACAAGTCACAATTCACAGGAATGCCATATAAAGAATGTCTTAGGCATACAGGTTATTATGCCTAAGTGGTGTAATAGAGACCTAGATAAACAGCTGTCTCAATCTGAAATGAAATGGATCCATCAATTAAAGAACCTTGTACCCAGGGGATTAAATGTTGACTTCGAACTGAAGTGTTCTTTAAATTGATGTTATTAATCTGCCATTTTACATGTTTATTATTCGTGCTGCTCTACTGATTTTTTTTTAATTCATTCTTAACTTTTTAAATCTTTGTATTTATTTCTACTTTTTATCCCATCCATATATGGACGTTATTTATGGACCCATTGATATCTCCCTGATGGGATTGGTGAGTGAGGACATTTTTTAATTTATTAATGTATTATGAATGTCATTCTTATCATGAAATGTGGCAACCCTGAAGATTATGCATTTTACATCTATTAATTTTGGAATGCTTGATGCGCAGTATTCCTGGTGATTAGAAGGCTATGAAATGTATTTATTTGATCTCCGCTTGAAGCACTAGATTAATAGACTCCAGATGGAATGCTTGGAACGCAAGAAAACTGTTATTTCCGGATTCACGGAGGCTGTGGAATGCATAATATGATTGTTTCATGTCGAGTGGAACGCACAGCCATCTTGTTTCCAGGATGTGAATGCGACTGCGCATGTGCTAAACTAATCAGTGCCGATTAGCGGTAAATGAGGTGCTATGTTAGTTTAATTAGATGGGGTATATATATGCTGCAAAGACTGAGCCTTAAACACGCTTCTGAGGAAGGACCAAGAGGTCTGAAATGCCTTAAGCGTAGACTCTAAGGACGATATCCATCACTGACAGAGGTCTGGCTGTACCTGATTTACCTTTGGGCATAAGACTGCATCCGGAGCAGGTATTATTGCCCTCCTTATACTATCTAAGGAATCCAAGGAGGAAGGTCACGTACATACTGCTGCTGTGCCATGCTGAATGGATGTTAATATGCTTGATTTTTATCTGTAATTTGTGAGTGCTACTTATGATTAAAAATATATCTTATTTTATTTGGATCTACACTATGTTTGTATTCCTTTTTATATCCCCACATGTGAGATTTGCTGTGACCAGCGTTTAAAAACATTGGAGGATAAGAAAAATTCATGTTTTACAAATAACAAAAGGTTGCAAGATTTATTTACATGGTTACACGATCCCATAACAAGTGGAGTTGATTTATGGTGATTATCCTTTTTTTTGCCTTATCACCTATGTGCATGTGGTGTTAGGGGAGCTCAAGGAGGGGAACTACACCTTTTTTATTGTGCATGATTTGTTGAGTAGTGGGTGTTTACTCGATTGTACTTTCACTCTTGCTGCACCCCTGAGTTTATTGCGCACTCACTATCAATATTGTTGTAAACTCCTGTGATTACCAGTGCCGACTCTTGTGCTCCAGTGTGTTCTGAATGTCTCTCCTGTGCTTGCAGCAAATACCTTATCATTGCGCTCAGAGAGTGCAGTATATCTCTCCTGTGCTTGCAGCAAATACCTAATCATTGTGCTCCAGTTTGTTCTGAATGTCTCTCCTGTGCTTGCAGCAAATACCTAATCATTGTGCTCAGTGTGTTCAGAATATCTCTCCTGTGCTTGCATCAATTACCTAATCATTGTGTTCCAGTGTGTTCTGAATGTCTATCCTGTGCTTGCAGCAAATACCTTATCATTGTGCACAGAGAGTGCAGTATATCTCTCCTGTGCTTGCAGCAAATACCTAATTATTGTGCTCAGGCCCTCATTCAGAGCCACTTGTAAGCGGCCGTACGCTCGTAGTCATCCGATGTTGTTAAACCACGCATGCGTCGGTGAAACAGTGCGCATGTGCGTACCGCTGATTCCGATCATTTTTTCAGTCGTTCGTCGAATAGCGAACACGAAGTGACATGTCAAATGTGATTGACAAAACTGTCGGTTTTGGGCGGTGACTGGGGTGGAGATGGGAAAAAGCAGGCGTGTCGAGGCGTTTTTTGGGCGTACATAAATTATCTGATGTGAAAGGCCAATGTGAACGGAAAAAGTGTTACATCACTGTCTGATCCACTTTCCATTAAAAGTGCTCGCTCAGCTTGTGGTCTGGTATTATCTACCGCAATGACGATGGTCTCTTCATTCTTCCCGTGGCTCATCGATGGTTTCCTGATTTATCAATTGAGGCCTCAAAATCAATCAGTTTTGAATTGCAAAAATGCTTGTAAGGTGTTTAGCAAATAGGCTTTTTTTAGTAGCAAAAAAACGTACGCTGGTGAACTACTCAGCTGCTAATTTCTGGGTTAGACAATCAATTAGTTTACAAATTTATTTTCAATTTGCGTGTTTTTGCCAAATTTGTTTTCTTCTTTTTTTAGGGCAACAATATTGTACACATGTTTGTTGTTTTTCTTCATTTTTTAGGGGCCAAGAAAACAATCGTCCTTTGGTTTTTTGCTAAGTGTTAATTAAAACTCATAAATTGTTTTTAACCCTTGGATTTTTTTTTCAAAAATAATGTTTACATTTCCGTTTTAACCAGTTTTGGAATAAATTAACAATAGAATTGTGCAGCTTTTCAACATGATTTTATTTTTTGTTCTTTTTTTTATTAAATTTTTGGGAAATAATAAAAACTTGATAACGTAAAAACAAATAACAAATGATTTTAGAAACACACAAACAAAATAAGTTGCAATTGAAATCCACAAACAAACACAATTAATAAAAAATTCACAAGAAATGAGAGGGAGGTTTTGGGCATTAAGGAATATGGGGCAAACACAGAGAAGGATTGTGGAAAAATTAGCCAGTGCTGTCATCGCCTTTTGGCCCGTTTGGCCGGGGTAGGGAGGAAACCTGTACGGGTCCGGGATGTCCTTCTGCTGGCCTGGCCAGAGGCAGATGTTGTGGCCTCTGGACTAGGTATAGGGCTAGGCACATTTGGAGGGATGGCTGTTATTGTGACAGAGGTGGAGGGTCCTGATGTTCCGGCAGGAAGGGAGGCCGGCTCCAACATGTGCTGGTGAATGAGCTGCTCCAGGGCATTTGCTATTCGCACATTGGCCCCAGTATTTTCCACCAGGGCCTTAGCAATGGTCACGTTGGCCGCAGCACTTTGCTCCAGGGCGTCCGCCACCCGTAGCAGATTGGCGTCCATCCTCACCAGAATCTCGGTCTGCTGATCCGTTTTAATATTGAGATAAGTGAGGAGGCCCACTGCCTGCGAGGGGGAATGCCCTGGACTGTCTGCCACAGGGTCCCCAGCCGGATCTACTGCTTCCTCCCCTGCAGAGCCAGCAGAAATTCTGCGGCCAAAGCTCCCCTCTGGAGCAGACTCATCTGCCTGTGTCTCTGGGAGAAAAAAGAGAAAAGAGTAACATTATAATCTAGATATTGTCCCAAACACATTTCTGAGTTGTTAACATTGCAACATTTACCTGGGTCAACATGAGGAGCCACAAAGTCTGGCATGTCGGTATCCATGTTCGACATGCCAAACACCTCCTCATCCTGCACACACCCCTGGGCCATCTCCTCCAAATCTGTGAGCTCCAGTGACACAGGGGTGGGACCCCCACCTGTCCCCCCTGCATGCCTAGCCCTATCAGCCATTTTTTGCTTAAGACGATATTTGAAGTCGCTCCATCTGTGGGGTAAAAAGTTGGCATTATTCCTGCAGTATTTGGACCTGTAAACACTTTTTACTAAAATGTAGTTTTTACATACCGGCGTTTGACCTCCCGGGTTGAACGTTCCAACTCACCCACCCTATTGACACCACTGGCTATGTCATCCCACATTTTCCATTTCTGGCTTGCACCCATATTCCTTGCTGCCTGTGGCAGGTTGTCATTGCACATTTGCACCAAAACCTCCATCTCCTTTCTTGTGAATTGTGGCTGCCTTTTTTTTTGTTTAGTTGGCCTACTAGGCCCAGCAACCTCTTCCATGGCATCCTGAACACCTTTTTTTAAAATGGGACTAAAATTTATAATGTAAAATGTTCCCAAAATTATTGTTAAACATAATCCTTTTGCCCAAAAAAGAGAAATACTTACCTGGCGCTTCTTGGCCAGTGCTTTGCTGCTCTGTAGTCATTTTGAACTTTCAGGTCTCACTACAGCAGACTGATTTGGGTTTTCAGTGACGTTTTTATACATGCGCCTGCATTATTCGGCCGCATCATTGACTATGCGCTTCTATTGTCCGTCCTTAATTTGAGCGGGAAAATAAAGACTATTTATGGCTTGGTGTGACTGGAGTCGATGTGGCATGTTGTTTGTTGGAGGTTTGGTGTTGGAGTGGTTTTGAGGTTTAGTGAGTAGAAGGAGGACATTTTTGGAGCGTTTTTTTTGTTTTTTTCTAGCTTCTTTCATTTCCGTTGGTTATTTTTAGGATTGTTTGGCTATTTTTTTGTGATTTGCTGAGTAAGTATTTTTAAAAACCACCCTAAAAACTCATAGTAAATAGTTTACAAATGTTTTTAATATTTTTGGGGGGCTTTACAGTTATTTTGGCATTGCCCCAGTGAAGTTTTTGAACTTTGGGATATTTGTCTGTTTTGGGTAAGTGTTTTTGTTTTCATGATTTTACAAATTAGATGTGTTGTGCTTAGCATATGTTTGGCAAAGTAATGTTGTTTATTTTCTGGGAACAATCATGTCTTACCACTAAATGTAGCGTACTATTTTGCGAACTAATGTGCCTTGATTTAACTGTAAAAGTAGCGTACTATTTTGCGAACTAATGTGTCTTGATTTAACTGTAAGAGTAGCGTACTATTTTGTAAACTAATGTGTCTTGATTTAACTGTAAAAGTAGCGTACTATTTTGTGAACTAATGTGTCTTGATTTAACTGTAAAAGTAGCGTACTATTTTGCAAACTAATGTGTCTTGATTTAATTGTAAAAGTAGTGTACTATTTTGTGCAGGAATGTTTCTTGATTTAACTGTAAAAGTAGCGTACTATTTTGCGCAGTAATGTTTTTTTAATTTTTTCTTGTAAAATCATCTCTTACCACTAAATGTAGCGTACTAGTTTCTTCACTAATGTGTGCTCCCTTCTCCATTTTTTCTCCAAAATAATTTGTTTACAATCCTATTTTATAAAATTAATCAAAAACATATTTTCTACATTGGAAATGTAGGTTGTTCTGCACATGACACGGCCAATGCATGTAAGCATATTTGGATTTCTTAGAAAAGATAAGTATATTTTTCTTAACACATTTGTCTAAAACAATAACTACCTGGCTTACCATTTCAGGTTGATTTTGGTCATATTATATTGGCCATGGTTCCAGAACCCGACCAACCTCAACTTCGTCCCAGGCATAGGCCTCGTAGGCATGCAAGGCCCCAGATATATAGAACACGTGTCACCCTTTTTGGAATGCCAGATGATGAGGTATTAAGGTGATACCATCTGCCACCCCAAATCATCATAGACACTCTCTCATTAATAGAGAGTGATCTTGAATGGCAAATTGACAGTCCTACAGCAATACCACCACTTACTCAATTAATGTCGGTGTTACATTTTTGTGCCTCAGGATCCTTTCAAACCACTGTGGGAATAGTTGCAGGAAAATCCCAATCCTCCTTTTCAAGGATCCTGAGGCCAGTGATGGAGGCCCTTTTCAAACACCTCCATCATTTTATTAAAATGCCATTGGATATGGGTACCCTTAAAGTGGCAAAGGCCAATTTTTACCAAATAGCTGGCTTCCCACACATCATAGGAGTTGTGGATGGCACTCACATACCACTTCAGCCTCCAGCAAGGCTGGAGGCTATTTTTAGGAACCACAAGCACTTTCATTCACTGAATGTAATGGTGGTATGTGATGCCTCCCTCCAGATCCTGTCCCTGAATGCCAAATTCCCCGGCAGTGCACATGATTCCTTCGGCATCCGGCAATCAGGGATTTGGCACAAATGAAACCACCTAAAAGCAGGTGATGCATGGCTTCTGGGTAAGTTGACACCTTCTGTTGCAACCAATGCAAAGCTTGTTACACAATGGTCCTGATGTTTGTTTTAATTTTTTCACAGGAGACAGTGGTTACCCTTGCATGCCCGGGCTGCTCACTCCTTATTTGGTTCCCATACCAGGGCCACAAAGTGAGTATAATTCCACACTTACAGCCACCAGGCAGGTGGTGGAGTGCTGTATTGGCTTTTTAAAAGGCCGATTCAGATGCCTCCACCGCTCTGGTGGCGAGCTCATGTATGTGCCGGCTATGGTTTCGAAAATTGAGGTCCTGTGTGGGATATTTCACAACATCGCCATAAGGAGTGGTGTCCTAATGCAGCCAGAGGATGCCTTGCCTGAGGATGGCCCCCCCGAGGTTGGTCAGAGGTCCCTATGTGGGGGGCCATACGCGCTGACATTGTGGTCAGATTTTTTAGGTAATTATTTTCAAAAATTCAGTTAATTGACACAATGTAGACATGTAAGATTTTAATTTGTGTTTTATATTTTTTTGTCTTTTATTCCATAAAATTAACCTAAAAAATGATGCCTACTACCTGATCCAAAAAATTTACTTCATGTTGACACATTGGATATAACTTCGGGAACAATGATTTCTTTGCCTCATTTGTGGATTCATGTTGGCATGCTACTTCTTCAAACAGTTCTTGATTGTTGTGGTTATTTTGTTCTTTTTGGTTTTGGTTGGATTTTTGTGTGTGTTTTCACTGTGTGAAATGATTGTGCCAATTCACTTTGTGTTTATTATTTGTGTGCATTAAATTTATTTTTAATGTTAAACAAACATTTCCTTGTTAAATTACAAGCAAGTGTAACCTGGACCAAAAAAGGCAAACTTGCTTAATGGCTAATCCTGTAATGTGTTAAATTGTAAAGTATTTTACCCTGATTTGTGGCTAAAAACAAACACCATAGGTTTTATGGTGAATCAGTATGCTTTCTAATCTAGCCCAAAGCAGGTTTTATTTAATTTTACATTACCCACAAAAAAATAAAAAAAACATTTGCAGTTAATTCTACAAACCTATTGGTATTGTTAGGTATTTAATGTGCCAGCTTACATATTTACTTGAGCTTTCTACAATCTAATTTACATTACTTAAAAACTCAACTTATGTAAGGTTCAACAATCTAATATTTCCAGACAAGGAATGAGACTTTAATAAATCAAAATATATTTTATTTTTTAAAACATTTTTTTGGGGGGAAAACAAAAAATTTGTGGAGCAGGAGTGCCAACATATGATCCAGGACCACTAGCATGCCTACTACATGGCCCCTCAACCTCTGCAAGACAGCAAACATTTCATGCATCCGCCTCTGGTCCGCTGTGGGTTAAAAAAATGTGTGGATTACTAAAATGACACCTTAATTTATATGTTACCAAACAACTTAAAAATCAGACAATACAAAAACAAAAGAAAAAAAAAACAACAACAAAAAATAGGGACAACTACGCAAAAATACTACATTTGTTGGTACCGTAAACAAGAAAGACACAAGTATGAGTGTTTGGACATGTGTCATATGTGTAAGGGGAAAACATCCTAGACATTGTTTCACAAAGATATATATCCAAAACATTAGAAAAACTTGACAATTTTAAGCAGCACAGGCAAAAGGACAACATCAACCAAATACCAAAAATTTCTAAAGCAACCATAGTTTAAAAGGGAAACATACCGGTCATTATGCTGACTGGGCCAGGAGCCCCGAAATCCTCCTCCTCAGAGGTGGGCCAGTGCTGGTCGGATGGAGGAGGGGTGATTTGGGAGGTGGTTGAGGGTGAGGAAAAGAGAGGGGTGGGTGGAGGGTGATGAAAAGATAGGGGGGTGGAGGGGAGTCTGAATTTGGAGGGATGAGAATGTGATGAGAGGGAGGGGCATCACGGTCTGCCATGTCTGGGGTGGAGGGGGAATTTGCGGAAGGTTGGGGAGAGGATGTTTGGGAGGGAGTAGAGGATAGGGGACGAGCCCGACATCATATACTTTGTTGACATCGAAGTCTGCACTCAGCCAATAAATGAAGTTGAAAAATTTAAATTATTACATATTTAATATTTTTAAAACAAAATTTAAACACCCAAAAAAAGGGCTATATGGAAAACATGCACACGCAGGTATGTACAAAATAAAGAAACAGGGCTATATGGAAAACATGCACACGGAGGTATGTCCAAAATAAAGAAACAGGGCTATACGGGAAACATGCACACGCAGGTATGCTTACATTTTAAATATTAAAAAAAACACTTACTCTCCATTATTTGCTCCCGCAAACTGTCCAACAGGCGTGGGGATTGGCCAAAGACTTTCTAATTGTCTGATATTTCTGCGGAATCCGATCCTACGCAGGCGGCGCCGCACCTCCACATAGGCGAGCCGCTTGTGGAGGTTAGTGATGGGGGCCAGATGCTCCGTGATTCTCCGGTCCATCACATCTGTGAGGACCAGGAGTTTGCGGTGACAAAAAGCTGCGGCTCTCATGATGGCAATGATTTTTTTTACAGAAAACAGTTTTAATAAAGGTCCTAGAAAAAATTTGATTGGCAAATGTCCTTTGTAAATTAACAGAAAGCATTGTATTGGTTATTGTATGAGTCATGTGACCTACATCCTCACAAATATAATGTGAGTTATGATAGGCTTGATGCAGTGACATGCGTAAGCTAATTTAAATATTAATAAAAAAGATGAAAAATCTGCATATAAAAAAACGCAAAACAATAGTAGCATTCAAACAAACTTTTCATTTTGAACAACCATCCCCTTGGTCCACCCATACATATTCTGCGGAAGCATTGACACACACTAACAATAATAAAGTTTATTGACATTGAAAAATAAAAAGATTGCAAAGATGTGAATGCCAATTAAGCTAATTAATATAGTGATTGCCATTAATCGATTCAAGTATGTTTGCTGAATGAAACAACAGGCAATCGAAAACTGACAAGGCCACTTTCGGAATTGACTTGTGCGAGCGTTCCCTGCAACCAAAGAGGACACGGACGGTCGCTATTTTGAACGTTCGCTAGCTAGAGGAGGGGTTGGGAGACTATTGGGTGGAAGATTAGCTGCGAGCGAACATACGAGCGAGCACTTGAATTTACATGTTCCCGCTCATACGCCGAACGAGCGAACGGCCACTTGTGTCCGGGTCTGAATCAGGCCCTCAGTGTGTTCAGAATATCTCTCCAGTGCTTGCAGCAATTACCTAATCATTGTGCTCAGAGTGTTCAGAATATCTCTCCAGTGCTTGCAGCAAATACCAAAGCATTATTCTACAGTGAGTTCAGAATATCTCTCCACTGCTTGCAGCAATTACCAGCCACAGTTCTGAAGTCACTACTGCATCCAGCCTCAATACAGCTGTCACTACAGCATCCAACCTCAGTTCTGCAGTCACTTATGCATTCAGCCTCAGTTCTGTATTCACTACTGCATCCGGTCTCAAATACGACTGTCACCACAGTATCCTGCCTCAGTTCTGCAGTTACTGCTGCATCCATCCTCAGTCAATACAGCATCCAATTATCTGTGCCCTTGTGCCTCCTAGAAACTGCGGTATATATTAGAAGCTATACTAGGGTATAGCATATTTCTTGTAGAAATATTCCCTAGGGTCACTGTAACAAGATTCTCCATTTCCCATGGTATCAGTCAGTAGCGCAAAGGACCACGACTTGCCAGCTGGGTGCAGCTAAGCCCATATCCTGCTTGGAGGGGTCACTGGCTAACACCTCTCGGCTGGTTAGACTCCACACCTTTGTACTGGTCTCGTCAACGACTGGTATTCATGGATGAGTAGATCTTGTGTACAGGCCCCACATCTCAGATTCCCCCTTCAGTCCTGAGCTTGCACCCCACAGTAGGGGAATCCTTTCAGCCGGTCATGACAGTTTGCTCAGGCCATAAAAATATGCAAGCCACCGGGCTGGTGGATAAGGTGTGGGTTTTTGAGCTGCTCTCTCAAGTGGACACTCATGAGACATTTCTGCGACTTGTTGGGCAACACCTGCAAGAATTTTCGGGGTTATTCAAAGAAAAATATTTTGCTCCTTCTATATCATCTCCAGCTATTTCTCAAGTACTATCAACAAAACTTCATGTGTCTGGTTTTTCTGAGTCTCATGTTTCACCCCCTCCTACATCTGGGGAAAGCTTTAAGTCTACAAGTCTATCTTCCGGGGATCCCCTTTCTACGTCGGCAACTGTTTCCAGTGACCATAACCTCCTTATAAGTTTTTCTCAGCTTTTGGAACAATTCCAATGTCTTCTCCCCAAGTTATTCCAACTTATATCTAAGTCCCCTAGTACTACCCCTGATGTATCTAACGTCACTGTCTGGGAGGCTGGAGTAAGGCATCGAAGCTTAATGTGTCCCAAGCTTTCGGAGAGCGAATTTCAGCACCGCCAGGAACAACATCTATGCTCGTATTGTGATCATTTTATTAAAGACTGTGTTCTTTGTCCTTCAAGAGGTGGGGACAAAGGGGTGTCCCCTGCAGATGGGGCTTCCAGTTCTTCCCAGTTTCTATTGGTGATTTCTACTCCTTCAACTTCAAAAAAGGAAGGAACACTTACGAAGCAAAAAGAAGGTTATAACTGTTGCCCAGCTACTAGATGTTTCTTTCCTTGCTTAGGGAAGATAGGAGGAATGGGTCATCCTCCCAAAGTCAGTGACATACCCCAGGAGGGGATCTCAAGTCTTTCAGCCCAGGAGAGGGTCTCCAGTATTTCTACCAACACAAGAGTTTCTAGATGCTCACCCCAAGAAGGGGTTACAAGTCCCATACCCAAGGAGGGGTTTTCGAGAGTTTTACCCCATGGTGGGGTTTCAAGTGCTTTGCCCCAGGAGGGGGCTTTACTTTCAAATCTTTTACCCCAAGAGGGGGGTACAAGTTCCATTCCCCAAGAAGGGACTACCAGTCTCGTACCCCAGGAGGGGGTCTCAAGTCTCATATCCCAAAAGGGAATTTCAAGTTTTGTACCCCAATAGAGTGTTGCAGAACTTTCACCCCAGGAGGAAGTCTCTGGTCTTGCATCCCAGGAGAGGGATCCTCGTTTCATACCCCAAAGGGAAATTTCAAGTCAACTTCCCCAGGAAGGGGTTTCAGGTCCCATACCTCAGCATGGGGATTCAAGTCCTACATCCCAGGAAGGGGCCTTCATTTCGAGTTACATTCCCCAAGAGAGGGGTTTCATTTCGAGTTTCATGCCCCAGGAGTGGGCCTTCGTTTTGAATCACATTCCCCAAGAGAGAGGTTTTAATTTAGGGGTTTCTAGCCCAAGAAGGGGGCCATCATTTTGAGTCTTAAGTCCCAGGAGAGGGTCTTCATTTCAAGTGTTATGCCCCAAGTTTCGTACCTCAAGAGGGGGTTTCGAGTCACTCACCCCAGGAGAAAGTCTCTGTTCTTACTTCCAAAAAGAGAGTTTCATATTTCATACCCTGAAAGGAAAAGCCAAGTCAGCTTCCCCAGAAGGGGGTTTTAGGTCCCATAATCCAACAGGGAGTATCAAGTCCAGTACTCCAGGAGGGGGCCTTGAGTCTCTCACCACAAAAGGGGTTTCAAGTCTTGTACCCCAGGAGGGGCTCTCAAGTTACATACCCCAGGAGGTGGTCTCAAGTCTTGTACTCCAGGAGGGGATTTCAGGTCTTTTACCCCAGGAGAGGGTCTTCCTTTTGAGTTCTTCACCCAAGAAGGAGATTATAAATTTCTCACATCAGGATGAAGTTTTCAATTTCGAGTTTTATACCCCAGGAGGGGGGTCTCTAATCTTTATTCCCAAAACAGAGGTTCAAGGGATGTACCCCAGCTGGGGTTTTCTGATGCTATAACCTGGGAGGGGGTTTCAAGTATCATACCCCAAGGAGGGGTCTCAAATGCTATACCCCAGGAGGTGGTTTCTTGTGTCATGCCCTAAGAGGGGGTTTCAAGTGCTATTCCCCAGAAAGGGATTTCAAATATCCTACCCCAGGAGGGAATTTCAAGTGTCTCACCCCAGGACGGGGTGCCTGTGTTATGCCCCAGCAGAGATTTGCCAGTGTTACACCCCAGGAGGGGGTCTCAAGTCATATACCCCAGGATGGGAGTTCGAGTTTCATACCTCAAGAGGGGGTTCAAATTCCATACACCAAGAAGGGGCCTTGGATATCACACCCCAGGAGGGGGTTTCAACCATCACACCCCATGATGGGGTTTCTAGTCCTATACCCCAGCAGGGGTTTTCCAGTGTAACACCCCAGGAGGGGGATTCTAGTCTCTCACCCCAGGACAGGGTTTCAAATCTTATACCCCAGCAAGGGTTTCAAGTATTACATCACAGGAAGGGGTTTCAAGTCTCTCTCTCTCTGAAAGGAGGTTTCAAGTGACATGCCTTTTTCAGTTGCTCTTTCTCCTAAAAGCAGGACTAGTTCTACAGATTTCAATGACAAGCAGAATTCCCAAGTCACAAGTAAATGTTTTGGAGGTCTGACATTTGCGTTTACTGGAGTATTGGAATCCATAACTAAAAATGAGGCAAAAGCAATGATAGAAGAGTAAGGAGGCAAAGTATTTGAAAATATCAGTACTAAAATTAATTACTTAATCTTGGGACATGATGGTGGAGAGTCCAAGAGGAAAAAAGCAAATACTCATGGATTAAAATTATAGATGAAGATGGCCTTCAGGTGCTAATAAATACTACTCCAATTTTTTTGATTCTCCTTTGAGTTCTTCTATCGGTTTGAAGGAAGAACTCTGTCTAGAGAATTTCTAAGTGATGTTGCCTCCAAGGGAGATTCTGCAGCTCAAGAATCATCTAATACATTGATGCCCATAGTTTTTGATGGAGAGGTGCCTCAATACACTGCGTTGATGAAATACTTTGACACCCTAATTAAAACTGATCCATCCTGTGGTATCACCTCCACCAATCTTGTTAAGTTTCTCATTTTGAACTTTAGGTGGAGAGCTTTGGAGTTGGTCAATCCACTTATTAATTCCAAGGATACTATTCTGCTGGATGTGGGAGCTTTCAGTACAGCTCAGAGGAATTTACTCCTGTGGATTCATCATTGATTTCCTTTTCTGATAAAGGTTTTGAGTTGATTTTACCACCGTTGCATATTAAACTTAGATGTACCTACCTTACTTCCATGTCAATACAATATGGTACAGGAGCCATCTTGTTCAAAAGAAGAAATGTAATTCCGTACCAAATATCAGCTCAAGCTTGGTAAAGCTACAAAGTCCTCATAGTGATTCTGGAAGTTGCTTTTTTTCAAGTTTTGTGGAATCCAACTATTATATTTTCAAGCAAGATTTTTTTGATGTTTTTAAGTAAAAAATGTTTTTGGTTTACTTCTAGTGATATATACATTAGAAGCTATAATAGGGTATAGCATATTTCTTGTAGAAATAATCCCTAGGGCCACTGTAATGAGATTCTCCATTTCCCATGGTATCATTCACCAGTGCAAAGGACCGCGACCTGCCAGCTGGGTGCAGCTAAGCCCATGTCCCGCTTGGAGTGGTCACTGGTGAACACCTCCTAGACTCCACACCTTTGTACTGGTCTTGTCAATGACTGGTATTCATGAATGAGGAGATCTTGTGTAAAGGCCCCACATCTCAGATTCAACCCTTCAGTCCTGAACCTCAGCTTGCACCCCACAGTAGCGGATTCCATACAGCCAGTTATGACATCCTAGATTTACGTTTGTGTTTGTAACATATACACAGTTGTCCCACTGGCATATTTGAACAGTTCTGTTCCACTGCTCAGCATAACCATTATGTATTACCTTCCAAAAGGGAGGTACAGTCCTCCCAGCCACATACAGTCATACCACTGAGTTGTTAAATGGCTCATTTGTCAATTTAAATATCTTTATCCAGTCATCCATGTTTTCACTTAATTATTCCCAGCTTACTGGGGTAGCTACATATGGGAGTGTTTTAAAAGAAAAAGGAGAATGGGTGCATATCCAGTAATCTTTCTCATCCATCCCTTCTGCTAGGGAACAATGTAGTTGAACAAACTGATTGTTCCAATCTTCTGTCATTCCATGTAGAGCCCTTCTTATTTTATTTGCTCCAACAGTTGTATATTTTCCATGTTGAGATAGGTCAGTCTCCTATACAGTCATCCATAATATAAGAATCACTCCCACCATCACTGCAGTAGATACCAATATATATCCACACAAGCCTTGATCAGGTCTTGAATCCAGCAGATTGAAATGTGGCATCTTGGTTGTGTTTTATGTAGTCCTTGGATACAACCTATGTGTGGGAAAATAGGATTAGTATCACCCTCTACTAACACATAGTAAATTCTCCCTAATCATACTGCCACTATTTCCCTTTTTAGTTTGTCTTTTTGCTGACCCACGGGGAGTATCCACACTTTTCCTCCAGGGGTAGCATACTCTATATCCTGTTGTATATTTTGAACATGTGTGTTGGTATTAACACTATAGTGCCCATAGGTTCCCCCTGGTCCACTGACAATGGTTAGCTGTATGGTGACCATATAAGTACCATCCCCTCCCATATGAACATCATATGACCAATGACCATTTTCCTTTTTCCTTGGTGACAGGGAGAAAATAGACTACTTGTTCAGTATCTTTGTGTATGATTTCAGTGTCTACCTCCAATTCACATGGTAATTCTTGGAAATTGTAGTCACAACTTGCTTTCACAACCAAACTGTGAGAACTAGATTTTTGTAGCAATTTTTTTACCAAGATGATAACCTCATATGGGGGTCTCAGTGGTATTGGTGTCTCAAAGGGTGACATGTTTCCCCTATAGCCCTTTCATTCAAATGGCAAACTACCTCCCCAAGGACCTTGTACCTCATTCAGAGTCGGTCGAAGCGGCTGCACGGTCGTACGGAAAAAGGGGCCGGATATTCAAATGATTCCCTCGCAAGTTGCGTCCCTAAGTTCGGATCGGTAATTGGCCGACCAAGGGGAGGAAGTGGTCGGAAGACAAAAATATACGCCCCCTTCTCGTACGCTTTGCACATCATCTCCGGGCATATAAGGATTAATCGAGACCATCGGGAACCATCGGAACTGGTCGTAGAGCTTAAGGTTGACCATACCCTCTCTTAAGCTCTACGATCATGTTAGTGTAAAAACCTCACATGTCACATGTGCCATGACACTACTTTGTTAGTTATGCACTCCCATAATGAGGCACACCTGCATTCAGATCTCCACTCCCCTGTTTTCAAGCACCTTCCCCTGTTACCACCCACTAATGCCTCCATCTGTCACTCAAACTACTGACCTTGCTGTGTTCAAGGAGAGAGACATTTCTGATCATAGCGGCTAGTTTGCGTACGCGCATTGCGAACTTTGCGCATGTGCAGTATAGTGAACATCGGTGGTGTACGACCGTGCGGCCGCTTCGACCGACTCTGAATGAGGTCCCTTATCCCATTCCCTCAGAGTATTTGTGGGTGTCTTGATTCTAATCTGGTCCTTGAGTAGGTCATTCATGCATTTTATTAGGCCTGCTGCCTGAGGATAATCAGACATATTTGTATACCCAATACACCCCCTTCTCCTGAGCCCAAGCACAAACTTGGCATCCAGTGAAGTGAGTTTCATTTTCTAATTGTACTTCTTGAGGTACACCATAATGTCTTTGTAGGTCTTCCAACATCTTCAGAGTGGCTTGCTGGTCCACAGGACTATGACTACTGCTCTCAGCTCTGCATGTTGGCTGGAATCTTCAATCTGTAAAGGTGGTAGTTCTACCTCTGTACTCTGGAAATTCACAAACCCAACAATGTGGGTCACTACTTGTGATGGTTTGTGGCTGCTGATACCACCCCACTCCTACAGATACCATTTCCACTTAATCAGAGTTGACTTCTTGGCCACCATGTTGGCGATGGCTAACCCCTCTTGTCTTAACCAAACATCCACTGGTAGCTCTGTCCTGATGGTGACTAGCTGATTCTTGGTTGTAGTCTCCACATGCTGCAAGGCAGTATAAGCTGCTAATAGACTTCTCCAAAGGTGTGTATCTGCATTGTACAGGGGCATATTGTTTAGCCCAGAACCCTATGGGAATTTTCTTCTTCCCACTATTTGCACTCTTCTGCCATAGACCCCAATATATTCCATGAGTTGTCACAGTTACATCCAGATAATATGGCTGATCTGGCTGTATGGGGCACAGGTTGTTATGCGCTTTGATAGCTTGTATTGCAGCTTGAAATATATCTTATTGTTCACTGGTCCACACAAACTCGGACTTCTTTCTGGTTACACTGTAGATTGGTCTAAGAATGTCCCATATGTGGCCCAAAAGATCTCCAATATCCCTGTGTCCCCAGCACTTGTTGAGCTTTTTTAATTGTGGTGGGAGTCTTTAGTTGTGCAATAGCATCCAACACAGGCTCTGGAATCGTCCTCTGTGGATCAGTACACATCATGCCTAGAAACTTAACAGTTTGGGCAGGACCATGTACTTTGTTCTGGTTAATTGCCCACCCTTGATTTTCCATGTTGGTGGTCAATTTGTGTAAATCTTCAGTTACCTCCTCTGCAGTGGTATATCTGACACTTCAGCTTTCTGGTCAGTCTTTCCAGGTCCCTGGACACAAGACTGTAGCATATATATGGACTGTATTTCCACCCTTGAGGAAACACTGTAGGAGCATATTGTCTCCCCTCCCAGGAGAAGGCAAACTAGTCTTGACTGGGTGGATCAATAGAAATAGAAAATAATGAATTAGCCAGATCAATTACTGCATGCCATTTAGAAGAAGTATCTTGAATTCTCTGTACATTTGAGACCATCTGAGGAACTGCTGCAGTTAAAGGCTGAGTGGCTTCATTCAATGCCCGATAACCCACAGTCATTCTCCATGATCCATCAGGTTTATTCACTGGGAACACAGGGGCATTAAATGGGCTGATGTCCAGTCTGAATATTCCTGCCTCCACATAGGCCACCAATGTCTCTGTAATTTCTGTGTGGCCACCTGGTATGCGGTATTGCTTCATGTTCACAGTGATATCAGGGACAGGGATATACACAGGGTCCCATTTTGCCTTAACCCTCACTACACTTTTCACTGGCAAGAGGGTGCATGTCTGTATGGCACAACCAAACACATAGGTACCTGAGTGAGTGTCTGTGGACTGTTCCTTCAAAATATCCATACCTCTGATATTGTCTGGCAGGTCAGACACCAACACCTCTGCTTGGAACCAAGGCTCTTTGCCTAGCTGCATCTTGCAGTGACATTGTGCCACCCAAGCTTTTGTACCCCCAGACCTTCTACTGCTACCAATGAAGTGTCGCTAGCTGGAACTTGTGTTCTGTGGAAGAGAGAATTCAGCTCCAGTATCTAACAGAGCTGTACAGCATATAACAGTAGCTCCAAGATCCCATGAAATTGCAAATAACACATAAGGGTGTTGCTAGGATCTGTGTTTGTTATGGACCCAGGGTGGCACCAGGAGCAGACACTGGAACAGGTTTAAACTGAAAAATGGGTTTTTAATGGGTGAACTTGAAGACATGTAGACTGATAATATAAAGTCCAGAATATAGATGGGGAGGTGATGACTTGAAACTGAAGTGAAGCAAGAGTGTGTAATGTCCAGGTAGTGAGTGTGAGGTTCTGATTTTGTTGTGGACCCGGGGTGGTAATAGGAGCAGACACTGAAGCAGATTTAAAAATAAACATGGAGTTTTTAATGAGTGACTTAACAGACATGAACATGGTAAAACAGAAAGTGCGGGTATAGCACTATAGTTCACTTGGGAACTGTTGTGAGGCAATGGGAAAAAGTCCAGGTAGTGATAATGGAAGGCAGTCCAGTATTGTGAGGCTGAAAATGAATTGTGGCTGAAGAAAATAATGTCCAGAGGAAGGTGCGAGTGGAGGCAAGGTGCAGGGTAACAGCTGACACAGGAACTCAGGCAATGGGGAAGGCAAAGGAGGAGGCAGCGGAAGTCCAGCAGGGTAAGGAGCAGTTTAGGTGAAGCAGGCTCAGGCAGAGATCCAACATGCAGGTGGACAAGCTCAGAAACTCTCTCTCAGCTTGCCCTGCGAAACACATTGCACTGGCAATGCAAGGAAGGTCTGAACTCCCTTTTATACCCAGCACCCAGCTGTGAGTGGTCAGAGAGTGAGCATGTGACATGCCAGGATTTGGGAACTAGGTCACATGGCCAAAAGCAAGATGGTGGCACCCATGCATGAGTGGAACAGAAACACCACCAGGCCTACCGAGCAAAGAGTGACAATATACCCACACAGGACTGTGCACAGCCAATGCTCTCTGCCAGACACCAGCACCACCACCAGATGCCCCCCGCCACAACATCCGCACAGGTAACACTACCGAGCACCATACCAAGAAACCCTGGTCGTGACAGTAGCCCCCCCCCTTTATGGGTGGCCTCAGGACACTCACCAGGCTTTTCAGGATGAGCAGAATGGAACTTCCTGATGAGTGCGGGAGCATGGATATCCTGGGCATCGGTCCAGCAGCGTTCTTCCGGGCCATAACCCCTCCAATCCAGGAGGTATTGCAAACAACCCCTACAGACACGGGAATCCAGGACCTGGTAGACCTCAAATTCCATGCCTCTCTTGGTCTGGACACGAGGGGCAACAGGAAGAATCTTACGGAACTTGTTCAGGATCAGAGGTTTGAGTAGGGAAATATGGAAATAAATTGGGACTTTCAAATATGAAGGCAGCTGAAGGTGATACGCCACAGGATTGATTATTAAAATAATCGAGAAGGGTCTGATGAAATGTGGAGCAAATTACATTGAGGGCACTCTGAGCCGTAGGTTCCGGGTAGACAACCACACCTGATCTCCAACTTGCATACAAGGCTCCTTTCTCCATTTCTTGTCTGCCTGAAATTTGTAACGGGAGGATGCCTTCACTAAATCAGCACATACCTGAGCCCAATTTGATGCAAATCTCTGCAAATCCATGGCTGGAATGTCAAGGACAGGTAGGCTTTGGATCTCAGCAGCTCGGGGATGGAAACCATATACAGTCTCAAATAGGATTTGGTTTGTGGAAGAATGATATGAGGCATTGTGTGCAAATTGAGCCCAGGGCAATAATTCCAACCAATTGTCTTGAGAGGATGACATGCAGATCCTTAGGAAAGTCTCAAGGTCTTGATTAACCCTTTCTGTAGATCCATTACTTTGCGGATGGTAAGCTGTTAAAAAAATTCAATTTAACTTGTAGAATGGAGCCCGTAGCTGCCATGAATTGAGCTCCATGATCAGAGATTATCTCTGTAGGAAGACCGTGGAGATGGAATATATGTTGGACGAACAGATGAGCCAAATCCGAAGCAGTTGGAAGTTTCTTTAGGGGAACATAATGGACCATTTTAGAAAATCAGTCTACCATGACCCAGATGGTAGTATATCCCTGGGAACTTGGCAAATCAGTCACAAAGTCCATGGAGAGATGCATCCACAGATGCAATGGGATAGGCAGGGGTAACAACTCACCACATGACGTACATGATGACATGAACTCCAATACATCAGCTTTCATCGATGGCCACCAATAGGCTCTCTTCAAAAGCTCCAGAGTCTTCCAAGTACTAGAATGGCCTGCAAAGCATGAGGAGTGAGCCCAGGTGAGAAGCGGCTTCCTTAACTCTTTGGCCACAAAGGTTTTCCCAGTAGAAGGTTACAATTGTATGGTGGCAAACACACTTGACTCCAGCACCGGAGTGCTGCATAGAATTTCAGAATTATTATTACATTAGAGGGACGTTGATAAAGCATCTGCTTTTTGATTAAGAGCTCCAGAGCGGAAGGTCTGAGTAAATTGGAACAAGCGAAGAATATTGCTCACCAGGCCAGACGAGGACTTACACACTGGATATTCTTGAGGAAGAGGTGGTTTCTGTGGTTGGTAAAGACAGTAAAGGGAAACTTAGCCCCTTCTAGCAGGTATCTCCATTCCTTCAGTGCCAATTTTACTGCCAAGAGCTCTTGTTCTCCTGTGGTGTAGTTCTCTGCAGGATAAAATTTCTTGGAAAAGAATCCACAGGAGTAAACTCGGTTGTCTTTGTATCGCTGGGATAGGATGGCTCCCACTGCCTCTGATAATACGTCAACCACCAACAAGAAAGGTCTATCCAGGTCTGGTTGTCTTAAAACAGGAGCTGTAATAAATGCCAGCTTTAAAAGCTGGAAGGCTGTCTCTGCTTTAGGTGACCATAGAGCAGGATTAGCACCTTTACAAGTCAGGGCTGTGATGGGAGCCAGCAAGGAGGAAAATCATTTGATAAAATGTCTATAGTAGCTGGCAAATCTGAATGGCTTTCAAGGTCTTAGGTCGGGACCAATCCAGAATTGCCTGAACTTTCTTGGGGTCAATTTCCAAACTGGATCCCAAGATGACATAGCCAAGGAAAGGCACACTGGGTACACAAAAACACATTTTTCCAGCTTGCAGTAAAGATGGTTTTCCCTTAGTTTACCTAACACTTCCTTCACATGTTTATAATGTTCCTGTGGAGAAGACGAGAAAATCAATATATCGTCCAAATAGACAACTACTGACACATGAATTAGATCTCGAAAAATGTAATTTACAAAGCCTTGAAATACAGCAGGGGCATTAAATAATCAGAAGGACATCACAAGGTATTCAAAATGACCATCCCTGGTATTAAAAGTAGTTTTCCATTCATTGCCTGCACAGATACAAATGAGATTATAGTACCCTCATAAATCTAATTTTGAGAATACGATGGATCTTTTGACTCTGTTGAACAACTCTGTGATTAAAGGAGTGGATGCCGATTCTTGACCGTTATATCATTAAGACCCTGATGGTCTATACATGGTCACAGGCCACCATCCTTCTTAGCAACAAAAAACAAACCTGCTCCAGCAGGAGAGGTGGAAGGATGGATGAACCCCTTCTCAAAATTCTCCTGGATGTATTCAGACAAAGCTTGGGTTTCTGGCAAGGACAGATGATAGGTGCGACCACGAGGAGGCATCTTGAGCAGCAATAAATCTTTTCACCAATCCCATTCTCTATGGGGAGGTAAGATATTTGCCTGTTGTTCAGAAAATACATCAGTTAACATTTGATACTCTTTGGGAATTGCTGATGGTTTTAATGAGTGTTTTCCTTACAGGTTGTATCATAGGAAGACAGGATTTCAGACAGTCAGGCCCCCATGAAAGGATCTGCATTGAGCACCAATCTATGCTGGGATTATACTGGTGTAACAAGGGTAACCCTAAAACAATGTCTTAGGAGGCTTCAGGAATCATTTGGAATCTCAGAGACTCGGAATGCAGTGCTCCAATGCGGACCAATACTGGCAGGGTTTCCTTGGTGATGATACCATTAGTCAGAGGATGTCCATCTACAGTGGTCAATGAAATTGAGTGGTCAAGGAGAATATAAGGAATCCGTACCTTGTTAACTAAACTGAAAGTCATGAAATTTCCGGCTGCTCCAGAATCTAATAGTGCAGTAACAAAAGAAAATACAAAGGGACTGTGCTACATCAATCACAGCAATAAAAATTTACAGTATATAGTTTATTGTAAAATGTAAACAAATGTAATTAATAACATAAGTACACATAATAATAAAAAGCATTAATGAAACAGAATGATTGCAATACAATGTGTGAACAAATTCTTCCTAATAGGAAAGATATTAATGTTAATCAATATAAAAAAGAATCAATCCTCCAAGAAAAAATATTCAATACGTATTGCAGGGAGTTAAAAAAAAAAATATATATATATATAAATATTCAATTGATACAATTATATCTGCTCTGGAGTGTGGGTTTAAACAAGTGAAACAATGTCTCCATCAAAATGTAGTTTTGTGGTGATCACAAATGTTCCATAAAGGGGAGCCACTTTTATTCATAGAATAAATAAGTTGTTGACACTGCAGTGTGTAGATCATATAAATTGGTTAAAAGAAGGTAAACAGCCAGCAACTTCTTTTATCTGTGCTAAATACTAATAAATGTCACGAATGGTGATATCAGTGGATTGCTTACCACTTGAAATAGGTGTAATGATAGCACTGAAGTTATCCAGGGGTATTCAGCGTAGGAATCGATGGTCTGTGCTACGTGCTGGAAGCTCCTCTCAAAAGCTCAATGAGACCGGAGTCTCTATCTAGCCCAGAGCAGTGCACATCAGCTGCACAGAACCGTCGGAATAGCCGTTGCTTCTCCAATAATTCTGAGAAGAAAAACTGCATGTGAGTGGCTCCAAAAGAGGTATATTAACGAGTCCACCGTAGATGTGTTAACGCAATAACCAGGTGATGTATCCACAAACTTCCTCAGCAGGTCCCTGCAGTCCTTAGGGTGTCCAGTAAATAATAAGGAGGATCAAATGATCTCCCCAGCAGTCTCCTAACTAGTTTCTTTACTCCAGGTAATTTCATCAGAGGAAAAAGTACAGTAACAAACACTGGTTTTAACTTGATTTCTAAGGCTAGGTTTAATATGAAATCTTTGCAGGTTGGGGACGACTTATTACTCTTAACTTGATGTCCCCAGGGTCAGTTAGGAATGGTCATTTCCCAATTTACGTGAACAGGAGGCCACCAGGTGACCCACATCTCCACAGTATAGGCAGAGGTTTTTTAATATTCTTCTCTGGCGTTCCTCTTTGGAGAGATGGGTATGATTCACCTGTATAGGCTCTTCATCTGTAGAAGGAGGGGATGGATGGGTAGTAGAGGGAGGGGTAAAATACCTTTGCTGATCAGTTCTATGCTTTTCAGCTTGACGTTCTCTAAAGCATAGATCGATCTTGTTACATGGAGAAATCATATCGTTCAGATTAGTGGATATTTCACGGGTGACTAGATCATCTTTCAGTCGATCAGAAAGCCCATGCCAAAAAGCTGAAGAATCTAAAAGAATCTTACTCTACTGTATATGCAGCAATATTCAGAATTGCAGCCACAGCTCAACTCTCATTTTTAGAAAACATACTTAAATCAATATTTGTTAAATATGTTAAAGGTGTTACTGTTCTGATTGGTTGCAAGTATTTACAGGCAGTTTCCATCATGTCAGCCCAGGGTCCAGATCTAGTAAGCCATGAAGGAAAACATGCACTCTTTTTCTTACTGAATAATTGTTTAAACATGTTGTTACACAATACAGTATATGTCACTTTCTGGGGGTCCAAATGGCATCTCCTGGCTGGCTCACCAAATGTTTCAGGTGGGTTCAAACTAAGAGATCACAGATGGGTGGATTGCCAGAAATTATACTTAAACAAACAAATTGAATATAAAAGTGTCAATCTATTATAATACTTTGCTACAATCGTCGATTAATTCAGTAGATGCAGCAATCACATCAGCAAATCCAGTAGCCCTTTTCTCAGCATCTAGAGACTTGACTACAGTATGTTCAAACATCCTCGCACTTCTGCAGTCAGTGTTTTTCCAGGAATAAGGCTCCTTCTATACTGAAAAATTATAGCTTATATAGACTGCTAAGAGAAAAACTCCTGAGTATGCATTTTAACAAGAATAAAGGTAATTTTTAGATATATACATAAATATTAATTGACAGTAGGGGGCACTGTTGCCTCAATTATGAATATTGGAATAAAAATTTCAATAACAATTTTTATGATATGTATTTTGTATTAGCTGAAGGTGACACAATGTGTATTTTGGATTAAGTATGTCTGGTCACATAACTAAACATTTGTAATAGCTAACTAGTTAGCATTCTAAAACATATTGACATATACTGGACTTTGGGTCTCATTCAGACCTGCTTGCAAGCACTGAGTGCTCGCAAGTGGGTTGATGTTGAGGCCCTACGCATGCACTGCGGCCACACTGCATGTGCACAAGCCCCGGTGCGAGTGAAAAATTATCTCACTCCGGGGCTCACTACAAAAGGGGCGGCTGTCGATGTTGATCGACAGCTCACACCGTTTTGCAGGCAGGGTGGCTGGCCAAATGGAGGTATTCCCAACGGAACAACTGCCATTTGGGGGTGGCACCACTAACATCACTCGTGATGTCAGTGGTGAGCTTCCGGCTCTATTAGAGCCGAAAGCTCACTGGGGCTTGCGGCAGATGAGACCCTACCACAATGTTCTCATCACAAGCCCAAATGGTTGCGATGGTCAAGACACCCACAGTTTAGCGAATGGCCAGGAGGATGGCTCTTTACAGAGAAGTGGCCGCATTTATTCAGAGTGAATGCTCACATTTTGTGAGTGGCTCTGAATGAGGTTCTTTATCACAATCTGTATATGATGCAAAACTGACTGAGAGCACTGAACAGCAAAATTAATTATTAATTCCATTTTGGTTACTCCCTGATGCACTGTGTCCTTCAGAGGGCCTGCTACCATGTCCCACCAGAAGATATGAAGTCACTCAGTCTTTTTCCAGACCAAGACACTTTGTTACCTTAAAAGAGTTCTCATTCCTCTTGATTATTGCCAGCTAGATAGTCCAGAGTTGTTCCAGCAGTGAAGCCTCTAGATATGTGATTCTTGGATAGAAAAGCCCCTAATGCCAATATATAAGTTTTGTAGCCTATCTAAGACTGCCCTGAGGGAAAAGCAGATGGTAGTATAAATTGTCTGTTTAAGAGGAGTATTTTGTTGTAAACATTCTATAAATTAATGTTGAAGCTTCTGTTGTACTAGGAATCCTGTACTGGAGATAGCTAAATTCCAGTGAGGCATGTTATTTAGTGAGCATGCATGAGCAGGTAAACCATGGTAAAGGGAACAATATCAGGCTACAATATGTGGCTGGTACTAAGGGACCAGATAATTGAAAGGACTGCAGTCATTGGGTTAGTGGGATAAAGGATAATTAGTGTGGCAATAGGACTATAATTATCTTAATGGACTGGAGGTTGATTGTGTGAAAGAGGAAATTGACCAACCCAGACCAAATACCAGAGCTATTGGGGCAGGCTCTGGTTCATCAAACGGGTTGCCAGGCTCTCTGAAAGACTTTTTGGATGCACTGGGCAATGGAGTAGCAGAGAAGAAGAGAGGCTGTTTGTGATGCAAGCTGTAATGAAGATGTCCTTCCCATTGCTCCAAGAAACTGTGCATTTGCAAGCAGACAAGAGTCAGTAAAGTAGTTTTTGGTAGAGTTTATATTTAATGAGCTTACCATAGTTATTGAAACCTGCTTGCAGATGTTTCAAGGCCTGTTTGGTGTACATGGAATAAGAGAGATGTTATGGAACCAATATTTGGGACCCAGCTTAAGATCAAGGCTCTGAAACCATTCCAGAGAAAGAGCTTCTTGGTCTACAGCATGTATCCTGTGGTGGAGGCCGTTGGTTACCTCATTTTGAAAGTAACCTAGAAATGTTCCCACGATAGTTCAGGACTCTGTGAAAGTGGGACAGCAGCTCCTACATAGGATACAAAAACACTCAAGGAGGTCCTATTAAAAGTGAAGTTAAGGTCAGTGGGCTGCCACTGTGGTACATATGTCAGATCCTATCATTTTGGAGTTGCTACTCCTAAAAAATGCCCCAAAGATCCAGAGGTGGGATCAGATAGCAAACATTGCACCGTAGAACACAATATCCAATTGGCCAATAAATTTGTGGCCAATCAGTCCAGTATGGTGGCATAAATTGTAATAAGGAAGACCTTAATTATAGAGTAGAGGCAAATTAATATTTTGTGCAAAATTCAAGGAATACAGTAAAAGAATGGAAATATTATTACACAGCTTTAATTATGTTCAATACATATCATTTGAAGTGTTGAAGTATAGGTCACTCAATGTTAGCAGAAAATTAATTAATAGAAAGTTATTACATTAATCACATACCAGACTGAGAGCTTAGTCTTGACAACACCAATTAAATAAAAAAATAGATATTAATCAGATATCCCTAGTTTTGAAATGTACAGTAAAGTACAAGAAGTAAACATATATAAATATAATAAATTATTCTAAATATGTAAATAGGTGCAAATAATAGTGGAAGATCTTATATTAGTGTGTCTGGATCGGTGCCACATTGCCAGTGATAGTTTATGCCTTGTATATGAACCCTGGTTCCTGTCAGTACATTCCTGTCTCTGACTACTGTTATCTTGCCAGGTAATGCTACTCTGCCTTGCCTGTTTACCCTGCCATTATCTGCTAACAGAGACAAGTCTCAGCCTGCGGTTTCGCCGCACCTGTGGCATTCAACATGCAGTGGCACTCTCCATCTGAGCTCTTGTGCTATTTTCATTTGCCGCTCATGTCACCTAAAGTGTTTGAATGTGGCCTAGTTTCTCATACCACCAAAGATACAATGCTGCCCTCAAGGCTACACCCTGGCCATCTAGGCCACAACTTGCTGCACAAGCCACAAGTTAGCTCTCTATGCCACACCTCGGCCCTCTAGGCCACACCCCAGCCATAAAGGCTGCAACCTGGCCCTCTATGCTGCATCACGGCCCTCAAGGCAGCAACTTGCCACACAAGTCACATCTCGACCCTCAAGGTCACTACTCATCATTCTGGTCACATTATAGTAACTATTCCAGCACAGTGACTACCATTATGACCTTTGCCAGCCTGTACCACCATCTGCCACTACACATCTAGTGATCACCAGGATTGCCATGTAAGCCCCTACTGTCCCGAGTTTAGGACCAGATGGCCACCAAATAACCAGTGTGCTAATCCAGCTCTAAAGGTGATCATACACTAAAAGACATGAAAATGACTGCACAATTATGACATTGTAATCATGCAGTCATTTGTCAGTCTGTGATGTGCCTACACTGAATGAGCAGTCGTTTAGTGTAGGCACATCACTCATCTGCAAACATGCTAAACCTTACATTATTGTCAGGTTGTCCAGCATGTTTGCCCAATGATAGATGTCTAAATGACCAGTGGGAGCACTCATCACTTGCCATTTTAGAATTTTTTTTTAATTATATGCAAATGATTTGCAAAGGATTATTGAACGATAATGATATCATTATTGTTCAATCACTCAATTTAATAGTCTAGTGGATGGGCACCTTTAGGGAACAGCAAGTGGCTGATATGTCCCAGTAACAATTCCACCATAACTCAACATCACAAATGCTTTTTTTTTATAATCACTGCATTTCACATCTTTGTGCACACAGGCAACATCATTCTGTGAAATTTTGGAGACTGGTTGCAGCTGCACTGGCACTTTCTCCAGCCCGGCTATTACTGGGCTATTTACACAAGACCCCGCAGGCATCCAAAGCAGGTGCTTCTATTACCGCAGTACAAGCACAGTGTGAGCAGCCTCAATTGAAGATGAAGGTAGCATCTCACATCCACAGCGGGGGAGCAGCATAGCACATTGGAGCAGCTGTGGTCCCGTATCTGCAGCGGTGTGTGCTGATATGATATCACCTGCAAGCACCTGCTGCTAGTGAATTTATCAGGGAGCCTGTTTGAACAACAAATAAGGAATATTCACCTCCTTCACATTATATTGGAGTAGAGATACTTTCTGCTTAGCTGGACGCGGCTGTAGCTACATACTTTATGCTCCATAAAATAACAACTCTCTCACCAGAGCATGTTTAGTGGATAAAAAGTGCCACATCCATCACATTTATATGTTTATTTAATTTTTCTCCTAATTGTCCTGGAAGACTTATTTCTATTTCTCATAAATGTGGACAAATATTGACAAGAATAATTAACTGAAACATTATTGTGGCTGCAACCAATGATATATTAAAGAAGTGCCAAATATAACTTTCATACGATACATCACCGGCACTTAGTCAGACTGATTTAGTGCTTGGGTTCACAGCTTCTGAAAAATATTCTCTGCATACTGTACAATGTGTATTGGACCTACGTTATGCATGATTATGTATAAATTATTAGGATTCCTTAATTTTTTACTTTTTATCAAACATATTTATTATTTTGTATTGATTGGTTTATTAAATTATTAATGGCACATTTGACTTTTTATTGTTATTTTTTACTGATTTTACTTATTTATTTATTTATTGTAGTGATGTGTACATTGAATTAGTTCAACACCCACTAATAAGGGATTAAGAGATTCTCCCCAGTGCTGTGTTTTTTGGATATTGATTTGGGTATTTTGCTGGCAACTTTTATCACAGCAGCTAGGTGTATCTGTCCCTCTTTTTTGTACTTGTGATTTAAACCTCATTATTGTTAAATATTGGTTTCCATAGCGCCATAGATTATTTTCTATTTTTTTGTTGTTTTGTGCACATTGCTGCCTCAGTAATCCACTCCCCTCTTATTAACACTCATTAACTTTTTTCTTATCTTTATACATGGACTGTTACATCACCATAAAAAATCTTTCACACTCCTCCCACTACAATTTTCTCATCCTCCTTCAGTTTTTTTTAGCCGGTGATATATCATCAATCTAGGCACCATACACATGCCTCACTCACTCACATCACATAATCACAATGGAATAAAAATCCTGCAAACCTCCTAAACATTTTGTTGCCCATTACCCTCCATATCATTAAAGTGTGCCATAACATACACCCTCCATTTGCAACAAATTTACAGCCATCCATAACCTCTTTATCTCTAATAGGCTCCACCTTCTGACAATAATAGAGACATGGTTCACAATTAGACACTATCAATGCTGCAACACTTTCATCAGGTGGTCTCCACTTCACACACACCTCCAGACCTGGAAACAGTAAAGGAGGGGTGTGGGGTTGGAAAGTTACTGTCCCAAGCTTTTTAATACACTGCCACAGATTACATTACTTTAACCCCATTCTCTCTACAACTGGGCAACGCCAACAATTTCTGGAACATTTTTCTGCCTGGCTTCCTTACTTCTTATCCTCTGACATCCCTACCATAATCATCAGTGATTTCAATATCCCTATTGATAGTCCACAATCTCCTTGTGCCTCCAAACTCCTCTCTCTAACCTCCTATCTCTGCCTCTCTCAGTAGACTGTCTCCTATTCTCATCAGAATGACCACTGCTTAGTTTACTTTCTGAAATCACTAACACTTAATTCCCTCTCTCAATCACCGCAGGCTCTCCTCCAATTGTAATTGAAGTCTTTCAAGCCTCCTCTAGCCTGAAGATATATTAGCGCAATTTATTTTTTAACAACTTTTCACTTTCTGCAGAAACAACTCTCAGCAAAACCTTTAGGAATAGCCCTCTATTAAGTGGCTCGAGCTACTCATCACACGCCACAAATGCTTAGATGTCAACCATGGCACATGGCACTCTAAATTAACAATACACCTAGAAAAACTATCACATATATTAGAACATCAGTGACATAATGTTCATACTTCAAGTGACTTCCTTACAAATAAGACAATCTACCACTTTTATCGTAAGTTTCTGGACACTGCCAAACAAACATATTTCCAATCTCTAATCTCTGCTCTAGCTTCTAGCCCCAAGCATATTTTTAATACATTTAAATTACTTCTTACCCCTCCTGCACACAATGCACCAGCTACTATCGGCACACAAGATCTTGCTTCCTATTTCAAGATTTCACAAAATTGATAAGATCCAAAATGAAATGGTATTCTCTTCTTCAGCCTGTAGCCTTCTGAATTCCATCCATGAACTCTCTGGAACCTTCTCTGCATTTGATGCCACAAATGAAGATGAAGTACCTACACTAAAGGTTCAAAAATATGGCCCTCAAGGTACCACAGCAGTTCAGGTTTTACAAATATCCATGTTTGAGCACTGGTGGTTTAATAAAATTGATGCACTAATTAAGTTACCAATGGTCAAACATGGATATTCTTAAAACAAGGACTGTTAATGTATCTTGAGGACCGAGTTTGGAATCTTCTGGCCTACACTCTTCTCATCCTCCTACTCTACTACCTCTCCTTTTGATCCTATGCCCACACAAATCAGTAGAGCCTGGTCTAGAGTGCTCATCCCAACCTTAACTAAAATCTGTAACCTCTCTCTACTGGTATCTTTTATATTCCTTTTCAAGGATAAATTGATCACTCCTATTCTAAAAATTACTGTCTCTCAAAATACCATCCCATCTCTCAGCTACCATATCCTCTCCTAGCTACTTAAAAGACTTGCCTACACCCATCTAATACAGATTCCTCACTTGCACAACTTATTTGTTGCACTTCAGTCAGACTTTAATTCCCAAGACTCCACAGATGGGATGTAGTCGGCATCCCATTGTGGGGGTTGCCAACAGTCTAAATACCAGTGTTGAAATCCTGACAGATTATGGTCAGGCACTAGGGGTAGGGCTAGGGTTAGCACTGGGGAGGGAGGGTTAGGATTAGGTTGTGGAGAGGTGGAGGTTAGGTTTATGCACTAGGCGGGAGATTAGGTTAATGCACTGGGTGCAGGGAGGGGAAGTTTAGGCTTAGGCAGTAGGGGCAGAGGTTAGGATTAGGCAACATGGAGGGAGGGTTAGGGTAGGGGTTAGGAAAACACTTAACATTGTTATTTATCGGTGTCAGGATTCTGGCTGTCGGGATGCAGCTGTTGGTATTCTGACCAGTGACATCCTTACTGCCAGGATTTCATACCCAACCCCAACAGATACAGCACTGATTAAGGTAGGGAATGATCTGATTACTGATTAGTCTAACTGTCAAAACTCATTTCTTATTCTTCTAGATCTCTTTGCTGCATTTGACACTGTTGAACACTCTCTTCTCATACAAATACTACAATCCCTAGGTCTTCAGGACAGTCTTATTCTGGTTCTCATCTACTGATCTGATCACTCTTTCAGTGTTCATTTCTCTGGATCCACATCCTCTTCACTATCTCTATCAGTTGGTGTACCTCGCTTTTCTCAACCTATACCACTTGGCAAACTTATCATTTCTTTTTGATTTCATTCTCATCTGTATGTTGATGATTCTCAAATCTACCTATCCACCCAAGATTTGTCACCATCTGTATTGGTCTGAAATACTGAATTTATTTCTGCCATTTCATCTTGGATGTAATTTTGGCACCTCAAACTTAATCTTTCTAAAACATAATTAATAATATTTCCACTGGCCTAAAGTATTTTGCAACCTGATATCTCTATCACTGTTGATAACTCTACAATCAACCCTACCACACAAGCTCTTTGCTTATGTGTTATTGCTGACTCTCAATTGTCCTTTGTGCCACACATTCAATCTGTTTCAATATCACTTTACATACAGTACATCAAACAGGCATATCTGGATTATGACCATATCTTACACAATACCCTGCAAAAACTCTCATTCATGCACTCATCACCTGCAGTGATTACTGCAATAGTCTCCTTACTTCCCCAGAACAGACTCTCACCACTACAATCCATTTTGAATGCAGCTGCAAAGATCATCTGCTGCTCCTCTCTATCAATTCCCTCATTTTTACCTGTATTCTACTGAATTCAATATAAACTACTTTTACTTAAACATAAGTCTACTAACAAAACAACATACATCTTGTTGCTTATTGAAAAACATCTCCCACCCTGAACACTGCTCTGCATAAGATCTTCATCTCTCATTAACATCCCATTCACAGTTACAGGACTTTTTGGGGGGCTGCACCTACTCTGTGAAATGCCCTCCCATGAATAATAAGACATTCCTCTAGTCTACAATCTTTCAAGCATTCCCTAAAAACTCACCTCTTCAGACAAATTTATCAAATTCCACCCACAAAACCTCCATAATCTAGCCAACCCAATTACATCCCCTCTATACAGTCCACAAATTACTTAACATATTTTCTCTTTCTTCACTTTCACTTTCTTCTGTCCCTAGGCCAACATTCCTGTGTTGCTGGATCATGCAACCCACCAAGAACCTCTGCAGTCTGGCTGGACCAATATGCAATAGATAGCACTTATCTTTGTGTATCAATGTCTATTTCCCTATAGATTTTAAGCTTGTGAGTAGGGCTATCTTACCTGTATGTCTGTCTATTATTACGCAGTCTGGTTCTATTACTGTTTGTTCCCAATTGTAAAGTGCAATGGAATATGCTGGCACTATATACGTAACTTATAATAAAAATATACAATTCCAAAAAAGTTATCTATACCAAACTTTCTGCAGGAGTGCAATAATAGTACAGTAGGCATTTTTACTAGCCAGGAACAGCTTTAAAGAAGGCTCATTGTATGCTCTTTAATTTTCTCAGACCACAGAATCAGTATCTAATTGACTGCCCAGAAAACTGTATTCCTGGTTTTGCCTTTAAAAAATTGGCACTTTAAATCTTTCCTCAAAATCGTTAAAAAATTTGAGCTAGTTATACTCCTTGGGTGATCCTGGTAGTCTACTGTATATACAGTTTGCTTGATAAATATATAAAACAAAAATTGTTTTAACTGGTTGATTCAAATAATTCCCCTTTGAAGACTGTGTGATGACAGCAGGCCTGGCCAACCTGTCACTCTCCAGCTATTATGAAGCTAGTACCAGCAAACCCTCCTATTGATCAGCTGGTAAAGCAGCTGGAGAGCCACATGTTGGCCAGGCCTGGATTACAGTATTGCATTAAATGTTAATACTGATTTAGCTACATTCAGGAAATGTTTTGTTAACCTATAAAACTTTAATGTTAGTTCCTATTTAGCAACACTTGCTTATACTTCACTTACACATTAATTCTCACTGTCACTAATAGCTTTTCCTTGCAGTTCAGCATGCAAATAACTGTAGAACTAGTTGTAATTTATAGCCACTCAAGAAGGATGTGTACCTATTTGTTACATGACACTGCAAAATTAATATCTGCTATATTGCACTACATATTTATTAACTTTATGACAAACCAATTGTCCATTACATAGCTCAGATGCCATTTAATTTATATGTTTTGTTTCCTCTGTAAGCCCTTACATATAAAGAGGATGGCTTCTGCCTCTATATCTGAATAACTGAAGATATCGCTTACTTCAATGTGACTGAATGGGTTAACTGTTTCTGTGCTGTTATCCATCTTAATGTTGGTTATGTAGAGGCTTTAGCCTCTATTGCTGTGGTTTCCTGCAGCACTTCTAATTCTCGCAAATCTTCACACTGCTATGACAAGCACTGATAATGATAGCCTTGGAAAGTGATTAATTAGATTTGGTGCCCTGGAATGGTAAGCTTACTAACCCTTAGGTTGTAGCCACCTATATAACAATCTAGTTGTCTCAGCACTTGTAGTGTTCCATACAATTGCTGCACTGGTGCCTTCCAGGGATTGTACCCCCAATGAATAGAAATGAAGACAGGCGATGTCATCAGCCGCGTGGCCCAGAGCAAGTCAATCGCCGGGTTCACTCCCACCCTATTTTCATGGCAACCTGTGAAAACAATACATGTCATCTATATAATATGGACACAAACATACATAGTTAAAATCTACAGATTAACTCACAGACTAATTGGCTGGTAGTCCTATGTTCATCAAAATATCAAGTGGATATACTATACTAATTAATAATAGTTAAATATCTATAACTCTATTTGGCTCTCTTAAAGTATGTAAAAGATATTATAACTAACAAGTTGTTATAAGAAATAGTACAGCCCTAATGTCTCATTCAACCCTTTTTGGTGCCAAAATGCCCAATTTAAATATCCATCTGGATTCCAATTGCAACAGCAACTTGGCCCTATTGCCACATCTAGGATTTGATGTTATGTAATCGACGATTCTAGCTCTCATATCAGCAATATTATGTTTAACCAGAAGGTAATGTTTAGCCACTGGTTGGTCACTGGTATCAGTATTAATTGCTGCCCTAATGGATGACCTATGAAGGGCCATTCATTCTATAAATTGTCTCTCTGTCTTGCCCACATATCACAAGTCACATGGGCAAGACAGGAGATATATGACATGGGTGGTAATATAAGTGACCGTATATCTGATCTTACATTCAACTAATGTGTTTGGGTAATTGAAGGTGTCACCCACCACCACTGATCTGCAGGTGATACACCCCAAACAGCAATGGTAGCTGTTTTTTGTGTTAAGAAATGCTTAGGTTTGTTTTTAACTTTTAATATACCCATGTCCAGTTTGACCAATCGATCTTTAAGATTGCCAGTGTGCACCACCATGGACATGGGAACCCACGCAGGTGAGAGACGCCAGTGAGAGCGGTCCAGGTGAGTAGGATCACGGGGTCTAAAGAGGGGAAGGGGAAGTATTTAAATGTCACAACAATAATGTACATATATTATCCTTGCTAACGGGTGGAGGTCCAAAATGTTGGATTAAATTGTTTTTTCTGCAAATGTAAGCTGCTGAGTTCTGCCTTTCTTCATTTCTATTCATTGGGGGTACATTCCCTGGAAGGCACCATCACAGCAATTGTATGGAACACTATGAGTGCCAGGATGACTGGATTGCTTTATATATATATATATATATATATATATAGAGAGAGAGAGAGAGAGAGAGAGAGAGAGAGAGAGAGAGTAGAACATCGTAGAACCCTTTCAGACTTTTATTGGATTCCCTCGTGGATTCCGGGTACATAATACCCCAACTATTGGTAGATACAATACTACTTTCTGCAGAAAATAGATCTCCATTCTTAACAATTGCTCTATGGATCTGATCTTGTTAGTTATAGAAGAGTCCACCTGAGAAATGAATGTCACTAAGGAGAAGATAGTGATTTTTGAGAAAGAACAAGGTACTAGTCTTACCTCTGATACTTCTACAGACTATTTGGCAAAATTGAAGGAACAATTGGAGATGTACAAGTTTGAGTTGATGAATTACAAAAAAGAAAAATTGCGTAAAGTGCAATTAGACTACATACAACATCAGGTATATCCATAGCTAAATAACACATCTAACACTGGTTATAAAGGCAGAGGGCCTCAAAATAAAAAACGGTCCCCCAAAGTTCGCTCCTCAAGTACATCTGCTAGTGAATCTGAGGACCCCTCAAATACACAAGGTAAATCAAACATGACGGTGACCCCTTTAGGGGTGATTACCCGGGTTGGGGTAATCACCCAGGGAAGAGACCAATGAGGAGAGGTGGACAAATGAGGAGGCAAATTCACAAGAAGACCCCCAAGAGCCAGGAAAATCTAATATTCAATCTTTCTTCCACACAACTATCAACAACAGAAACCAGCGTACTCAATAGAGGATTATATTTTGTCCCCACCAACAGAGCTGATGGTTTTAAATGGAAGGTAGACATGTATAAATTTCATATACAGTTGCAATTAGAGGAACATTTCTCTAAACAAGAATTGCGGCCCAACACTGTGAAATTGCCTACGAGACTAAAAAAACTCGGACCCAGCTCCAAATTTGACCCGTAATCCTTCAACCCCTCCATTAGAACATTCAACAGACTGTTAGAAGACTCTGGTAAACCCTCTACTTCTCCAATATGATACAACCTTTCCATGGAGGAAAAGAAGGCCCTCCTCTCCTTAAGTAAATGCAAAGACATAGTGATCAGAGGAGCTGATAAGAGGGGTTCCATTATAATTCAAGTTACTTCAGACTATATTAAGGAGTGTAACAGACTTCTCAGTGATTCCAGTACCTATGAGAGGCTGGATAGAGATCCTTCACTGGGTTTCAATAGTGACTTAGATACAATTATTGATGAGGCTGTACAGGATGGATTGATCACAGCAGATATGGTACATAAGTTGGGTGTTCCATTCCCGGTGGTTCCTATATTTTATATCTTGTTGAAAATTCACAAGGATGCACAGAGACCTCCTAGCAGGCCCTTTATCTCTGCCAGAGGTTCTTTGTGCGAGCCTGTGGCAATTTATCTAGACACATATCTACAACCCTGTAAACAAAACATCTTCACCTACTTGAATGATTCAAGTACTTTATTGGAAATACTCATGATTAAGAACAAAGTAACAAATGATACTACCCTCGCTACATTAGATGTAACAAGTTTATATACTTGTTTCCCACATGAGGCAGGTCTAAGTGCAGTACAACGCCTGATTACAGGAAATATACATTACAATGGGCTAGATATTTCATTGTTTTTGAAATTATTAGAGTACACGCTCACACATTCCTTTTTGTTTAATGGAAAATTCTTTAGACAGAAAACAGGATGTGCCATGGGCTCATCGGTGGCACCATCCTTTGCCAATGCCTTCATGTGGGAGGTTGAGAGGAGTTTGTTCTTTGAAGATATAGAAATTGCCAAGTCAATCACTTTATATTTTCGATACATAGACAATTTGTTGGTGTTTTGGCAGGGTGATGTTCAAAAGTTGGTTGATATTGTGAAATGTCAGAATTTATCAGATAGTCCTGTGAAACTTACACTCATGTATGATCTCATAAAGATTTGTTTTTTGGACATTTTGATTAAGGTTGTCGAAGGTGAAATAGTGACTTCACTTTATTCAAAACCCATGGATCGAAATACCTTATTACACTTAGATAGTTTCCATCCAGCCCCAACCATTAGGGGTTTGCCATAGTCACAGTTTTTAAGGGTTTGGAGGAGTAACACCAACATGGATGAAACCCATAGACAATTAGAACAAATGATTGTTAAATTTACTAATCAGGGTTACCCTTTAAAAGATCTACAATTGGCCAAAGAAAAAGCACTGTCACTCCCCAGAGCACAATTACTGGCTCATAAAATCCTTGATAAATTAAAAAAATGGAAATACCCTGGGTAAATGAATACAGTACGAATAGTAAGAGTGCCAAACAAAAAGCTTGGGAGGGTTGGCATATTATTGAATCAGACTCGGAAATTAAGTGTTTTAAAGATCAGAGGATTATGCCCAGCTATAGCAGAGGCAGAAATATAAAAGACTATGTGGTCCATACAGAAATCATGGGCTTCGATAAACCTGTAGCAGCCCCAAGTATATTTCTTAGTTGAAAGAAGGGTTGCTTTAAATGTTTAGGCTGTACAACCTGCTCACACATGAGCATCAGTGACCATATTACCCATCCGTATTCCGGGAAAAAGTTTCTTTTCAGATGGTCACTTACATGTACTTCCACATTTGTATATGTCATTTTTTGTCCGTGTGGCCTATATTATATAGTAAAAACAGAATGACAATTTAAAATACGTATGGCCCAACATAGATCTGCTATCCTGTCTGCTTTACAAACAGGGATGAGCAAACAGCTGGTGGCCTTTCATTTCGCTCAGCGCAAACATGCACTAGCCACTGTAAAACATAAAATTATAGATCATGTACACATTTCCGCTAGAGGAGGAGATAGAGCCAAAGCTTTATTACAACTTGAATCCAGATGGATATACCATTTGGATTCTCTGTCACCTCACAGATTAAATGACTCTCTGGGTTTGAGTAGTTTCTTATAATAATATGTTGGGTTTTGAATTGAATAAAGGTTTAATAGTACTTAGGAGAAGCACTGTGACTACTCCAATAATACAGTTTAGTCCCACCCTGTGTCTGCCTCTCTCATTCCTTTGGTCCACCCACCCCCACTTATCCAGCAGCCTTGTGTGGTGCACCCTAATCTTACGCAACCAGAGAGGGCGGCCATTAGGTCACTCTCAGAAAATCATAATTTAATAATCCGTCCAGCGGACAAGGGAGGGGCGGTGGTGCTCCAGGACATTTGTGACTATAGATCTGAGATTTATCGCCATTTGAGTGACAGTGCCACTTATTGTAAATTGAATGGTGACCCTACAGTGGCTTTCAAATCAGAATTATCTACTATTCTGAAACATGCTTTGGAAGAAGGAATCATTGAAGAGGCATTATCTGAAGCATTGTTGCCGGAGTTTCCCATCACCCCTTTACTATATACACTCTCTAAGGTTCAGAAGGGGATTATTCCACCTCCAGGACGACCCATCATCAGTGCTAGGGGTTCTCTAGCACAACCATGTGCAGTTTTTTTAGATTCTATCCTGCAGCCTTTATTTCGATCGCATAGAAATTTTCTGTTGGACACAACATCATTATTGAATAAATTACTTGAATTAGGAGACATTCCACGAGATACGTGGCTTGTATGTGCAGATGTAACGAGTTTATATACAATTATCCCACATGGGGATGGTTTAAGGGCGTTCAGGGATACTTTGTCTCATAATTCTCTGTATGATCATGATTACATCAACTTGTGTGTTGACATGTTGAAATTTGTTCTGACAAAAAAATATTTTTTGTTTGATGGCGGGTATTACCTGCAGCTCATGGGTTGTGCCATGGGCTCAGCGGTGGCACCCGAGTATGCAAACAATTATATGTTTGGTGTCGAGCAGGAGATATTTTTTTCAGTTGATATCGTGGCTGGTAAAATCCTGTTCTATACTAGGTTCATAGACGATGTGTTTATGATCTGGCAGGGCAGTGATAAAGCACTAAGAGAATTATTTGATGCTCATAATAGCTCGCCAAGCCCTGTGAAATTTACCGTTAGAATGGATCAACACTCCATTGATTTCCTGGATGTTCTTATCACCAAAAAAGGTTCAGCATTGACCACCTCGGTCTTTATTAAAAAGACTGATCGAAACACTCTGTTACATAGGAATAGTTGTCATCCTAGAAGTCTTAAATTGGGACTTCCGTACTCCCAGATGTTAAGGGTATGGCATATTAATGATGACACTGATACTGCTGTCCAGCAGATCGATGTACTTATACAGAAATTCATTGCACGTGGCTATGACATCAAATGCTTACTTGATACTAAGAATAGGATTATGCAGGTTGAAAGAAAAACTTTGCTAACTAAATCTGAATCTAGTGACAGAAGATAAATACTCCCGTGGGTTAATAAATTTAATGTATTATCCCCTAATATTAATCGGGCATCTAAAAAGCATTGGCCCATTGTAAAATATGATAAGTCCTTGGGTTTGGCCAATACTGACATTATGTCTTGTTATTCCAGAGGGAGAAATTTACGGGATATATTGATGAAGGCCGATATTTCTAATCGCATGAATACTCCTCTTAAAAAACATTTTTTGGCAGTAAGAAAGAACGGATGTCACAGATGTTCATGTGTGACATGTAGATACTTAATCCCTGGGGATAGCTTTGCTCAACTGCATTCGGGTAAACAGTTTTCCATTCTTCACCATTTAACATGCAATAGCACATTTGTCATGTACCAAATTATCTGTCAATGCGGACTTTCATACGTGGGTAAAACCCAGCGTAAATTTAAAGAACGCATGGCAATGCATCGTTCAAGTATTCGGACAGCATTGTCATGTGGCTCTAGTGATCAGCCGGTGGCCCGGCATTTTCTGGCATTCAATCATAATTTGGCATGCCTCCGCTACAGGATGATAGATCTTGTCCCACAGCCAAAAAGAGGGGGTGATAGAAACCGTTTGCTATTATAGTGTGAGGCGAGATGGATTCATCAATTGGATGTAGTTGCACCACGTGGTTTAAATGAGGCTCTCACATTATCGTCTTTCTAATAACTAATTACTGGAATTTAATAACATCAGTATCTCTATATGTATATGAATGTTAGTCATTGCTGCAATGTGTGTTGATATGCATAGGTCTTTTTGTATAGCATTGCATGCCTGTAATATTCCCTTATTATAGCCGTGTATTATTGAGGCTATTATGTAACTGGGTATAGCATGGGCATGTGATAGACATTTTTATATATAATGACTTTTTCTATATAATGACTTTTTATATATAATGACTATTATTGTGATCACTGTGAATGTGTTTTGATATCCACATATGTAACATTGTTGGTATATGTAATGCTGTATATCCATTCAGCTCATTTGACAATCATTTCATGTACATTATTGTGGTAATTGTGGTTGCTAGGCAACCAGGCACAGTGCTATTGCATTATATGTCTTGGCTCTGTTTGTGTTTATGTGTTTCTTTGGTGATGTGGTCCTGTAGTGATGACAGCTTAGTCGCTGATGTCATCAGGAGGCGCTGTCAGTCTTGTCATGTGATCTGACTGGCTTGTGTTTAGCACATTGGGCAGAGGGGTGTATTTAAGGTGAGCCATTTGTTTGTATCTGTATATGGTTGAAGATAGTTCTAAAAGTACTGAAACGTTCTATTGATCCTTTGGTCTCTGCTTGATTTATTGAGAGGGGAGTGCTGCACCTTCATGCTTATATATATGAATATATATATATATATATATATATATATATATATATATTGGTTCTTTTTTAATAGTCACTACTGAAACGTTTTAGACAAAGGGTAACTAGAGTGTGGCAGATCAACTAGAAATCCAATAAGTGATTCATTTCAAAGCTTGGTTGTCTTTAGAAAAGGAGATGTACAGTTCCAAAGCACAGCATTTAGAATGATTAATGTTGGCTGATGTGAAAAGCCAGTTTTACTGTCTGTATTTTTTCTTTAGCAAATAATGACTCCTAGTGATTGATAGCTTACTTTAATATTAGCAGTATTTTTATAACTTACTTGGGTTACTAATGCTTTGTCACTGATTAAAATGTTTGCAATGCTTAAAAAAGATGTGTTTTAATCTTGGCAAGCTATCCACTGTATACATAATAAGAACGTGTTACTGCCAACAAAAACTTTACCTTATTGGATCCATTATGGGTATGATTTACCCAAGATGACACTAATTGTATAAAACAGTATGGAAGATATTCTTCAAAAGTGGATGAAGCAGAAAGTGGTGGTGAAATAACTGAGACAGTACACTATAGTCTGTAAAATAATACTAAGATAATTTATAATTTATACTCATTACTATAGTGTAAGAGTGGGATATACAGTATAGTATTAGTTTTAGGATTGATAGGGCAATGGGTCTGCTGCTGTCACCAGGTTATCTTTGACACCAGCTGTGAGCTAATTGGAGCTCACAGACCAGCGGCAATTAGGCTGCAGTGGCATTTGGAAATTGGTGCCTGCATCAAGTTATTCACAGCTCAAGGGCCAGCTGCCCACTCTCAATGTCTACTATTAGACACCTCAACATGGGAGAGCTCACTACGGTGGCCAGAAGGGAGTAGAGAAGACCTCCTGAAGAAAAGACGATTGAAGAACTGGCCAAGGAAGGAGCTTCGGTGGGAAGAAAACCAGAAGATGTGACTGCTGACCCTGAGGAAGGTGACAGATGTTGGGAGGCAGCAAGGAAGAAGCTGAGTACTGGAGAGTGTTGCAGTAGAGGGATGTAAAAAGGGCATAGACAATGCTACCCACTATAGCCTCTGCCAACAATATTGGTAGGCATCCTAGGGCCAATGGTATTATAAACCCCTCATTAGACCACCAAGATTGCTGTGCACTAGGTATAGTCATCCCTGTACAACAAATAGGCAGGCCTTAGGCCCAGGTCACTGTAGTAGGTTAGGTAGACACAAGGCCAATGGGCACCAGCAATAATTTGGGCATTAGACAAAGGTTACTGTATATTTATAAAGAACCCTATTTAGGCATGCACAAGGCATGTGTACATAAATAATAAAATAATAAACATGGGCATTGAACCTAGACAATTGAATGGTGCCCAACTTGTGAGAATTGTCTATAGGCTTCTGGGCATTAGGCCTGTGAATGCAGATGCTCCATAAAGGTAGTGAGGGGCTGTCTGGCCCCCATTTAAAGCAATTTTAATGCCAAGCATAAATAATCTTACCAGCTAGAAGAGAAGCTGGCCAGCTCTGCAGGCATGCAGATAGAATTGTTTACTGATTTATTCACAGACTGTGTGATAGGGATTTGTCATTGCAGAGTCCGTGCAGGTTGCAAGTAATTGAGTTAAATATTAAATAAGGTCACACACTAATTCAATGATAAAAAACCTAGACAGTTTTGAAAAAAATATTAACCCGTTAAATGGTTAAATCCAGACTTATTGATTAAAATATGCAGTATTGACAGAATATAGCAGTGTAATTTCGAGCACTAGCACCATACAAGCACTTAGGCTTACTCCTATTTTAAAAGCAGTGTGAGTTGCAGATTTGCCTATAGCAGAATATAGATGTTATATTTGCAAACATTTGCTATGCAAATATTATGTATTATATTATATTTGTAGAATATGCATATACATGAAATGTATTATTTATTAATTAGCAAAATTAAAACATTTGAAATGCATATGTTAAACAATATTACATGGACAATTATTATGTTACTGTAGCAAGTGGAAATACAGTAATAATAATAAACCTAGAGGACCTAAACACCTACACTCCCTCCCCAATATTGCCTCCTGGTTTGTAATTTATTTTAAATGTATTCAAATATGGCTACAATTTTTTATTCCATATTGGCAGATCCTGTGCAGAGATATCCCTGGCTAACATTACCTCTAACAATTATTTTGGAGGAATGGTGATATATGTAATGATTGTTAAAAACAATTTCTACTCTCACGTTTAAAAAAATGTTGATCATGGACTCCTTGGAAACTGAAAAGAATGTTAACTTAGTGAAAACCTCAATGTTGGAAACTAATGTTGCCCTTGGGTTCTTGTGTATTTGCTACAAGGTTTCAAGATCTTTATCCTAAATTTATTAGGACACTCCAGTAACTTTACACCCATTGGTAAGCATATACTTAATGTTATTTGATTAGTTTAAATTCAAGCAATGCAAAATATCAGAAAGGAAACATTTTAAAGAAAGGGTTAATTTACTCATGTTGCTTCTTTTAAAAAGACAAAAATGTATATTTTTAATTTTTTTTAAATTAGACAGTAGTTTGTATGCCTTGAAATCAACAGCAAAGCTTCAGATGAAAGAGGCTCATGCATAAGTTCAAAGACTTTGCCATTTGATGGGTATTCCCGCTAGAGAGAGATGAAAAAGGTGGACTGGCAGGACTGCCTGGAATCTTCTCATGAATGTGGCTAAATTGAGAGCAGTGTGTTGCTCATTACTGCACCCTTAGGACATACAATAAGCAAAGCACTTTTTCTGTGAATGTTGATTTTTATATTTTTTTATGTTTTAGATAGATCTGATTCATATTATGTACAATCAAAAGTTTTATTCTTTGGTGGAAAATTATTTAAAAAATATTATTCTTTACCTTGTATCTTATCGTTTGTAAAATAAAGACATTTATATATGTCATTAGTACATGCAGCTAGATCATTGAAAATGGGACATTTTCAAATCAAAGTAGCATGCAAATATAAGGTGTTTATTTTGATCTTTCATAATACACCATTCGGAAGCAGGAGCTATGCATAGCTGCACTATCCCTATAGTAAACTTTGAAACCAGGGGCATATATAAAATGGGTGCAGGGTGTGCAGTGCACACAGGCCCCAGGGTCCAAGGGGGATTCCACACCGCACACCCTGCACCCATATGATCTAAAACTTACCTCTCCGAGGTGCCGCATCGGGTCTCACAGCGCTGCTCAAAATGTCGTAGAATGGCCTCCATGGATATCTTTCCAGTGTTTTGGGCATGTGCTGTGAGGAAATTGCTGGGAAAATGGAAGCCATGCCATTTCACCGGTAATTTGCACATGCGCAGTGGACTCTGGGCACACTCTAGTGCCCAGAGTATACTGATTATGTGGTGGCCAGCCAGCAACATCATTCGGAGAGTAGGGGGTCCATGACGGGGGATGCACCTGGGCCCCCTCCTCTCTAAAGACACCCCTGTTTGAAACAACGTGCTTCCTAAGCCCAATCTATTTTGGGGGATTGGCCCCAGCACCTGCAAAGCCTCAGTGATTTGGATAAAGTGTTTTAAAAGTGGGAACTCACCCAAAGTCTTCAGTGTTATGAATTACCGGCGGGGGGTAGGGGATCATTAAATCATTGGGTCGTGCCCCTGTAACTCAAGAACCTGTGTGTACTAGACACTGTGCAATCATGGAAGATATGCCAGATTTTCAATTTTTTAAACATAACTTATTCTTATGTTAAATTTGAATAGAATGGAAGAAGATACTCTTTCCCATGTAGGGTAATTAGTTGGCATGTAGTCACTAGAGATGTGTGGATCAGTTTTCCTGAAATATGAACATAGCTGATCTTTGGGGTTCTGCGCCAAATTGAGTCCTAGTTCGGAATAACTGGTGTACCAAGTGGAACGGAGTCCTGGTTTGGTTCTGCAGTCAGTTCGAATCTCTGGTTTTGGATTCAATGTAAACAGGTCCAAAATATTTGTATTACCTTTAATTATTTGATTAACATTGATTTTTGTTATTGATTTTTATGGAATCCACAAACAAAACCACACCAAAATACTTGAGGGTGGTTTTTCCAAAACTAAACCAAAACACAATGATGAATTAGAACCAAAACCAAAACACGGGCTCCACGCACATCTCTAGTAGTCACAATAGTGACATTCAAAATGTCAACACTGTAATGTGGAATTCTGATCATAAAAAGACAAAAACAAACAGTGCTGCATCATCAATCAATAAAAAAAAGTTATTATATAAAAATAATTGTGGGTTTAAAAAAAAAATAATTCAGACTAGGAGTGAGCGGGTTCGGATTTCTGAAATCTGAACCCCCCCGAGCCCCCCCCGATCCGATTCGTATCCGAGTCAGGCTCAACTTTTCCCGCCTGACTCGGATCTGAAATCGAGGCAAAACGTCATCATCCCGCCTTCCGGGTCTCGCGGGTTTTGGATTCTATATAAGGTATCTGCGTCAGTGCCATTTTCTCACTCGGCTGTGGACATTGAAGAGGGAGGGTGGGAGTTAGGGCTGGCTGGGCTGTGTAGTGTAGTGTTGTGCTGTGCTGTGCTGCTGTTGTCCATAGGGGCTGTGTCCACTCCTCCAAAGTCCATAGGGGCTGGCTGTGCTGTGCTTTGCTGCTGTTGTCCATAGGGGCTGTGTCCACTCCTCCAAAGTCCATAGGGGCTGGCTGTGCTGTGCTTTGCTGCTGTTGTCCATAGGGGCTGTGTACACTCCTCCAAAGTCCATAGGAGCTGGCTGTGTTGTGCTGTGCTGCTGTTATCCATAGGGGCTGTGTCCACTCCTCCAAAGTCCATAGGGGCTGGCTGGTCTGTGTTGTGCAGTCAGTTGTCCATAGGGGCTGTGTCCACTTCAAAGTCCTGTGCAGTGTCCCAGTCCTAAAGGGGTGCTGTAGTGTTGTCCAGGGGGTGCTCTGTCCATCAGGGGTGCTCCCCCCAAGTGCAAAAAAATAAATATTTTTTCTGTGTTTGTGAATTGTTTACACTGTGGCTGCATGTGCATCAACAAAGGAGCAGCGCCAAGCATGCGCCTGTGTCCCATAAGTAAATGGCCGGCTGGCTTGACCATTAAAGGGTGTTGTAACCCCCAAAGGGCTATCCAAACAAAATAAAAAAAATATTTTTTTTTGTGTTTGTGAATTGTGTGAGCAGTAGCAGCATGTGCATCAACAAAGTAGTGCCAAGCGTGCGCCTGTGTCATAAGTAAAGGGCCGGCTGGCTTGACCGTTAAAGGGTGCTGTAACCCCCAAAGTGCAATCCAAACAAAATAAAATATATTTTCTGTGTTTGTGAATTGTGTGCACTGTGGCTGCACGTGCATCAACAAAGGAGCAACGCCAAGCGTGTGCCTATGTCCCATAAGTAAAGGGCTGGCTGGCTTGTCTGTTAAAGGGAGCTGTAACCCCCAAAGGGCACTCCAAACAAAAAAAAAAATAGTTTCTGTTTGTGATTTGTGTGCACTGTGGCTGCACGTGCATCAACAAAGGAGCAGCGCCAAGTGTGCATCTGTCTGTTAAAGGGTGGTGTAACCCCCAAAGTTCACTCCAACAAAAAAAAAAATTTTCTTCTGTGTTTGTGAATTGTCTGCACTGTACATGCATCCTCAAAGCAGCAGCGCCAAGCATGCGTCTGTCTGTTAAAAGGTGGTATAACCCCCAAAGTGCGCTACACAAAGAATAAAAAATTCTTCTTTTTTTTCTGTCTTGGTGAATTGTGTGGGCTGTTGCCTCACGTGCATCAACAAAGGAGCAGCGCCAAGCGTGTGCGCCTGTGTAATCCATAAGTAAAGAGCCGGCTGGCTCATTTCTATAAGGGTGGTGTAACCCACAAAGTGCACTAGCCTCCAACAAAAATAAAAAATTATTTTCTGTGTTTGTGTGCACCTTAGCTGCACATATATATCAATATAACATAAATGGAGGACCAAACTATCTCCGATAAAAATAAAATAGGGAAAGATCAAGAACCACTTCCTCCTAGTGCTGAAGCTGCTGCCACTAGTCATGACATAGACGATAACATGCCATCAACGTCGTCTGCCAAGGCCGATGCCCAATGTCATAGTAGAGGGCACATACAATCCCAAATGACAAAGTTCTGGAAAATGATCTTGAAAAAAACATTAGTGCAGTGGGATTTAGACAATTGATGGAGGTAGTGTGTCCCCGGTTCCAAATCCCGTCTAGATTCCACTTCAATAGGCAGGCGACACTGAGACTGTACAGAACTGGGGCTGCAAGGAAAAAACTTAGGTATCCTAAGCAACCCACTGGTGGTGATGCAGGGCAGGCAAGACCAAGTTTGGACATCTGGTCTGGACTGAAGGACCTGGCAACAATTTCTGACATGTCTACTGTCACTGCATATGATACTGTCACCATTGACAGAATGGTGGAGGATTACATCGGAGACAGCATCCAAGTAGGCATGTCAGACAGTCCGTACCTGTACTTGCAGGAAAAAGAGGCAATTTGGAGGCCCCTGTACAAACTGGCTCTTTTTTACCTGAGTTGCCCCCCTCCAGTGTGTTCTTCCGAAAGAGTGTTTAGTGCAGCCGGGAAACTTGTCAGCGAAAGGTGTAGGAGGTTGCTTCCACAAAATGTGGAGAAGATGATGTTCATAAAAATGAATTATCAACTCTTCCAGGGAGACCAGCCTCCAGAATGTACAGAGGGACCTGTGGTGGTGGATTCCAGCGGTGACGAGATAGTAGTCTGTGAGGATGAGGATGTACACAACACTGAAGAGGGTGAGGAATAGGTGGATGAGGAGGATGAGGACGACATTTTGCCTCCATAGAGCCAGTTTGTGCAGGGACAGATTAATTGCCAGCTTGTTTTGTGGGGGCCCAAACGAACCAATCATTTCAGCTACAGTCGTGTGGCAGACCCTGGCACTGAAATGATTGGTTTGTTAAAGTGTGCATGTCCTGTTTATACAACATAAGGGTGGGTGGGAGGGCCCAAGGACAATTCCATCTTGCACCTCTTTTTTTTCTTTGCATTAAGTACTGTTTGGGGCCTAGTTTTTCAAACTGCCATCCTGTCTGCCACTGCAGTGCCACTCCTAGATGGGCCATGTGTTTGTGCCGCCCACTCGTGTCGCTTAGCATAGTCATCCAGCTACCTCGGTGCAACCTTTTGGACATAAAAACACTATTGTGAGTTGTAAGGTGTTTAGAATAGACTGGAAATGAGTGGAAATTAAGGTTATTGATGTTAATAATAGCATAGAAGCAGAAAAACCCACATATTCTGTGATTTTAGCTGTTTTTATGCTTTTTAAAAAAAAAAACAGATCCAAAACACAAAACCCACAACCAAAACACGGAAGGGTGGTTTTGGCAAAACCAATCCAGATCCAAAACACGAAGAAAGATCCAGATCCAAAACCAAAACTTAAAACTCGAAAAGTGGCCGATGCACACCCCTATTTCAGACAAATGTCTGCGATCAAGAATTTCTACTTCTAAAACATACTACATGTACAGCAGTTATCAACCAGTGCTTGCAATTCTGTTGTAGTGTTCCGTAATTTCTGGACTTTCATTGTTTGGGCAGAGGAGGGAGCGGTGAGTGATATGTGCAATTGAGGAACTTTATGCTATGATATAATGTTGTCGCGACATTGTATCATTGATGTAACCACAAGATTAACCTCAATTAATCTTTTGGTTACGATGTAGCGGCTCCCACCATAGACGGCTATGGGGATTTCTCACCATAGACGTCTATGGGAGACACAGGCTGGCCGCATTCAGCTAATCAGGGAGCTGCTCCGACAGAGATGCTCCTTGATTGGCTGGCGGCCCCTTCACTGACGGGGCACACGTGTGCCCCGGTAATTTACGTGGAGCAAAGGTATGTGTGCAAACATACCTTTGCTCAGTCCATATGGATCGGGTTTTTTTGCCTTTTTTAATTTTAACCCCCGGATTGCCTGCTTGGAGAAGAGGACGTGATCTACGCATAGGAGAGGTGAGTATGGATTTTTTTTTCAGGTACACCCCTATGGATTACTTCGGATACTAGGTGAGTATGTGTGAGTGTGAGTGTGCATTTATGTTTTATTAAAATTATACTTTCACGTTGTATGTTTGTTTATTTACGTATTTCTTTAGTTGTGGAACTACAAGTGCCAGAGGGCCCGTAATGCCCCGCATGCTGGTATTTGTGGTTCTCCCAATACCAGCATGCAGGGGAGACTTGCTGCTATGTGTGGTTCTACAACCAAAGACATTATGGAAACTTTAATTTTACACTTTACACTATCAACCCGCCACCCACTGCCCTAGGGTGCCGGGGATAGCCCCGGGCTATCAGTCTAGGCCTGGGGTGCCCTGGAGAGGGGTACCCCTTTATTGGGGGGGTACCCATCTCCCCAGGGAACCCCGACCTGGACTGACTAGCGGTCAGGGATAATGCTTTGGCCGGTGAAACCGGTGAAAGGTTTTCCCTGGCTGTGGTGTTATCCCCCCGCTAGAAAGAGTTTGGTGCTGGTTCTGGAATTTTCAGGGGACCCCTACTCGTTTTGTCCCCTGATTTTCCAGAACCAGGACCAGCTCAACAAAGCCCTGTGCTGGTTCTTAATATACAGGGGCCCCCTATGCATTTTGGCCCCTGTATTTTTAGAACCAGAACAGGCTTTATAAAGCCCGGGGCTGGTTATGCTTTTGGGGAGGGGGTGCACATTTTTTTTTTACACACACAGAAGCCATCACAGATCTTACTGATCTGTGATGGCTTCTCTAAAACTCGCACCTTTTAATGCTACTCGCATTAAAAGGTGTCAGTTTACATAGTCCTAAACTCGCAAATGCAGTAGCCTTGAGCTGAAAAGTTCGCAGGCTATTGAATTTGCGAGTTTCAGTACAAACTCGCACTTTTTAAAAGTGCGAGAAAGTGTGAGTTTGTACTGTTACTAAAACAGACTACCTATTACATTTGGCCCAAAGTGTCCATTTCTAGTGTTGGAGGCAATCTTCCACTCAACTCCATCACATATACAAATGAGGTTGTATGCACCCTGAAGGTCGAGTTTTGTAAAGGCAGTGGCTCCATGCACCTTGTGGAACAGCTTAGAGAAGAGGGGAAGATGATAACAGTTTTTCACGGTGATGTTGATAAGGCCTCTGTAGTCAATGCAGGGTCTGAAGCCTCCATCTTTCTTTTCAATGAAGAAAAAAATGGCCCTGACAGGAGAAAAAAACGGTCTTATAAAACCTTAGGCTAGATTCTATTTTATGTAAGCAGACATGGCAGTTGTTTCTGGAACTGAAAGAGGATAGACACGGCCTTTAGGTCGCGTCTTCCCATGAATTAAATAAATTCTGCAATCACATTTATGGTGGGGGGGCAATTTATCCACTGTCTTCTCACAAAAAATCGTCAGAGAATTTGTGGTACAATTCCGGTAATAGTACTGGATTTATATTGGATGAAGATTTTAATTCTGTGGCACAACTTGGAATAGCCCAACAGGTAGAACCTTAGAGATTCACCTGTTTAGACAATTATCTCCCTAGGCCAGTACATGCATATTGGTTCAGTCTAGAGATGGGTTATGAATTTTTAACCAAGGCAGACCTTGTAAAAAATCATGAGTTTCACTGGATAAAACCAAGAATTCTATAACTTCCTGATGAAGAGTGCCAATGAGTATACCAATAGGTACAGAATTGGAAGACATGATTTCAGCTTGACGAATGTTCCCATACTCTCAAGACACAATTAAATTTTGCTGAAGAGGTACCACAGGAATTTGCAGTTCTTGAACAATGGTTTCAGAAACAAAGTTCCCGGCTGCTCCAGAATCAATTAATGCTAAGAGATCTTTAAGATGATAATTCACCAAGAGTGAGACTGGGAACAAAGGAAGGTTTAGACACAACCATTACATGAGAAGGTTTAGACACAACCCTTAATCATACTCCTCTACTAAATGTTAAGGCTTCTCATTTTCCGGCAGCAGGGAACAGGATTTAAGCAAATTACCTGCCACAGCACAATAGAGGCAGAGTTGATTCTGCATCCAATTGCATTGTTGAGCTGGAGTCAATCAAGCCTTGTTGACCTGCATGGGCTCATCTAAATGGGAATAAGATGGAGACTGAATGGAAGGTGGAACAGCAGAAAGGGCAGATGTATGAACTTCATGTCATTGACTATCTTGTCTTTCCCAGTGCCGCAGGTCTATCTTGATGCATAAAGAAGTGAGATTGTCCAAGGTCTCTGGTAGATCCATAGAAGCAAGTTTGTCTTTCATTCTTTCAGACAGACCATGCAAGAAGGCAGCTCTGAGGGCTGCATAGTTCCACTGTACTTCAGCCGCGGTTGTCTGAAATGATACCACATATTGGCCTACAGAACATGCACCTTGTCGAAGTTGTAGAAGTTCAGATGATGTTGAAATCGATCTGCCAGTTTCATAAAAAATTTGCTTTTGTAAGCTTTATAAAATCATTGTTATTGGATACCAAAGGATCCGTCCTCTCCCAAAGGGGTGACACCTAATTAAGAGAAGCTCCGGTAAACAAAGAGATAATGAATGCAATCTTGGACCTCTGAGTGCAGAAATTTTGTGGTAGGCATTCAAAATGTATTTCACACTGGTTAATAAATCCTCTAAAATTTTTAGGGTTTCCATTGAAATTGTTGGGGTGGATCAAATGGAGGTGAGATTTCGTGGATGCTGGCATAACCGAAGGATTGGTAGATGAAACTTGTGAAAAAACCAAAGCAGAGAGCAAAGACTGGATTGAGGCTAGTTGGTGGGAGACATCCTAAAGATGTTGTCCTATATGTTGCTGGGTATTCTCTTGGATCTTCAAGCGAGTTAGTAACTACTGAAGAATTCCCTCACCTAGAGAGTCGGCAGCTTCCATCAGTAGGCCTGTACAAAGCCTGGATGTTTAATGGCTTCAACTGCAGGAACTAAGACCAGAGGGCTAAGGGCAGAGGGTGACAAGAAACGGGAGGGCAATATAGACATCCTCTTCATACATCTCTCCCAGGTGTTGGCGAGATCTACCCCAATGCGGAGAGTCTAGTCCACCTGATGGTATTCACCAGTGACCCCTCCAAGTGGGATATTGGTTTTGTTGCACCAAGTGAATAGTTTGCTGTCCCTGGGGCAGGTATATGGATAAAACACAGAGATAGATATGGGAGAACTATGTAACCACTAGATTTGAGATGCTGAATAGCGATTGTATTCAGCAGCTGATATGAGCTGCTGAAAAGCGATGGTAATCAGCACTTGATGTGAGACGCTGAATAGCTATGGTAATCAGCACTTGATATAAGATGCTGAATATCATTGGTAGTCAGCAGTTGATTTGAGATGCTGAATAGCGATGGTAGTTTGCACTTGATATGAGATGCTGGATAGCATTAGAAACAGCTCCGGTGGACCAGTTGCAGAACCATGGAGTAACTGGGGATCCAGATTCTGAGAAAGAACACAAGGGTTAGCAACTTGATGGAGAGCCCTGGAGGATAGTGTTGTGCCTAGGATGTAGTCTCAGCAAATGATCACTGGAGAAGCAAAGTTGCACCAGCAACTTCCTGTTTCAAAGTCTAAGCTTAAATACCCATAAGTAGCTGGTCATTGGCTGAAAGAAGCAGCCGGCCAATTGCAGGCTACCAGTGGAGGATACCAGTCAAATTATTTAAACCAACATGGTGGTGCCCATGTGCACGCTAATGGAACCAAGATGCACACGTGAGGATTCTAGCAGACCCCAGGGAGAATACTCAGCCGTAATCACTCCTAGGCCTGCCATCCACATGCCTTGAAGCATGAAGATGACGGCATAGGGGTCAGTAGTGGCCAATCACAGGCCGCATCCTGACAATATGTATAAATGCAGTTTAGCAGCAGAAGTAAATGTGAGTAGACATTGATTAGAAAGCTATTGTGGAAATCAGATAGTCTTAGTAATGCTCAACACAGTGCATTTAGTGTGATATAATCACCAGTCAATCCAGGTTAAGCTGGAAACACACCAGCAGCCTCTGCAGAAAGTGTACTTTTGGTCAGCTGACCATCTGTACATACAGCATGATGCGCCAATATATCTCCTGATATATTGGGCATTGGCTGTGCTGCACAGCCGACATGATATGTCTGTGAATTAAGTCATTCACACACACATATCGTCTGTACATGCAGGCCAATACACACATTTGATATATCAGCCATTCAATTGAATGGCCAATATATCAGCCAGTGTGTATCCAGCATTAGGGTGTGAGGACACCTGTTATGATGTTTGTAACAGCATACACAAACTCACCAAAACCTCATATTGCTGTGCTTGGGAGTCTGTGCATAGCAGCTGATTGGAAACTGTAACACCTGTTCAGCTGGACCAAATATTCATGATTTTATAACTTGTGTATATTCTTGCTGTCCCTGACAGTAAACTGAGTGCAGGATGAAATATATATGGACATATACTCCAGTTCATCCTTGAAAAGCACCCTGGATGTGTGAATCACATTGTAGAACTCCATCAAACCACCATTGGGTTTATACAACCAAGTGGAAGTGAATGAAAGTCAGCCCGCCAGGTACTTAAATGGCATCTGATGTCATTGAACAGTGCTGCGGCCACACATGCTGACTCCCAGCTGGAGAGGCATGAGCAACATCACTGCCTCCGATGGAAAGGAGATCTAAGTCAGGGTCAATGGAAGTGCAAATCTATAGCGTGGATGACAGAGGACTATACCACAACTTCTTCCACTCCCTCCACTTCTTATACATTTCCAATTGGCTATTGTTTAATTATTACAATTATGATTATGTTTTATTGCTTTTTAAACACTGTTTATGGTAGCTAGCGCTTGTTTTTAAAAACTTCAATATATGGACATATACTGACAACATCTTTCTTCTGTAAGGCTTTATTAGTCCTAGAGTAAGTGGTGATAATCCAATAAGGTTGTACTGAATTCCCTCTGTGAACACTGTGAGGTGCATGGCAGGGAGGCTGAGGAGCAGTCTCAAGGGTATTACCTCCAGTTGTGCAACTAGGGCACTTTTAGCTGGACATGTACCGTGGGCACGGTCGGACCCAGCAGTGAAGGGGGGGTGCTGCCAGCTGACATTCAGGACTGTGCAGTCCACAGCACTACACAGTAAAACAAAAGCACCGCTGCTGGCACTGTGTAGTACATTCACTGACAGTTAGTACACTACCCAGCAGTGGTGTGTTTGTTTTAGCAGCCAATAAGAGTCAGACAGCTTCTTATTGGCTGCTACACCCAGGGCCGGCCCCGGGCATCGGGCTGGAGTTCACTCATGAGTTTGGCTGGAGCTCACTCATGAGCTTCACCTTCTGGCTCCTGCAGTAGGTGAAGGGAGAGACCTCATGATGTTTCTCCCATAGTGCTGGGTGGGAGAAACAGATGGCAATGGGCACATGAGTGAGGATTCAGGTAAGTATAGTTTTGTGTTCTCTGTGTTTTATGTTTAAAGGGCACTACTACTGAGGGCAATATATAAGGGGCACTACTGGGCATACTGCAAAAAGTGCTCTACTGTGGGCACTGCTTAAGTGGCACTACTACTGTGTTCATTGCATAAAGGGTACTACTACTACTGGGGGCTCTGCAAAAGGGTCATTACTACTGGAGGCACTGCATAAGGGCACTACTGGGGCACTGCATAATTGGCACTACTACTGTGGTCATTGCATAAAGGGCACTACTACTGGGGGCCCTGTATAAGGGGCACAACTACTGGGGGCACTGCATAAGGGGCAATACTATAGCGGGGATTGCATAAGGAACACTGCTACTGGGACATTGCATAAGGGGTACAACTACAGTGGGTATTGCATAAGGTATTGCATAAGGGGAACTACTACTGGGGGCATTAAGGTACATATGGAATGGAAAGGAAGTTTCCCAGAGTGATGAAATGTGGTGGAGTGTCATGTTGACATGTTTCCATTTTCCAAAGGCCATGCCCCATGTGGCATGTAGCCACAACTACTTTTTTGGCAGATGCCCACAGTTGGGGCGAGGCATTTTGCGTCTTGTCCTGGGTGCCAAAGACCCTAGTTATGCCACTGGTTACATAGAACCAAAACAAGGGGGTTGGTACACATCTCTGGTTACCTCCTACAAGGATTGCTGCAGCACATCCAGAGTAACATCAGCATATACAGAAAATGGTGATAGATGCAAATGACCTCCAAATTGGAAACCACAATAAAGACACATGGCTTAATTCAGACACAGATACAAATGTGATTATGCACACAATCGAGAGATTGTTTGCCATTATGCATGCAAATTAGGGGTGTGCACCGGCCACTTTTCGTGTTTTGTGTTTTGGTTTTGGATCTGGATCTTTCTTCGTGTTTTGGATCTGGATTGGTTTTGCCAAAACCACCCTTGCGTGTTTTGGGTTCTGGGTTTTGTGTTTTGGATCTGTATTTTTTTGAAAAAAAGCATAAAAACAGCTAAAATCACAGAATTTGTAGGTTTTTCTGCTCCTATGCTATTATTAACCTCAATAACCTTAATTTCCACTCATTTCCAGTCTATTCTGAATACCTCACACCTCACAATAGTGTTTTTATGTCCAAAAGGTTGCACCGAGGTAGCTGGATGACTATGCTAAGCGACACAAGTGGGCGGCACAAACACGTGACCCATCTAGGCGTGAAACTGCAGTGGCAGACAGGATGGCATTGAAAAACTAGGCCCCAAACTGTACATAATGCAAAGAAAAAAAAGAGGTGCAAGATGGAATTGTCCTTGGGCCCTCCCACCCACCCTTATGTTGTATAAACAGGACATGCACACTTTAACAAACCAATCATTTCAGCGCCAGGGTCTGCCACACAACTGTGGCTGAAATGATTGGTTCGTTTGGGCCCCCACAAAACAAGCTGGCAATTTATCTGTCCCTGCACAAACTGGCTCTACGGAGGCAAGATGTCATCCTCATCCTCCTCATCCACCGATTCCTCACCCTCTTCAGTGTGTACATCCTCATCCTCACAGAGTATTAATTCGTCCCCGCTGGAACCACAGGTCCCTCTGTACGTTCTGGAGGCTGGTCTCCCTGGAAGAGTTGATAATTCATTTTATGAACATCATCTTCTCCACATTTTGTGGAAGCAACCTCCTACGCCTTTCGCTGACAAGGTTCCCGGCTGCACTAAACACTCTTTCGGAGTACACACTGGAGGGGGGGCAACTCAGGTAAAATAGAGCCAGTTTGTACAGGGACCTCCAAATTGCTTCTTTTTCCTGCCAGTACAGGTACGGACTGTCTGACATGCCTACTTGGATGCTGTCACCGATGTAATCCTTTAACAGACAGACGCACGCTTGTCGCTGCTGCTTTGAGGATTCAAGTGCGGCTACAGCCCACACAATTCACAAAGACAGAAAAAAAAAAGAATATTTTTATTGTTTGTGGAGCACACTTTGAGGGTTACACCACCCTTTAACAGACAGACGCACGCTTGTCGCTGCTGCTTTGAGGATGCAAGTGCGGCTACAGCCCACACAATTCACAAAGACAGAAAAAAGAAGAAGAATATTTTAATTGTTTGTGTAGAACACTTTGAGGTGTCACCACCCTTTAACAGACAGACGCACGCTTGTCGCTGCTGCTTTAAGGATGCAGGTGCGGCTACAGCCCACACATTTCACAAAGACCAAAAAAAAAAGAACAATATTTTAATTGTTTGTGTAGAACACTTTGAGGTGTCACCACCCTTTAACAGACAGACGCACGCTTGTCGCTGCTGCTTTAAGGATGCAGGTGCGGCTACAGCCCACACAATTCACATAGACAGAAAAAAAAAGAACAATATTTTAATTGTTTGTGTAGCACACTTTGAGGGTGTCACCACCCTTTAACAGACAGACGCACGCTTGTCGCTGCTGCTTTGAGGATGCAAGTGTGGCTACATCGCACACAAGTCACAAACACATTAAAAAATCGTTTTTTATTTTTTGGAACATTTTGAGAGTTACACCACCCTTTAACAGACAGACGCACGCTTGTCGCTGCTGCTTTAAGGATGCAGGTGCGGCTACAGCCCACACATTTCACAAAGACCGAAAAAAAAAGAACAATATTTTAATTGTTTGTGTAGAACACTTTGAGGGTGTCACCACCCTTTAACAGACAGACGCACGATTGTCGCTGCTGCTTTAAGGATGCAGGTGTGGCTACAGCCCACACAATTCACATAGACAGAAAAAAGAAGAATATTTTTATTGTTTGTGTAGCACACTTTGAGGGTGTCACCACCCTTTAACAGACAGACGCACGCTTGTCGCTGCTGCTTTAAGGATGCAGGTGCGGCTACATCGCACACAAGTCACAAACACATTAAAAAAATAGTTTTTTATTTTTTGGAGCACTTTGAGAGTTACACCACCCTTTAACAGACAGACGCACGCTTGTCGCTGCTGCTTTAAGGATGCAGGTGCCGCTACAGCCCACACATTTCACAAAGACCAAAAAAAAAAGAACAATATTTTAATTGTTTGTGTAGCACACTTTGAGGGTGTCACCACCCTTTAACAGACAGACGCACGCTTGTCGCTGCTGCTTTAAGGATGCAGGTGCGGCTACAGCCCACAAAATTCACAAAGACAGAAAAAAAAAGAACAATATTTTAATTGTTTGTGTAGCACACTTTGAGGGTGTCACCACCCTTTAACAGACAGACGCACGCTTGTCGCTGCTGCTTTGAGGATGCAGGTGGAATCTAGACGGGATTTGGAACCGAGGACACACTACCTCCATCAATTGTCTAAATCCCACTGCACTAATGTCGGATACCGGACGCACGTCTAACACCAACATAGCAGTCAAGGCCTCAGTTATACGTTTTGCTTCAGGATGACTGCTGTCGTACTTCATCCTCATCGCTAGGGACTGTTGGAGGGTCAATTGTTTAGTAAAAGTAGTGATGTTCCTACTTCCTCTCTGGGATGATGAACAACTCCCAGCAGCAGCAACAGCACTAGGAGGAAGTGGTTCTTGATCTTTCACTATTTTATTTTTATCGGAGAAAGTTTGGTCCTCCATTTATGTTATATTGATATATATACGTGCGGCTAAAGCGCACACAAACACAGAAAATATTATTTTATTTTTGCTGGAGAGTAGTGCACTTTGTGGGTTACACCACCCTTTAAGAAATGAGCCAGCCGGCTCTTTACTTATGGGACACAGGCGCACGCTTGGCGCTGCTCCTTTGTTGATGCACGTGCAGCCACAGTGCACACAATTCACAAACACAGAAAATAATTTTTTTTTTGGTTTGGACTGGAGTGTACTTTCGGGGGTTACAGCACCCTTAACGGTCAAGCCAGCCGGCCCTTTACTTATGACACAGGCGCACGCTTGGCACTACTTTGTTGATGCACGTGCAGCTACTGCGCACACAATTCACAAACACAGAAAATAATTTTTTTTTTGGTTTGGACTGGAGTGTACTTTCGGGGGTTACAGCACCCTTAACGGTCAAGCCAGCCGGCCCTTTACTTATGACACAGGCGCACGCTTGGCACTACTTTGTTGATGCACGTGCGGCTACTGTGCACACAATTCACAAACACAGAAAATAATTTTTTTTTTGGTTTGGACTGGAGTGTACTTTCGGGGGTTACAGCACCCTTAACGGTCAAGCCAGCCGGCCCTTTACTTATGACACAGGCGCACGCTTGGCACTACTTTTTTGATGCACGTGCGGCTACTGCGCACACAATTCACAAACACAGAAAATAATTTTTTTTTTGGTTTGGACTGGAGTGTACTTTCGGGGGTTACAGCACCCTTAACGGTCAAGCCAGCCGGCCCTTTACTTATGACACAGGCGCACGCTTGGCACTACTTTGTTGATGCACGTGCGGCTACTGCGCACACAATTCACAAACACAGAAAATAATTTTTTTTTTGGTTTGGACTGGAGTGTACTTTCGGGGGTTACAGCACCCTTAACGGTCAAGCCAGCCGGCCCTTTACTTATGACACAGGCGCACGCTTGGCACTACTTTGTTGATGCACGTGCGGCTACTGCGCACACAATTCACAAACACAGAAAATAATTTTTTTTTTGGTTTGGACTGGAGTGTACTTTCGGGGGTTACAGCACCCTTAACGGTCAAGCCAGCCGGCCCTTTACTTATGACACAGGCGCACGCTTGGCACTACTTTGTTGATGCACGTGCGGCTACTGCGCACACAATTCACAAACACAGAAAATATATTATTTTTTTAGCACTTGGGGGGAGCACCCCTGATGGACAGAGCACCCCCTGGACAACACTACAGCACCTCTTTAGGACTGGGACACTGCACAGGACTTTGGAGTGGACACAGCCCCTATGGAGAACTGACTGCACAACACAGTCCAGCCAGCCCCTATGGACTTTGAAGTAGTGGACACAGCCCCTATTAACAACAGCAGCACAGCACAACACAGCCAGCCCCTATGGACTTTGAAGTAGTGGACAACAGCAGCACTACACTACACTACACTACACAGCCCTAACTCCCACCCTCCCCCTTCACTGTCCACAGCCGAGTGAGAAAATGGCGCCGACGTGGGTACCTTATATAGGATCCAAAACCCGCGAGACTCGGAAGGCGGGATGATGACGTTTTGCCTCGATTTCAGATCCGAGTCAGGCGGGAAAAGTCGAGCCTGATTCGGATCGGACTCGGATCGGGGGGGCTCGGGGGGGTTCGGATTTCAGAAATCCGAACCCGCTCACCCCTAATGCAAATAAGCTACACTTAGCATGCAAAGCAATTGCACTGTGATTACTTATGCACATAGGAATCCATTGCAGAGTGAGTGACAGTTTGTCAGTGTTTATTGGTGGTAATGGGGAGTGGTCAGAAAAACATAGGCATGTCTGACCATTTAAACGCTATTACATGGGAGTGCATAAATTAGCCACTGCGAGTGCACAAGCAGCTCTGCATGTCAGAAAAGCTCCCAAAGCTGCATCAGGTCAGAACTTTTGGAAAGGTATTATTGCCACTGATGTGCATCGATGTTACAGATACTTATGCAGGTATGCATTGTTGCTTGCAGGTAATAAGGCAGCAGTGGGCGTCTTTATGCTCGGGTGATCTTTACAAACATTAGCATATTTTTGCTGCTGCTTAGCATATGAAATTGCAGCTGCAATCACATTAGCATCTGTCTCTGAATCAGGCCCACAGTTCACAGGGTAGAGAGGGTCACAAAAAGTGTGTGAAGAGTGTGAAGGTCTCTTAAGCATTTTTTCCCGTCAATGGAATTTCCTCTGAGCGGTGTATCTGATCATGTAGAAATTCTGAATGTCAACATTATAGTGTCGACATAATGAATGTTGATATCTGATTGTAGCTGCTATCAAATATGGTTTTTAGATTTTTGCCTCAAATTCCTTAATTTAAATTATAAATTAATTATTAATTTATATTATATTATAATCTTGACAACAGTAGTAGATCTCTAAATATTATAAGCCCTGTATGTAATTCTGGCATATGTCTTCAAAATGGTTTAAGATTTAGGGATGTTTAAGAAATAAGCCCAGTTATACAGGCAAACGGCTTCTTGATAAAGGTTACCATACAGACATTTTAATTGCTAAAGTCTTCAATTAAAAGTAAACTGTAATATTTATTGACTTATCTCAGGTCATACCAAGCTTAGAGAAAATTCCTCAGACAGAAGATTTCTTTAACCACTTTAATTAACATTAATTAGTGTAGAATATTTTACACACATCTTGTTTAATTTATAAAACCTGTAACCAGTAATTACAATACCCATCTATATAATTTTTTAAGATTTATAAAGATGTGTTTTGCTTTGTTGTGCAAACTCAAATTAATAACATTTATTGCTAAATTTTACAATTTACTATTTGTCAGATTTATCATAGCTTAAAGATGTCATTGTTGTTAACATTTTACATAAGAACAGTTCTCTAAAATGCATTATGCTAAAGAGATAGAGAAATATACCAAACTAACATCTATTCAAATGCATTTGTTCCTTTATTTAATTTTACTATATATAGTAAATTGGTTATGTTGTTTTATATATTTTTGAGTTTGCCAAATAAAAGAAATATTATAGTTCAGATAAGTTTTTTAAACTTTCTAATGAGAAGTTCAGCAACCAATCAGATTAAATCTATTTATAAAGTACATTCTATAAAATTAAAGCTAGTGTCTGATTGGTTTCTATGGGCAACACCTCTACTTGTCCTCTTTAGAAGGTTTAATAAATATCCCTATATGTCTATAGGTTACATTGCATCTTAACATGGAGGGGCTGATTCAGAGATGGTTGATATAGCAGATGCACTCACAGCTGCTCTCACAATAGTGGCTGCGGGAATATGCAAATATTAATTTCAGACTTCCTTTTGTGCTCCACTGTGTGATGGGGTGTATGAATGGTGATACACCCACATTCACACTGTGAGTGCATTTGCGATGAAGTTTGTAAACACAACAAGATTGAAGCAACATCTGTCACACCATCGACTTTTGCAGTAGCTTTGGGTCTACTCTAACTTCTCTCCTCTAATCCAAGTAAACATTGCATTTGAAGCATTGGATTTGTGTTTGGAAACTCAGCTGCATTCCAAACATGCCCAGGACAATTCCATAACATGTCTCTGACATGAAAATGCCCCTATTTGCGATCACTGTAGGTCAACTCCCAGTCTCCACTCTAATATGTCCAGGGATTGCAAACCCCATTTCAAGTGTTAGCAATTCAGTATGCAATTGTAAATCACATAGGACATTTGGGTTTGTGCATGACCTGTAAGGGATTCCTGGACTTTTATTGCATGTGCACTATCAAAATAATGTTCAACGGTGGGAATAGCAGCCACCTCTGAATCAGTCCCTCAGTCAGCTATTTACAGCTTTAGATCCAAAGATTTAGCGAGGAACCAGTGTGTTTTCTGAAATCTCTCAATGCTTGTTATACCAAAAGCTTTGTGAATTGACTTGATCATTATGTCTCGACATATTTCTAAGACATCTGAATGTCTTTCAGCTGTGATTATTGTGACCCTCTTTTTATCAGCCTTCCTTTAACAAATTAGCCACAATAAGACAGATAGAAGCTGTGGCAATCTTAATGATTGTCTATACTAATGATGACAAAGAGTTGTATACAATTCCAATGTTTTGCAGTTGAGCAATAATTGGCTATCTGTGCATGCATCAAATAACACTGTTCATGCATCATGTTACATCACCATAGTCACTCACAGGGAGTACTTATTCACAGTGTGATTGACCGTCAGGAATAATTTGGGTGGTGGTAATGTGCGGTACTATAGCAGGAGTGTGTCTTCCTGTGATCACTCAACCCCACTGGAAAGGTATCTGTCACTGTGGCTTCAGTAATAATAGTAGGCTGACGACTGCTCCCTGGACCTCCTTTGACTTGGTGGAGACATCTGGCTCTTGTAGGTGTCCTGAGTGGTGCAATGCCAATGCAGTTTGATGTTGCACCATAACCCAGATGGGATTGTGCTGTTGTGTGGAAGGTTGGCCATGTTCAGACATCTTCTGGTGCTGAAGATTTGGTGGCATCAGATTTTGGGGTGGAGCTTGCATGGCACCATAAATTGTAGCCCCCATCTTCCATTGCAGGTGTCATATGTTGCATGCACAGTGGATTTTATGTTGGCTCCTTTAGATCTGGGCATGGGGTCCAACATAGGCTGCACCAACTTTAACCCCAGTATATTTTAGTGTTAGTGATAGGCATAATAACCCCAGTCCTTGCCTCTTAGTTGGCTGGGTGAGAGTACTTCTAAAACTTTGTCAGTGGATATAGATGTGATGGCGTAGCTAACTCCCTTAGTTGCTCTGATATGTACTGTTTGTGGTTTGGTTATTCCTCCTATGCAATTTTCTTCTTTTGCCTATTTGGTTGCTTTACAATCTCTTGTTGCTCAGCTTGCTTCTTCATGCAGCTCTTCAGTACTTGCTGCTGGGACCATGTCTCCATCCTTTTCTCTTGCATGTTCTGATGTTCACTTTTTGAAAGAGCCCCCTTTGTAGGGGCAAAACATGTCAGACCAACCCTGGTTGTGAGCAGCCTTGGGACAACACTTACCTGACTCATTATCTAGTGTACATTGGACGGATCACATTTGCAATACGGTTAACCCTTATCAGAGTTTTCCTTGTGGTAAAGCCACTTGCGTTCTGCAGGCTGATGATCCAAAGCAAGCACTGAGAGCAAGAAGCCTTGGTATGAGCCCCATCGAGACCCCTCTTGGAAAAAAGTCCAACCAGATCACTTTGAGACTAATGCATATACAGTATATACTATTCCAATTACTTTTGCACTATTCAAATAAAAAGAACGTAAAGAACTCAAATGTGCAACTGAAAAGCAGCTGGTGTAGAAGTGTCAAAAAGGAGATTCCCTTCACCCTCCACCAAGATAATATAATATACACATTAGACACAGTGCTGCCAGCACTAATCTTGATGTATAATACTTATAACCATTAGTTAAAACAGTCCAAATTATCCAGGTTTCATCAGCACTGGATGACATGATGTGGATGACTCAAAAATATTTCTTTCCTCATAGCTTATGTAGCATATATCCCCATAAGTAGAGAGAAAAGGGGGAAATATAGGGAAGTACAGTTTAATACAGAATATTAAAAACATAAGCGACAAACAAAAAAAATCCAAATTGCTAAATGGTAGCAATAACCAGCTTATTGTTGTTAGGGTGACGAGGCTTCCTACCCCTGGATCACGGTATGAGAAATACTGCTCCTGTATTATTAATTTTTCTTCCAGCCGGCTGGGAAGATAAGGAAAACTCAACACACACTTGTGATGAATTTCCACTTTGCTCTCAGAGGTACATCCCCTTTGAGCCATGTTTTATAATTTCAGAAACTGCTGTTACAAACATTTGCCAAAAATGGTTTGACAGAAAAGAATACATATGATTTTTTTAACAAGTACATAGGATGTATCAATGCTTCTTCACTTTGTCTTTTTTTTCACAGTGTCCAAACTTGGTATCCTATTCTGGGATCTTTCAGCTGTGGCTCTCTTTCAGCTGCTCATTCAATATGATGGTGTTTAAATCTCATGATATTTGTGTGAAGGAAAATGGCTTTTTCTCATAAATACTGATGAATCTTACAGTATGTTTTAAATAAACACTATAAATTGTTATAGATTCTCACATTGTGAAATACTGGCATATATGTGCAATATAAAAGCAATATGCAATAATAAAACATAAGAAAAAAACAGGAATCCCCAAATAGTTGTATGGCAGCAATTACCAGCTAGATGAAAAGAGCTGACAATGGTCAGATCTTTATATGCATGTAAGGGTGCTGTGACCCAATGTATATCCCGAGGCATAAACTGGATACACATCAGCATCCTCCACATGGTTTGCAAGCTGTCATCAGGAGGGGTCCCAGTTTAAAAAACGCGAACATGTTTCGACCCTAATCTGGAGTCTTTTTCAAGGTATAGGTCCACAGTCAGAATGATCCTGCTAGGATTCTCAGTCCATTAAATACACATTCCAGCCTGTCAAAATGGCCTGGACACAGCTGGTCTCTATACACAGATCTACTACAAGTCCCGTGACTCTCTACTGTGTCCAGCCAATCCCTTATATCTAAAAAAGAATGTCTTTCCTAGCTCCATTTCACCTGCGTGACCGAGATGCTGTTTCTGTTTTGTTCACTTGCAGTAATGCAACATCACTTCCGGTTTGTAACCATAGTGACTAGATGCGTTCAACGAGGATTACATGTTCCTCATCAGACTGAATGTGGTAAATCTGTTGAGTCTGCATACTCAGACAGGTGCCCAGGGGATTGAGGTACTCCTAAATTTGTAAAGTGCTTAGTGCCTGGTGATCTCTTATCTATAAGCAATCAGTAAAAAAGGTCAATGAATACAATTTTCAATATATAAAATCAATACATACATAAAGTGGAGGTGCAAACAAGGTGCATAGTGCAAGAAGAAGTCACACAAAGTGCTATAGTAATATAAGGCAGAATGATCAGAATTCACAAGGACCACTTAACCTCAAAATCGAGGTTTAAACCCCCTGGTTTTAAGGTGCCTAGTTCATAAATCTTTTTCATATCTGCCTTTGCTAGTTGTTTCGGTAGGTCGCTCTGTCTCCAATGCCCTTTAATCCAGGATAATCCCACAAATCTCTTGATAGCTTGTGGTGAGCAATTGTGACATTGTTTAAACTGGTTTGATAAAGCATGTGTCTCAAGACCTTTCTTTAAGTTATGTAAGTGCTCTCCTATTCGCACTTTCAAAGGTCTCGAGGTGCGACCAATATAAAAAAGGCCACATACAGTACACATTCGACAGCATACTTTATATAACATTGCTAGTGTTGCAAGTTATAAAATCTTTAATGGGATGTATTTTATATTAAAAGGCAATTGCTGTTAAGTACATTAAATGTACTGTTTTTGTCTAAATATATTAATGAGTCCTGACTGATATAGTTTCTGCTATTTTACAATTTATTTAGTTAGAATAATTAGTGCAGTGGTTGTCTCTTGTTTGATCTTTCACAAGCTCAATGTTGAGATTATGCAGCTGTATATACAATTAAGGCAACAACTGTTTATTCTAATTATTCTATTAGTGCCAAAGTTATTTTTATATTTTATTAATGTTCTGATGAAAGTTGTGAAGAGGAGGAGGTTGATTGCGAGAGTTGGGCATCATCTTCTCATCACCCACCAGTGCCTGAGTAATGGTCTTCAAGTGAGCTTGATTGTGATTGTCCCCTCTGCTGCTGATCAAAAACACTATGGCATGAGAGCTACACTAAGGGGGTCATTCAGACCCGGTCATTAGCGCCGATGCGCTTGGACCGGGTCGATGGTCCCCACAGAGCATGCGCACGCCGGCACCGTCATACGCATGCATGAGACCCGCTACGACCGACAGCGCCGGTCATTGCGAGTCTCGATCCAAAGGGAGCGAGCTGTCGATGTTGATTGACAGCTCGCCCCATTTGGAAGGCGGGCCGGGGGGGTGGCAGCCCAAACGGAGGCATTCCCATGGGAATGCCTACCATTTGGGGGAGGCCCCACTGACATCACTAGTGATGTCAGTGGAGAGCTTCCGGCTCAGACAGAGCCAGAAGCTCTCCGGGGCTTACGACAAGGGAGACCCTACCCTAGGGTCTCGTCGTAAGCCCCGATGGTCGCAATGGTCTGTGACCATCGCAACCATCACCGGAGCGGTCGTTAGAGCTGTGGGTGTTAACCCACAGCCTAACGACCGCAACAGAGGCAGGTGGTCAGGATGCAAGCAGCCGCCCAGTTTGTGAGTGACCACTTGCATCCTCCAACCCCCTCTGAATGAGGCCCTAAGTGCTGGCTTCGCCAGGCATAGCAGTTTGTGCATGAGGAGGATAGTCATTGTGCCTGTACTGCATTGCTCTGAGGTTTCCAGTCTATGGCCCTCATTCAGACCCACTCGCAAGCGGGCGCACGTACGTTAGGCGTACGTACAAAAATATTTAAATTCAATGGCTCGCTCGTATTTTCGTTCGCATCTAAAATTCCTCCCTAAACTCTGACGACCCCTCCTCTAACTAACGAGCGTACGAAATAGCGAGCGTACATCCCCGAAATGGCTTGAAAGGAACGCACGCACATGTATAAACAGGAAGTGGCCTTGTCAGATGTCGATTACCTGCTCCTTTATTCTGCCTACCTCCATCAATCGTATCATGCCAATCAATGTATCAATTAGCTTAATTGTTTGTTTTTTTTCAACACAATGCAAGAAACTTTACTCTTGTCCGTGTTTGTGTTTACCCGCAGAATACGTACGGATGAAACATTCGCTTTTATTGTTCAAAAAACATGTGAACCACAATTAAACAATTGTACTATTGCTGTGGATCCCCGCATATTTCCCTGGGTTCATTTCTTTATTTAAATTTGCTTACGCATGTCACTGCATCAAGCCTATCCTAACTCTCCAGAGATTTCTGGCCCTGTCGAACACATGACTCATACACTAACCAATAAAATTGCTCCTGTTAATTTCCAAAATCCATTAGCCAATCAGAAAATTTTTACACACTTTATCAAAAATGATTTTTAAGAAAAACACCATTGCCATCATGAGAGCCTCCGCATTCACCAGGCGTGAGCTGCTGGTGCTTACGGAGGTCATGGATCGCCGGATCACCAGCCAGCCTCAACCCATGACCAACCGGCAGAAGCGCTCCGCGTATGCGGAGGTACGGTCCCGCCTGCGGTCCTTCGGCTCACGCCGCAACATCGGGCAGCTGGACCGCAGGTGGTCCGACCTGCAACGGCGAACGCCCCGCTTGCTGGCATGCTTTCGCATGCAGATCCTGGCAAGTAAGTGTTATGTATTGTGGTTTTAATGTTTGTGTTTGTGGGGCAAACTGCGTGTGCATGTTTTCCTGTCTGTTCTATTTATTATTTGTACTCATATCTGCGTCTGCATGTTTTCCTGTCTGTTCTATTTATTATTTGTACTCATATCTGCGTCTGCATGTTTTCCTGTCTGTTCTATTTATTATTTGTACTCATATCTGCGTCTGCATGGTTTCCTGTCTGTTCTATTTATTATTTGTACTCATATCTGCGTCTGCATGTTTTCCTGTCTGTTCTATTTATTATTTGTACTCTGCGTCTGCATGTTTTCCTGTCTGTTCTATTTATTATTTGTACTCATATCTGCGTCTGCATGTTTTCCTGTCTGTTCTATTTATTATTTGTACTCATATCTGCGTCTGCATGTTTTCCTGTCTGTTCTATTTATTATTTGTACTCATATCTGCGTCTGCATGTTTCCCCTCTTTTTCTGATTTTTTAATTCTACTGCTATTTTTTTTGGTTTTATTTTTTATTTTTTTTTTATTTTTTGTTTGGTTGCCCGGATTTGTCCATAAACTAAACACAATTTCTTTGACATATTTTAGGGGGACAGCCAAGACTCCGCCGTCAATGTCCGTCCAGACGGCGTTCCCGCCCACTCTCCCCAACCCCCAGCCAACACTCCACCCCAAATCTTTCCGCTATTCCCCACTCCTCCCCATCCTTCCCAGACCCTCTCCCGGAAATGTCGGGCCTCCTTCCCCTCCGTCCCACTTCCCCCTCTCCTCCACCCACCCCTCTTCCAATTACCCCCTCCCCGGAGTCCAGCATAACTCCGCCCCATTCTTTGGGGAATGACGGATCCTCCGAGGAGGATCATGGAGGTTTGGCCGGAGCTCCCGATTTGTCTCCCGGTATGTTTTTTTAATTTTTTTTTTAAAGCACAAACTGTTTGTATGTAATCATGTGTCGTGCCTTTCTTCGTGTTTTTGTGGCTTGACTTTTGTTGATTGTGAAGGTTTGCCTTTACCTCTTCCTGGTGATTTAAGCATACACATATCATACCTGTGGGAATTTGTACCTAGGCCTTGTATTTTTGCCAGCCCACCCTTTTTATTTCTGTTTTTGGGTTTAGGAGTGATTTGGTTTTTTTTTTATGTTTTTCTGTGGATTCCCTATTGTTGTATTAACCCACACACTTTTCTCACCCACAGAGGAACAGAGGCGTCGGCAAGAGGTGGCGGATGTTGTGGGGCAGATGTGCCACCATGTAATCGGCCTTCTGGTGGCCCTCGACCGGCTGTCTGGCCTCCTTCGGCATTAGATTTTTTTTTTTTGTTCTATTTTCCAAATAAATTTATTAAGACAAATATACGTTGTGGCTCATTTTTAAAAACCAAAACCAAGATAGTTTAGCCTGACATAAGTTCCTGCAAAGATTTCCCTTTTTTAAAAGTTAGATTGTGTTTTGTCTTTGTATGTCAAACAGACACCAGAAACACATAACAGTAACAATGTCATTTCCCTTTTTGGGTGTAGTGTCAATTACAGATTTCTACATTTTCCAGGTTCCTACTTGGTGCGCAAGCTGCTTAGGCCAATCTTACAAATCCCAAGGTTGGGCCAGGCTTCCTTTTGGTGTGGATTGGGAAGCTGAAAACATATTTCAGTTTTGCTCAACTGGCGTCAGTACTGGTTTACCCCTTAGTCAAATGTAACTTGTGTTAACCTGGTTACACTTGCTGTTAACGTCCCAAAAAAGGAAGACCATTTCACTCTTCAAACATTTATTCACAACATAACAGAGAAAACAAAGTGGTCACTCCCAAAAAAAATACACAGTGATAAATTCAAATACAACACATACCAAGAAATAATTAAATAAAAACACAAAATCAAGAACTGGTTGACGAAGGACCATGCCAACATGATTCCACAAACATGGCGTTGCGATATGGGTTCAAGAATATATGCCCAAAAGGACCAGATCCAGGTTTGGTAAGGGTAGCAGGAAGTAGTGAGCGTTGGAGTGCCAAAGATTATGTGAACAAACAGAAGATGGTGAGAAAATTAAAAATAAATTAGATGTTCACCAAAAAACACAAACACATTAGGTATAAACACTGGAGTTTTGTTCAAACTTACCTAAAAAATCTGGCCACCACATCATCGCGTATGGCCCCCCCACATACTGACCTTCGACCAACCTCGGGGGGGCCATCCTCAGGTAAGGCATCCTCTGGCTGCATTGGGACACCACTCCTTATGGCAATGTTGTGAAATATCCCACACAGGACCACAATTTTCGACACCATATCCGGCACATACATGAGCTCGCCACCAGAGCGGTGGAGGCATCTGAATCGGCCTTTTAAAAGGCCGATACAGCGCTCCACCACTTGCCTGGTGGCTGTAAGTGCGGAATTATACGCACTTTGTGGCCCTGGTGTGGGAGCCAAATAAGGAGTGAGCAGCCAGGACATGCAAGGGTATCCACTGTCTCCTGTGAACAAAAATAGACCACATCAGGAACACTGTGTATCAAGCTTAACATTGTTATGTACTAAAGGTCTCCACTTACCCAGAAGCCACGCATCACCAGCTTGTAGGTTGGTTAATTTCTGCCATATCCCTGATTGCCGGATGACGAAGGAGTCATGAGCACTTCCGGGTAATTTAGCATTCAGGGACAGGATCTGGAGGGAGGCATCACATACCACCATTACATTCAGGGAGTGATAGTGTTTCCTGTTTCTAAATATTGCCTCCAGCCGTGCTGGAGGCTGAAGTGGTATGTGAGTACCATCCACAACCCCTATGATGTGTGGGAAGCCAGCTATTTGGTAATAATTGGCCTTGGCCACACTAAGGGCACCCATATCCAAAGGCATTTTAATAAAATGATGGAGGTGCTTGAAAAGTGCCTCCATCACTGCCCTCAGGATCCTGGAAAAGGAGGATTGGGAGATGCCCGCCACTATTCCCACCGTTGTTTGAAATGATCCTGAGGCACAGAAATGTAACACCGCCATAAATTGCGTCAGTGGTGGTATTGCTGTTGGACTGTCAATTTGCCGCTCAAGATCACTTTCTATTAATGAGAGAGTGTCTATGATGATTTTGGGAGGTAGACGGTAGCGTCTTAAAACCTCATCATCGGGCATTCCAAAAAGGGTGACACGTGTTCGAAATATCTGGGGCCTTGCATGCCTACGATGCCTACGCCTGGGACGAGTTTGAGGTTGGTCGTCTTCCGGGAGCAGGGCCAGAACAATTCGCCCCAGATCTACCTGAAATTCAAAGTTTACAATGTAAGGCTTTTGACCCACCCCAAAAGTAAGAAAAAACAACTTAGCTTTCTGATACCATCCATAGCTGCTTACATGCCGGGGTATTGTCATGATACGTATAAACTGTAAAAAAGCCAACAATGAGACTTCAAAAATTTAGAGGGTGTTTTTTTTGTTTAAAAATTGTTGCAAGCCAACACAGAAAATAGCGGAAAAACACATTTGGCCATCGATGAAAACGACATTGCACACCGTACGTCAAATAGGGTTCAAATGGACCCAAAAAATGGAAAAGGGAAAAGCAAAACTGGATTATATGATGAATAAGCCGTCAAAAATGCGGTAAATAATTCGCAAATGCAAGTCGCTACACCAACAGTCAAAAATGCGGTAATTAATTCGCAAATGCAAGTCACTACACCAACAGTCAAAAATGCGGTAATTAATTCGCAAATGCAAGTCGCTACACCAACAGTCAAAAATGCGGTAATTAATTCGCAAATGCAAGACAAAAAATGGACTTACCCAACTCGAATATATAAGATTTCCACAAAAAACTTCTTTGGGTCCGAAAACAAAAAAAAACTAAAAAAGATGAAATGAGTGTTAAACAAATTAACGAACCACAAAACAGAAGAATACACCAATTGGCCACAAATTTGAATGCACAAAACTTACCAAATCAGGAAAGGATGTTGAAAAAATGAAAAAAATGCGAACGGAAAAACCAAAGAAATGTAGCAAAAACAAACAAAAAAACAACTCTGCCAAATCCTCCAAACGCAAACAACCAAATCCAAACCACTTAACCGACAACACTCCAACAACCCCACCTCGAATCCACACACACCAAGCCATAAATAGTGTTTATTTTCCCGCACAAATTAAGGATGAATCATAGGGACGCACAATCAATGATGCGGCCGCAAACTAAGGACGCATGTATAAATACGTCACGAAATCACATAGAATTTCTGGATGATTTCATGCTGGAAGCAGAGACATGGCTTCAAACCAGGGAAACAATGGTCAAAATTGCGGCGGTAAGGCCTTCATGCATTTTGTGTCAATGATTCTTTTAAAACATAATATTGTGCAAGTTGTGAAGTGGCTAAATCTGCATATTTACCCAAATAGGTGAGGAGGATGACATGGAAGAGACTGCTGGCCCCAGTCAACCCGCCAAAGCTGCCAAAAAAAAAAGGCAGCCACATTTCACAAGCAAGGAGATGGAGGTTTTGATCCAGAAGTGCGTTGACATCCTGCCCCAGGCAGCCAGGAATATGAGCCAAAGCCAGAAGTGGAGAATGTGGGAGGAGGTCGCCGTTGCTGTCAATAGGGTGGGTGATTATGTCCGTCTAGCCCGGGATGTCAAACGGCGGTAAGTAAACACTTTCCCATCCTATAAACAAACCCCATTGTAAAAAAAAGGATAATGGTTCCAAATTCATTCCACAGATGGGCAGACTTCAAATATCGTCTCAAACAAAAACTTGCCGACAGGGCTAGGCATGCAAGGGGGACAGGTGGGGGTCCCACCCCTGTGTCATTGGAGTTGACAGACTTAGAAGAGATGGCACAGGGGTGTGTGCAGGCTGTGGAGGTGTTTGGCGTGTCCAACATGGATACGGACATGCCAGACTTTGCGGCTCCTCATGTTGGCCAAGGTAAGTCTTGTGATGTCACCAACTCAGAAATGCTATTGTGCCAATATGTAGATTCTAATGTGAGTCTTTTCTCCAATTTCCTAACAGAGACAGAGGCGGATGAGTCTGCTCCAGAGGGGAGCCTTGGCCGCAGAATTTCTGCTGGCTCTGCAGGGGAGGAACCAGTACATCCGGCTGAGGACCCTGCAGAAGCCAGTCCAGGGCGTGCCCCCTCGCAGGCAGTGGGCCTCCTCACAGAACTCAATTTTAAATCGGATTGCCATACGGAGATTCTGCAGAGGATGGACGCCAGTCTGATACGGGTGGCTGAGGCCCTGGAGCAAAATGCTGCGGCCAACGTGACCATTGGTCAGGCCCTGGCGGAAAATACCAGGGCCAACATCCGCATCGCCGATGCCCTGGAGCAGCTCGTTCGCCAGCACATGGTGGAGCCGACCTCCCTTCCTGCCGGAACATCCGGATCCTCCACCTCTGGCACAACATCAGCCAATCCTCCAAATGTGCCTAGCCCTGTGCCTAGTCCAGAGGCCACAACATCTGCCTCTGGACAGGCCAGCCCGATGGCATCCCGGACCCGGTCTGGCGCCCACCCTCACCCAGCCAAATGGGCGAGAAAACGGTGACAGCAATGGCGACTTTTCCCACACTCCTTCTGTGCTTGGCTCATATTCCTTTCTGGTCAAAACTTCCCTCTCCTTTCTTGTGAAATGTTTTTAAATTTTGTATTTACGCTTATGTTAGTAGTTATGTTATATTTTTTTTTGGATCAAATATCTTGGCCACAAAAAAAGGCAATACAATATTAGGCCAATTTGTTTGTGTGTAAACAATAAATTAAAAACAAAACACTGACATTGTATTGTGACATTATTGTACAAATGGGTTACATTTAATCCTGGCCTTAAACGCAAAAACTGACCCTCTTTAAAAAAAAAAAGGCCTCTTTAAGGAACGTTTAAAAAATCACATAGCGATGCAAAATCCACAGTAAACCAAAAAAAAGGGGAGCTAATTAAAAGATGATGACATTATTGTTACAATAGGCCATAACCACCAAATTGTGGCCAAAATAAAACCCCAAAAATGTACGCTAATTGATTGTGTAATCATGACATTAGCAGCTCTGATTTCCACCTGCGTACGCTTTTGTGCTATCCCAATAAACTGCTTTCCAAACACATACCAAGCCGGATTTCAATCCAACACTAATTACTTTACTGACCAGCCGCGATTAATCGCTGCACCATCGTGGAGTCCCGGGACGGAGGAGAAGGCCATCGCCAATGTGGTCGAGTAATCCTGACCCTAAGCTGTGCGAGCATTTTGAAGGGAAAGCGGATGTTTCAGTGACGTATGAGACGGTCCGAACACATTTGACGTTCGCATCTGCTAATGTATGTACGCCCCAAAAACGCCTCGCCACGCCTGCGTTTTTTCATCTCCACCCCCGTCAACACCCAAAAACGCCCTGTTCTGTCAATCACATTTGACATGTCACTTCCTGTACGCTATTTTAGGAACGAGAGAAAAAAAGCTCGCAATCTGCCGTACGCACATGCGCAGTGTAACACCGACGCATGCGCGGTTAGTCAACATCGGAACGCAACGAGCGTACTGTTGTTAACGTGCGGCTCTGAATGAGGGCCTATGTCCATTGTTGCTGCTTTGGATTTGCTAGAATTGTATGGTCCCAGGGCTCTGTTAGATAAATTGTATGTGGAATCTGTTTTTCTCTTTCTGCCCATTCATCCTAGAGTCTTTTCAATTTGTCAGTTTCAGGCTTGATGATTGGTTCTAAATAGATAAATGTCATGTCTGTGGGTTGTTTATGTCATGGCACTAGGTTTTGGAGATTCAGATCAAGACCCCTATTGCCATCTGCACTGGTGGGAGTGTGTATGAAGTTTGAGGGCCTGATGATGCTTCACCTCATGCAGGTGTAACAAATATTGTATTTGATTTGCAGAATACTGAGTAGAGACAGGTATCTGATTATCTAAAAAAGGCATCTGACTGCATAGCACTGGGTGCCAGAAGCATAACAAAGTCATTATGCAGGAGGGCTGGACTGTTAATACAGCAGAGGCTGACTACTGCTGATATAGGAGTTTCAACTATGCACACTGGAGTCAGACTGCAGATGGTATTGGAGTTGAGTGCTTTACACAACTGAAGCAGACTGCAGATGATGCTTGAAAAAGAGTAATGTGCACACTGAAGGCAGATTGCAGGTTACATTTAAAGCTGAGTACTACGTACACTAAAGGCAGACTGCAGATAATGTTTGAAGCTGAGTGCTGTGCGTGATTGAATTAAGCTGCTGGTGATGTTTGAAGCTGAATGCTGTGCATACTGAAGGCACACTGCAGGTGATATATTTGTCTGAATGCTGTATAGCAATGCATGACATTGATAACTAAGTCTCAGTGCTGTAAGCCAGTGGTTCACAAACTTTTTTGAATCACGGCGCCCTAGTGCATCAGCATTGTTTTCACGGCACCCCTAAGCCAAAAGTTTGTTTTTGAGAAATTAGAAAAAAAATGTAGTGAAGTAATACAGTGAAGTAAATTGTGCTTACCTGTCATCCCTAGGTTTGGTTAAATAGTGGTGGACATGTTTGTGCTTCTGTTTGTGCACATATTTACATTATATTGACCATAAAGAATTAGATTTTTTGCTAGACCACCAACCTAAGGCACCCCTGCAAGTGTTTTGAGGCACCGCAGGGCATATGCAAATGCAAGGGGGCTTTCCAGTTGCCTGTAAACCCCCCCTAGCCCAAATCATGACACCCACAATTGAAATAGCATATAATACAAAAGTCTGCCCTCAGTGTCACAAATGAAATTATTAGCTCAACCTGTCAGTCCGTAATGACTATACTTCAATATACTTGTGCACCAACTAGGAGATCTGGTAAACATGCACTGTTAGGGGTGCACTGATATAAACCATCTATAGGATCAATTATTAATACTGTATAATAATACACTATCCAGTACATATGGAGACCAATCTGTACATATTTGTCCAGAGCAGTGCAAGGTTCTTTTTCTACCCCTCCAGATTCCTGAACTTGCTCAAATGATCTGCAATGGAGCCCACATCTGAAATAAAAACATTTAGCTCAGACAGGATGGCCCTTTTACCCCATATAATGGCTTACTGTTATTGCTGGTCCTGTATATATCAGAATTATTACATACTGTACACTACTGTAAACTGTACTTCATATGCCGTATATTATAGCTGGTTAAGTGCTGATTATGCCCTTTTCGTGGACTGGCCACACTTCAAATGTAGGTGAAACTTAAAATTTTCACCTATTTTTGTGGAAATTAAGTGTCAGTGTTATTCATCAAACATGTAATGCAGGAGATATCACCGATATCTCCTGTTACAATTGTCCCCTGATAATTTGAAGTATGTCACCAGGGCCGCCATCAGGGGGGGACTGCCGGGCCTGTTGTCCCAGGCCCTGAGAGAGAGGGGGCCCGGATGCCAGCATTAATGGATGGTCATTATTATAGACTGCAGCCAGGGAGAAGACACAGGCAGAATTCCAATTAAGTCACCAGACGCGAGTCAATTAGAGCTCGCGGAACGGCAGCCAATCAGCAGTGGCCGCTCTTTGATTGGTTGTCGTTCTGCAAGCAGCCAATCAGGAGCGGCCGCTCCTGATTGATTGTCCCGCGAGCAGCCAATCAGCAGTGGCCGCTCATGATTGGCTGAGTACCACCAACCGACGCTTTCTAGCTGGGTGCCTGTGCATAACTGCACTGCTGCGGCCCTGCAATCTGGGCCCCGCTCTCTCTGGACCAGCTGAGGTAAGTACATATGTCCTCCTAATGCAGCCTTTCACTGCATGTCCACTCCCCCACCCCCAAGTCCAGACAGCCTCCCATGCCCTGTGCCTCTCCCCTACTCCTAACAACCCTCCCTTCCCTCCCTGTGCCTCCCCATACTCCAGCCTTTCCTACCCTGCCCCCCCACCAATAAGGGCAAGCCTTCCCTGCCCTATGCTCTCCCCCAGGGGGGCCCTGCCTATTTTATTAGTACCGGGCCCCACAATTTCTGGTGGCAGCCCTGTATGTCACAGCAGCAGATGCAGCAGCATAGCAATACCGCACATCATCAGAGGTGGGGGACTTAATCAGTGCTGCAGGTCTGAGGTGGGGGAGGCAGGGCTGGCTCTAGGGGTGTTGGACCAGTGCGGTAGCACAGGGGTGCCACCCATAGAGGGGCGGCACCCCTCCCCAGCATCCAGATTTCAGCAGGACAGTAATGTCCTGCTGTTCCACCCGCGGGCCGAAGTGGCCCGCGGGTGGTCAAATCAGGAGGTTGGGGACCCCCACCGCTGCAGCTGTGTGGCGGAGCCGGACCCCCGGAGTGTGAATGGATGCTGTGCACATGTGCGTGGCAACCATACACTGACAGGAGAGGGCTGGTGGAAGCCAAGCCAGTGATAGAGTGCTGGGCTTTACCCCCAGCCTGACATTATTTGGAGGCATGCCATGCATGCATGCCTCCAAATAACATCACACAGGGGGCGTGGCCTATGATAATTAGGTCATGCCCCTAAATTCGGTGGGCGCAATTATAGGGTGCCTTCACGAGAGCCAGCACAGGGTGCTCCAATCCCTGGAGCCGGCCCTGGAGGGGGGCACAGTCTTCAGTGGTGGCTGCTGCAGGGATGGGGGGGAGACATGCACCATGGAGATTTGTGGGCATGTGGGCAGACAGGCAAGGGGGAAGAAGGTTCTATTCTGTGGCTCAGTCTCTTTTTGCAGCCTGTCTTCAAGCTGTGCAGCTTGAAGACAGGCAATTAAAACTGACCAGGTGCAGGAGAAAAGTCTCTCACATCCGAAATATGTCTTCATAGAAACTGAAGTTTTTCGGGAGAGATAGCTTAGGGCAGGAGGCGTGATGAATGCCTCCTAAACTGTGTTTGAACTTGCAGCTAGTTCTTACCATAATTATCACATGTGATAGTTATGTTATGATGAATAGGCTCCTGAGTCTGAATGATGTAAGTTATGCAGGAAACTGATGACTGAGTCAAAATGATGTAAGCAATGCAGGAGACTGATGACTGAGTCTGCATGCTGTTTAGCAATGCAGGAGACAGGTAACTGGATCAGAAGCAAAATGCAAACACAGCAAGGAGATTGACCTTCAGTAAAGATAAGTTGTTCTGGCCATGATCACAGTGCAAGTCCATGTTAAAATAAGGTGATCAGTCTAGCTAGAATCTGGTTGGTTGGTTGGTTAGTCAGTGCAGTCAGGTGATTGATGTCTGTAATTGATGAACTAATATACAATTCAAATATACATTTTATTAATTTCCTTAAAATAATTAAATATTTGATAGCACCAATCCTCGGATTCAAATCCTGGCATTTTTGGACCCAAATCCTGGGATCCCGCTGATCCTGATACTGGGATTGGCCTCCATAATAGGGAGGTTGGGGTGTGAGAGCATGCATTGGGACTACCTTTTGCTTTGTTTGTTGAGTTCTGCTGATTAATTTGGTACGCCTAGTATTTTGGTTTTGCATTTTGGGGGAACAAATTGGGCACAAAGGTTGTCTCTTGACCTTCAGTTTGTCATGGTTCTGCTATGATACTACAGCACATTGGTGGCCCCGGTGTTCTTTTGTTTGGTCATCTATTATTTCTCACTGTTCCAGACATGTCAATGTCAACAGTGTGACCATGGACGATTCTCTGAGAAATGTATTATCTGGTCTCTAGGTGCATTTTTAGATTTGGTGGGTATGGTTGTTGATCATCTTGTTATATCCCAAATTTTTAAATCAGTTGCGTGCATGTCTCATGTATTATGCAGCAGAGTGGGTCACTGTGGTTTGCGGTATCACCTTTATGTGGCACTATATGATAGCATTGGAAATATTAGAGAAAAGCACACAAATGGCACATAAATTGTGTATGCTGATTGAGAAAATTGATCTTAGGCTACCCACATGAGACTCCATTTTGTAACAAGATGGTGAATGCCTGTAAAAGTTATTCATAAATTTATATAATCTGAAATAGCTAGAGACAGGCTTTAGTGACCTTCATAGACTCAAGAGATTGGAATTTAGCAGAGATAAAAACATGTGTGCATACTCCTTATTATGTGCCTAACTCCTAGAATGAGTGTTTATACTTTGAATAATCACAGATGTTACATTGTAAGATTACTATGCTTGTAGAAAATCTTATAAAACTGTAGGACACACAAAAATATATCCCAGAGAATCTAAGAACAGAGAACTGGTGGTCTAGTGTTATTTAGTTTCAGCTGATTAATTGATGAGCACTCACACAGGGGTATTCACACACATATAGAGCTCTGGCCTGGTGACTGACCATGAGGATTCTAGTTTAGATCCATCATATTTGGAGGTTCCTACCAATATTTCCTATACTGATGCAAGGACAGACATGAGTGACCAGTACAGTGGACTCTGGCTTTAACCCGGGTGAGTAGTTTTCTGCTCAAGCTAGACCCCACTGTTTTATGAACTCCTATATCTTTCAAAGGGTTGAGGTACAGATATCTCCGAGTCTCAGAATCTTGGATTTATTTTTATTTTATGAAATTACATGTCTAGTGAGCCTTTAAAAATTTATACAGACTATAGTCCTTAAAGATTTGAATGTAAAGAATACAAATGTGTTATTGTTTTTTAACAGTCTAATAATTGGTTTTCCTTCTTGGCATAAGTATTGCCCCTTGATTCATCTTGTGATCTTTTTACTTCCAAAGATATAATAAATAGACAGAGGTACCTTTTTGTCTTTTGCTAGGTTGCCATATTGATGGAGATTATCTCCAGACTAGAGTAAGGAGAAATTTGGGATATGTTTACCAGTCAATCTATATCCCAAAGTTATGGTCATAGTGTTCCCAGACCTACTAAGTAGACCCACCTTAGTAACAGAAAAAAATAGAACTTAACAGGATTTAGTAAATCCACATATTTGGGTAATATGGACAATAAGTACCTGTCTGACTGTCAGACCCCCATGGATATTATGCGCACAGTTTTAGGTCCTGGGTGTGACAGAAGGGATGTCCAAACTCTTTAAAAAGGCTGGCATCCACATAAATGACACACTTGACCCAATCACGTCACAACAGATACAGTACATAAGTCATATGGCCCCTACATAAAGAGTAACAAGCTTGAAGGCAAACGTTTGAGTTGGATAAAAGTGTTATAACTGATCTTGTTCGAGAAAGAATCACAAGAAATTAAAGAAGAGATGAGTTAAATGCCCTTTAGGGACTATTCTAAAGGGACAACTGTAAGGACAGTAGGTTCAAGTTGTTCAATGGGGAATAATATTGCTAAAAGGGGAAGGAGTTGGCTCAATAGACACTGTAAAACATATAATGATCCCAAAGATCAGACTTGTTGGAATTGTGATGCTCATTGGTAAGTAAGTTGTAGAGCCTGTATACTGGGGGTATCATATACTAAACCCAGAAAAGATACCAGAAGTTGGGATCAGCACTTTATATGAAACACCTGCAATTCTTTTATACTGCAACATGGTTAGATTTAGAGCATATTACCATGACCACAATAGGCAATTTTAAGGCTGACTAAATACAGTAGCAAGACAACCAGCCCAAATAAATAATGCTGATATAGCTGACCCAGATGATAACAGTAAAAAAAGAGGCTGTTAGTGGGTATGAATGTGTGTTGAAATGTGAAGCTTATTATAAAGGCAAAATTAATAGTATGCCTGCCCAAGATATCCCACAAGGATGTAATCTATCTGTCACTGATTACTATCAGCAATGTAGACAAAAACATGAGGATTAGGGGGCTAATTTAAAAAATGCTAGAGATCTGATGATGTTTAAAAATTAATTCCTAAGTGGCTTCTAATCTGATTTAATTAAAGCCCTTAAGGTCAGCCATCCAGAATATGCTAATTTGACTCCCTAAGTACTCATCACAATTTTGAGATTCATTGAGGAATATGAAATAGATAAGCAGAGCAAAAATAAATCCCCCATCTACGGCCTATTTATGTTGTGCAATCAATAGGGTAATAGCAACAGTTGGTGCCATTTGGGCAAAATACTGGTGCACATCTTAAAAATAGGCCAACAGCGCCACCTGCTGCTACAGCATTACCTATTGTTAAATTGATTCAAAGATCTCAAACTTTTATGCAGAATGATTTGTGTTTTCACTGCCTTCAAAGATGACACCTTAAAAAGGATTGCCCTCGTCTCAGTGAACCCAGAGCAGAACATATAGAGAAACAAGCATAGGAAGCACAGCTTATACCAGCGGCCAGGTGATGGTCAAGATTATCACGACCATTGGGCTTGCGATGAGACCCTTATGGTAGGGTCTCATGGCCACAAGCACCAGTGGACTTCCTGCTCTAAAAGAGCAGGAAGTCCACCTACTGACATTAAGAGTGATATCAGTAGGGCCACCCAAAAACAGCCCAGGAACATCTTCATTTGCCCAGCCACACCCCCTCCCCACCTACAAAATGGGGCCAGCTGTTGATCAACATCGACAGCAGCCCCATTTGTTACAAGCACCGTAGCAAGTGCTTACACAGAGAGCATGTCACATGTGCGCACTGGCCCACCATTGTCCTGCTTGCAAGCGGGTCTGACTCAGGCCCACAGCTTTTAGTATCAGATGACTGCCCACTTAATCTTTTAGGGGCAGAATTAATGTCACAATTGAAAGCCACAATAGAATACAAAGATGGGGAAGTGATTCTAACTTCCAAACCAGGACTTCTTGGAAGAATAACCTTTGATACAAGTGATGTAGTAATGGATCTCATTAACGCTGTTAACACTGAAAACCCACACCTAAATGAGATATTTGTTAAAGTCCCTGATACACTATGGGCAAAGGGTAAAATGGATGTCTGGATACTGCCCAACCAGCTCGTGGAAATTAAACTGAAGCCATGTACAGCTAGTTAAAGTTAAACAATACCCTTTAAGACCAGATCAATTGGCTACAGTGACCAAACAGGTAGAAGATTACCTAAAAGCAGGGGTTCTTAGGGAATGCTCTTCCAGCTGTAACCCCCCTCTTTTTTCTATTAAAAAAGACCCCAAAACCAGATGGATATACCTCTTTTAGGATTATTTATGATTTAAGATAGATTAATAAAAGATTACAGGTTAATACACCGATTGTATCTAATCCGCATACCTTGTTAAAAGGCATACCACCCACCTCACAGTTCTTTACTATGATTGATTTGGTAAATACTTTCTTTTCAGTCCCAATAACAAATGAAAAGCTAGCTACTACTTGCATTTACACACCAAGAGAAGCAGTATGCTTGGACTAGATTGCCCAAGTGGTGATAGCCCTAGTGAACACTCAGAAGCAATGTTAATCTTAAAAGCTGTACAGTGTTGAGTCCTGCATCATTGCTTCCGCAGGAAACAAAAGATTGGAGTTGAGACAATATTTCCCCCTGTACAAGTATAAACAATAGTGACAGGGATAGTGACAGTGTCAAGGAGGACACTGCAAATATAAACATTTTTTATGATTGTGTTAAACTTATGAAGCAGAAATCATTGTCCTTATCTAACATTTTGGATGTTCCTTCAGTAGATGCAGACTTTACTCTGTAGATGGTTCCAGATGTTATGTGGATGGAGTTCCACACACTGGCCACATCAGAGCACTGTTTACTGCATTCCAGTTGCCCCAAAGGCATGCAGTGATATAAAGGAAGACACACACTTGGAGAGACTACACCTGAAGCTGAAGGCAACAAACTGGTAGACCATATACAAAAAACAGAGTTGCAGATGCACTATGCGATCATTACTGTATACATTTAAATTTATAATATAGAATTTCAGAGATAGTTTGCATATCAATGGCCACTGATACGGGCCTGCCCACCAGTGTCAAGGTCACCTCATTGAGCAGGTCCCTAATACTCTGGGGTTCACATCTGGGATGCAGGGCACCCCAAAAGTCAGCTCAGCCAAAGACCTCCCCAGGGCATCACTCGAAAAAATGGTGACAGTGAAGTGTTAAAGTATCAGGTGTGTAAAGTAATTAGCAAGTGTTATAATAATGATAAGAGTAGAATGTGTGTGAAAAAATACCTAAATATTAAACAAACTGGAAGGTGATATACAAAGTGACTATATGTATTAAATGGTGATGCCCTGGAGAGGTCCAGCCAAAACAGCTCATGGGGCCCCACACCCAAACGCTCACCCCAAATAAACTGATACTAACAATATAAATAGGACTTACTTGTAATTATGCCTGTTGCCTTGTGCAGTCAAATGCTATGTCCCTGCTTAAAAACATATGAGGGGGTGGGGGAGGGGTGCAAATCTAGGCCCTCATTCAGAGCCGTTCGTTAGCGGCAGTACGCTCGTTCCGAGCGATGTTCGCACATCTGCGCATGCGTACGATTTTTAGTACGCATGCACGACCAGTCAGTGCGGCCGAAAATCGATGAACACTATATAGCGAATGCCTGCTATTTTGAGTGACAGAATGAGGCGTATGTGGGTGGTAACAGGGGAAGGTGCTTGAAAACGGGGGAGTGGAATTCGAACGCAGGCGTGCTTAAAGGTCAAAGCGGGCGTTTTATGGGTGTGCTTAATTAATACAGCAGCGTCATTGACCACGTCACTTGGTTTTTTTTAACTCAGAACTGCTCGCAAAATAGCGGTTGAAAAAACCAACCGCAAGAATAGCGAGCAGTTCATACGCTGTTCGATGTACTCGATTAATCTAATAAATAGCAGACATGACGTATGGTGCGAGTAGCCAGGGGGCGTTTTTATCAAATAAACGAGCGTATGTTTTGCTCGCTCATTCAGACTTAGAGGTGTGAACAGACTGCAATGTGCAAACGGTTCATTTGAATAGCCACCCCTTGTTTTTGAACGAACGACCGCAAATAGCGAATGGCTCTGAATGAGGGCCCTAGACTGGAGCAATCTCAGGCTTCAGATGTGTGTATAAATACACAATATGGAGTATAAGGAAAGGCTCTAAACTGCACACCCTAATAGTAATGAAAGGTGCCATCATGCTGACATTTCAAAGTGACATATACAAAAAACAGAGTTGCAGTTGCACTTTGCGATCATTACTGTATACATTTAAATTTATAATATAGAATTTCAGAGGTAGTTTGCATATCAATGGCCACTGATATGGGCCTGCCCACCAGCATCAAGGTCACCTGATTGAGCAGGTCCCTAACACTCTGGGGTTCATATCAGTGATGCAGGGCACCCCAAAAGTCAGCTCAGCCAAAGACAAGTGTTATAATAATGACAAGGGTAGAATATGTGTGAAAAATTACATGAATATTAAACAAACATGAAAGTGATATACAAAGTGAAAACAAACATGAAAGTGATATACCAAGTGATTTAATTTTTCACACATATTCTACCCTTATCATATTATAACACTTGTAAATTACTTTACAAACTTGATATTTTAACACTTCACTGTCACCCTTTTTTTTGTGTGATGCCCTGGGGAGGTTTTTGGCTGAGCTGACTTTTGGGGTGCCCTGCATCCCAGATGTGAACCCCAGAGTGTTAGGGACCTGCTCAATGAGGTGACCTTGATGCTGGTGGGCAGGCCCATATCAGTGGCAATTGATATGCAAACTACCTCTGAAATTCTATATTATCATTTTAAATGTATACAGTAATGTATACAGTAATGATCTGTTTTTTGTATATGTCACTTTGAAATCTCAGCATGATTTCACCTTTCATTACTATTAGGGTGTGCAGTCTAGAGCCTTTCCTTAAACTGGTAGACCAGGCCGCACGAGCTGCTTCCATGAGTCACTACTTCCATGGTGTGCCCACTTATGTGGTAGATCCTACCCCCAAGTACCCTCATAAAAACTCCAGGTACAGCTCCAGAGGCTGATAAAAAAAGAGCATGGTCAAAAATAGGAGCTAAACAAACAAATGGTGAGTGGGGGGAAGGTCAAAGTTTGTGGCTACCAAACTTTACCGAGTTATGGCACAGATAATACTTGGTAAATACAATGGTGGCTATCACCAACCATAATTGGACAGCTCTGGGTTTTTCACAGATAGCACATGCCTGTGTGATATGGTGTTTAACCACTTAACTGACAAATAATTTTTCCAAAAACTGCTCCAAAATTGTCGGTTTCTTTTGTCATTGAATAAGGTTAAGAACATCATTTTACAATTATCCATCACTATTTTATTTGAAAAAAATATTTTTTAAAACAGAATATACCATAAAAATAGCAATTTTTAAGTTATACTGTAGTGATGGCCATTGACAGCTCTACCGTCGATGGATCAACCATCGATAGAAGCCATCAATTGTTTAGTGATTGGTCGAAATCTGTGTAGACCACAACTGTCAATGTTTCCTAAACATCGATTGAGGGTTGCCATTGATGGTGGAACAGTGATGGCCACCAGCAATGGCAAACCACTTGTTTTCAGTCAGACCATCGATGGTTTGCAAACCACCAATGGTCAGTTGCCATCCCTAATCAGAGGCTCTGTGATTTCTATGTATGTATGTATGTATGTATGTATGTATGTATGTATATATATATATATATATATATATATATAAGAATAATAGTCCGGCGCTCTCCTACAAAATATCAACATCCCTAGTGCCACAGTCACCCATGGGTTAAATAAGTAGAAAACAGAGAGAGGGCACTCAATGGGACTTATGCAGCAGATGTAAATAAATTAGGTCAAACCAGAAATGCATCTGCTGCATAAGTCCCATTGAGTGCCCTCTCTCTGTTTTCTACATATATATGTATATATATATATATATATATATATATATATATATATGATCCACTCTGTCTAGCTCTCCAAATAAAAGATACACAACGTGCCCAGTGCCCTTCCTGGGTAGTAGTAATATCAAACAAATGAATGGATGGCACTCGTAGCTTTCAAGACATATGAAAATAATCCGCTAAGACCAGCATTTTAATCCATCAACGTTTTGAAGTATTACCTCCTTTATCGAGACAGTCTTGATAAAGGAGGTAAAACTTTGAAACGTTGATGGATTAAAACGCTGGTTTTAGCGGATTATTAAAACTCATCATTGGGGAGGATGAGGAGGAGCTGAGGCCGGAGGGAGTGTGTGGAGCGCATGGAAGCAGCAGCCAGAGCCGCAGCTGCTGCTTCCTGCACATAACAGTGATCACTAGTGTGATCACTGTAGTTCTGGTGCCGCAGTGGGATGGTGTCCCGGTAGCGGCCTGAATACATAGCAGTGGCTACCAAAGCTGCTGCTCCTTCACACACAGTGATCAACTAGTGATCACTGTAGTTCTGGAGCCCCAGTGTGAGGGTGTTCTGCTTGTGGCCCAGATACAAAGCAGCAGAAGCGGCTACCAGAGCCACTGCTGCTGCTCCTTCACAAACAGTGATCACCTAGTGATCACTGTAGTTCCGAAGCCGCAGCAGGAGGGTGTCCCGCTAGTGGCCCAGATACAAAGCAGCGGCGGCGGCTACCAGAGCCACCACTACTGCTTTTTACTGTAGGGGTGAAGACGGCTGCCCTATCACTGCTGGCCACAGTGATCGGGTCACAGCAACAGCTGCTTGCTATAGGAGGGGGTTACTGATGGTGCCCGATCACTGTGGCCAGCAGTGATCGGGACATGCTGGAGAGGCAGCCAGGCTTACAGAGGGACCAGAAGGTCCCTCTGATGTGGGCAGCTGCTGGAAGATTAGCTTCCCACAGCCATCTAGTGGGTATTTCTGACTGGTCATATCAGATACGACCATATCATGGAAAGCCCAGCCTGGTGTGGTCATATCTGATATGATCATTCCAGGCAAGTGGTTAATACTGTATATGCATTGAACAACCTGTGTAAGTCTGTCCCAACATCTTTGAAAAGTACTCCCCAGACTCAGTATTCCTTTCAGAGGATACAAGTAGATATTATACAACTGCCCAAATGCTTGACAAGTGATGTCCTTTTTTATGGGCCTCTTCAGTCACTGGCCCAGAGGGCAGATGCAAAGACAGTGGCCAAGAAAATCATGACTGGGGTCATCTGCAGCTATGGTGCACTATGTATCTATCCCACAGAAACAATTAACTAAATACATTGTTAGGTGTTTTCTTCTATTCCAGACCCAAACCTTGATACAGGTACCATTTACAACCAGGAGACTGAGTGGTAGTTCAGAAACATACCAGGAAGGCTCTTGAGCCCAGATTTGAAAGTCCAATCCAAATCCTGCAGACTACACTTAATTCGGTGAAACTTCAACAAAAGTACACCTGGATACATGCCTCCCATTGAAAATCTTCAACCAAAGGGGAGTTGGAGTAATTTGAAATTGTGAACAGATATATGTTGTTAAGCCCAAAGCCAGACAAAGGCTTGTGGGAATGCATACTTTGCTTTTCTTTTGTTATGGTTTTAATTTTAGCTTTAAACTTTGAGTTTGCTATCACCATCACTAAGCTGAGTAACTTTGCAAATAGTAGTATATCAAGAGACAGAAGAGAGTTACACCTTCATTTAAATGAGATATGGGATAACACATTTATTCATATGCATCATGTTCTAGCACAATGTACCAATACTAAAAAATCAAGCAATTAAAGGTACAGTTTAGAAAAATGCAAAATGATCCAGATAATGATTTTGATGGTAATGGATAGTTTTCCTGGTTAAACACAGCTAATTGGTTTAAGGGATTTGGTAGAAGGATATCATGAATTCTTTTACTTATTGATAAAGGCTTATCTTTATTTGTAATCATTTATATTGCAGTAAAACTTGGTATTTTACTTATTAAGAAGTTATTTACATGCAAATGTTGTTTCTCCAAGGTAGCTACACCAAAGTCCTTGATGATGACTTGAGTCTATGATAACATCTATGCCCAAGATGTCATTCCAAGCTGCACCATCTGTGGGAAAAGCCTAACTGAAGATGACTATTATAATTTCCCTGAATATTCATGATAAGATGGACAGGATAAAAGACACATTGAGACTGAGGACCGTGGACTTGCCCTACAAGGGATGGGTCAATGCTCCCAGGAAAGGGGATGATCCTATGTATAAGTGCCTGTAGATGGGCTTATATGTATATGTAGCTGTTCTTAGTTTAGCAAGAGCATGATCCTGATTAAGTAGATAGTATAGGATAAGTTATGATTAGAAGATGGGTATAGATAAGTTGATCTTTGGCTACCCACATGAGATTACATTTTGTAACAAGATGGTGTTAGCCTTTAAAATGTATTCATAAGTTATATATTCTGAAATAGCTAGAGACAGGCTTTAGTCACCTTCATAGACTCAAAAGATTGGAATGTACCAAAGATAAAAACATGTGTGAATACTCCTTAAAATGTGCCTAACTACTAGAAATATAGATAAGACATAATAATCACAGATGTTACATTGTGAGATCACTATGCTTGTAGAAAATCTAATAAAACTGTATGACAAGCAAAAATATATCTTAGGGAATCTTAGAACACAGAACTGGTGGTCTAGTGTTATTTTTCTCCAGTTGATTAATTGATGAGCACTCACACAGGGGTTCTGACACACATATAGAGCTCTGGCCCAGTGACTGACCATTGAGAATTCTTGTTTAGGTCCATCATATTATTTTCTACACAACTCTACTGAACAGGTGACCAAAATGTAATAAACCCATCCATTAAAACCAATTTGCAGACTTGATAGTATCAGAATGGAATGTGTTAGTGGTAATCTTCCACCATGTTACAAATCACCACTCTCCTACAGGATGACACATTAAATATTCTTGTATTGTGCATATAAGGTTTCTTTTACAATCAGCTTTGGATGGATCTGGAGTTCACCATACCCTCATAATTGGTAAACATGAAAAATAATCATACAAACATATGTAACATATTGGAATATTATGTATACATACCATCTTTTACTTTGTTACAAATATATTTAAAGCATGTTTATGTTTTGGAGTTTCCACATAAATATTACATTAGATATTATCTTGAAAAACTTCCATTGTACAACAATGAATAAACATCAGATTACTGTGTCAACATCAACAAAGCACCAGGAAACATAAATCACATGACCACAGGATGCAGTTACATAAGGTTACTATAACAAAATAGAGACACTAAGGTCGGACCAGATTGGCCAGAATACATCATGTTACTTAGAGAAAGTAACTATGCCTGGTGACATCAGGTTACCATTACAACATAGAGATGCTACTGTGACAGGAATGGCGGCAAGGCACCATGTGATGACTACATCTGGTCATAATAGCAGTAGGACACAGAGAAATAAGACTTGTTTTGGTCAATGGACTCTGGCTTATTGTGGACAATATGACGGATTAGATGATGAAAGTATTTGTTGTCAGATTGAAGGACAGATTGGTATCTCAGTAGGTTCTTGGATGTTTCATTTTTGTGCATGACCTCACATACAGTATGTGTTATTCCCATTGGCTAAATATTATTTAAAGAACAAGCCTCAGACACACCTCCTTATGTCTTGACAAAGGCTCCTGAGAGAAGGAGGTGTATGTTACTTATAGAACTATTATAGACCATGTTTCCGAACCCATGTGTTGGTGTTCCTGTGAAGTGGTGTCCCAGGATGTGCTTACCAACAGGCTGGTTATGTGCCTCAATACATTTTTCTGCTGGTATGATCCCACCTGATTCTTTACATCACATGCTGATATACTTTTCTACAGACCATGTGTTATATTTTCATTTGTGTCATCATTGTTTAAAAAATTGAATATTAAAAAGTTTACTTTTATCCTATTGGGTTAATTTTATCACATAATTTTACAATTATACTGTGTCGGGATATGTTTGTGTCTACTTTTCATGTTTGGTAATTATAAGGTTATGGTTATTTCCTGGTCCATTCAGAGCATTCTGGGGGGCAAAATTGGCAGGGATGTTGACAGCAGGAAATTAGTTCTGCATAAAAATATTTCCTAGTTAAAACACTAGGGACACACCAGGAGGGCATGGTCACATGGGATGTGGATATGTCAGTGAAATCCCTACTGGCCTACTGGCAGGGATTACATACTATTTGACTGTGACAGTTGAGTGGTTTAATAAGGATAATAGATTAGCTAAAAATTATGCAAACCAGTTGCAGACAGTTGAATTATTTTTAATTTTATAAACATTGCACTTCAATCTTCCAAAGTGTTTTATTTTATTGTGGACACTACATGTAATAGCTAATATAGTATGGGAACAATGAAAAAAACAATAGGGCTATGTTTGTATACAATAGATGTACTGATGCATTTAGCATTTGCCAGACACACGGGTATAATATTTTAAAGAAGCAAAATTTAATTCAAATAAAGTTAGTGAACATTTTGAATTGGCCAGATGAGGCTGAACAAGAAAGATTTGGTTTGCTGTCTTACTGTACTTAACCAACTGCATGCCAGTTTTACTAAATGACTTAAGTATAAACTATGACTTTTTTAGTTATTAAAATAGTTTCTGCATTGCAGTAAAATTAATGTTTCTGACTGGTAATATTCTGTGCATAGTAAAAAGTGCTGCAGATGCATTTTTCTTTAGTTTTTATTTCAACATCCTTAAGAATTCTATAGAGTATGGACAAAATACATTATTCTTATACACTGTGCTAAAATCAAATTATAGCTTTTTACTTTTTATTTAGCATGCCTGAGTACAAGAGAAGTAATTTGGCCCAGAAAGGATGGTAGGGGAACATATATGAGAAGGGAAAAGTGACCTATGATTAAACACTCTTTGTCATGTCTGTACCAAACCCACCATCCATCCACATAGGGGAGCTTGGTACACATAACTGCTGCAGTGGATATCTACAGGCTTTGTTCATAACAGCTGCAATGTATTGCAGTGTAGTAATGATCTAGACTTACATGTGTTGCTTGATATAGAGAGTAAATTTGAGCAGAGCATTGATGACATCCACTAATCATGTCACTGGCATTCTACACAGACCATCTACATCATGGAACCTGAACCATGAATGCAGCACACCACAACAGGTTAAAAGCACCTTGCAGGGTCTGATTAGGAGAGCAGCATGAAGCAGAACATATATGAAGTCACTATTCTTGCAGTCACACCAGAGCTGCAACTAGACTTTTTGGTGCCCTGTGCCAGAGAGAGCATTGGAACCCCGCCATTTTTTATATAGGGACATAAGATAGTGGACCTGAAAAAGGACAATGGTCTCATTGGGAAGGGCCAGGGAAGAGATAGAGGAGGCCATGAGATGCTGGGGATAAAAGAAGAGGAAGCTACAAGTGAGAATGATAATAAACAGGAAAATTGACAGGTCCAAACAGTGCCCCCTGCCCTGTGGTGCCCTGTGCCATGGCACAGGTTGCACCACTCTAGTTACAGCCCTGGTCCTACAGGGTAGCCTACAGGGCTGACAGGTAGCCTCTGCCAGCTATCTCTGGCTGGAGAAGTGCCTCCCTTTATCTCTCCTTGTTCATCCTGTGTGCTGATCTGCTTGATGCAGCCAGAGATATTAGCGATGTGCTGCAGAACCAAACAAAGATAGGCAGGACATGAGGAATTGGAACCAACATGAGGAAACACTTCCATACACTGGAACCAGATGACACATACTGGATGCTATAGCTGGCATGGAGTGAAGGTCTGGCTGTAATTGATCAGATGCAAAATCCAATCAGAGCAAAAACCCTGCAGAGATCTGCCCTAATGAGAGGCTACTGTGCACCTGAACTCTGCACATAGACAGATAATTAACTAGTGTGCTGGTGAGATCAGCACAAAGACTGACAGGTAAGAACACAGGTATGAACTGCACAATGACAAGACAAGATGCAGTGTCCCAGTCACAACTACAGCTGGGAACTCCCATCAAGATGATCTGTACCGTGGATCCTAATTATGACAAAGCATGCCAGCGACTTGTAACAAAACTAAGATAATGTTGGGTAGGAAAGTTTTAATGTAGAAATAATATCTCATCCCATTGTGCCATTCTTTGATCTCAGAGATGCTTAATGGAGAAGATCCAATGCCCCATGGAGCATTTAAAACTGTATTGGTGATTTATTGTCATTCTTTGGATAGTCAAAGTGGAAAAATTCCTGTTTTTTTATAAAATTATATTTTGCATTATAAGAGTTGAAAAATTGGTAGTCCAAAGCAAAATGAAAATTTTATAATTTCTGTTTTTATTTCAGAATGGAATGACATCACATCAGTCACAAAGACACAGCATGGCTCTAGTCTAACTTGCAAAGTTTCGATCCAGAAATTTCTATTTGTCTATTTCCAAATGTCCAAGGATGTCTCTTAAAAGTAATTTTTTTCAAAAGACCATTAAATTCCAAGAACAGTTCATACACCATCAAAGAGGTTTGTATTAAGTCCAAGCATGTGCTAACTTTTCCTGGTCATTGTATCAGAAACCACAATTACTGGCGACAGATGGCTCATAGTATCTTATGATCAATGGTGACAGATTGCTTGTGATGTCTTTTGTCCTGATCTTTGGAAGGCAGATTTTGGGTATGTGATATCTTCCAAAGTCAGGAGTTATTGCTTGCATTCCTGTTGATTACACTATTTTATCATTACCATATACTTGTTACAAAATACTTAGTCATATTTGTTTCTGAACTTGATCATTATCTTAGACCTTTTTAGACCTGTTTATCAGCAGCAATTGTATAATTTAAAATACATTTATTTTTAAATAGTGCATTTTATATAATTAAGCTTTTATCAAGTTCAAACTCCTTATTTATAATTTAGATATGTATTATCACTTATCAGTACTTTATAACACATGCTTATTGCAATACCTTAATATATTTAATTCACTTTACACAAAGGCAGATATAAATATTTTATATTTATTCACACTCTTAAATTTACTCTAATTATATTTCTGCTTTAAAAGTATAAAACAGATCAACATAGACAATCAGTGAAATCATTCATCAATTGATAGTTTCCATTACTTTCTATAAGCATGTTGTCATTAGTCTACACCATTCCTTGGGATGAACATTTGTGGTGAATCAAAATGATTATGGCCAGGTTCTTTTGGCCAGTAATGTTTGGACAAGATGTACAATTGTTAATTTTGTTAGCAGATAGCAAGCTAACTTTTGAAAGGTGAGCTAATCCTGCCCCATTAGATCATTTGCCAATTGAAAATGTGTAAATATTGGTGAGTAAAAAGCTGATTTTAATATAAAATTATGCAGAAACTGCAATTTCTGCATAATTTTATGTATCAATCCTACAGTATGTACTAATAGCACAATTTAGGAGATTTCACAGAAATCTGCAATTTAGCACTGTAGATCGCAGTCCCTAATATTATTAATTGGAACTATGATCTGCCCCTATGTACTAAGCTCCAAAAAGCAAAGCTTTTCAGAGTTTAGCACTGGCAGCTTGCACCATCTTCAGATGGTGGAAACTACTGTTTGCTTATGGAATCTGCAGGGGAAGGAGAGAGATCTTTTGGTCTCTCCCTTGCAGCCCCCAGCCAACCCCAGAAGCTGATGCTGTGTGCATGGGCAGCATCAGCTTTGCCCGGGGATGTCTTTCACTTCTTTGAAAGACTTTTCCTAAATGCTGGGGTTATAACTCATGGGGACAGTGGTTACCGCAACCGCTGTCCATGCAAGTTCCCTGTAGTACATAGCCAGGATATTTTTATTAAAAATGAAAATATCCCTGGTGAGTTGGACCGTTAATAATCGTGGCAGTACCACAACCATTAATACATAGACCCCTATGTCCATAAGGACATGAATTTATCATTCTCAAATGGATGGATTGATGGAGAGCTTTAATTGCACAATAAAATTAATATAGATATTATATTTGGAGAGAAGACATTGGGATAAACTATTTTACCACTTGCTGTGTGCTGACCAATAGGTACACCAAGCTTTTACAGGTTGTGGAACTTCGCAATAAGGTCTTCAGTTTTTGGACCAGGATAAAAGGTTTTATTACTATTGTCACTCCAATTAGTAAATTACTAGCAAAATTATAGGGTCCTTTTGTAATAAATCATAGAGTTGGAGACATAAATTATAAAATTCTCAAACCAGTTACCTAAAGGGGAAAAAATATATTTACCCTGTGGATCTATTGAAAGTTTGGAGAAAATTGGAGATGCTGTTTGCTCATTTTGTTGAGGGTAGAAGTTATCTATGTCCACAAGTATCCATGAATGATTTGCCAAGGGCTCAGGTTGGTGACACTTCATTCACTTTAAAGTCTATATATGCCATAATATAATTTTATCTCTTTATGAGAATTTCCAAAAATGTGATGAATACATTTTGGGTAAGTGCTTGAAGTGGCTCTGCAGCACTTTTACTTTTTATCCTTCTACTGTACTTCCAAAACAACACTTTTACCAGTTGGGAACACCAGAGGACAAAATTATTATTTAAATTGGATTTTTGTGAATGAGTGACATATCATGGAAGAGAACATCATTGATCATTTTGGCTTATTTGAAAATAACAATAGTGATGTCAAATTATTTATTAGAATATATGCAAAGCATTTTATTACATTTTTAAGAAAAAACATTATAACATTTTAATTATTTTAATTATTTTTATTATTTTTTTATCTAGCTAATTCACTGTTTGGATAATTTTCAGATTTTTGCTATCATTGTCAAAAAATACCTATCCTATTTTTGAAATTTTTTATTATATAATTCTATAAATTGTTGGTTCTGTGATGTTTTGAAAATAGTAGAAAAAGGTTCTTATTAAATATCACAAAATACCTAACACACATGCAAAACATAATGCTAAACTATTTTTATTCCTCATGATATGTACAGTTTGTGTTCTTTCCATATTGAGTTAAATTAGAAGAATGCCCTGTGATAATGTCATTATTTTCATTTACTAACTTGATAAATTAGTTAAAACCTATATTTAGTTGCTGATAGAGACCATGTAAATACATTCAGTGCAGCAAGCAAAATGATTTTGATCAGTTATGCAGGATGTCAAAACAAAGTGAAATATGAAATTGTATTTTTAATTAAGTTTGTTTTAGCAGAATTCTGTATAGAAGACTGGGAAAGTATTGCTGTATTTGTGCCAGATTTATGAGCCTCTTCCCTGTATAAAAACACAAATTGGCATTGTCACATATCAATATAAGCTATTGTCTTCTTATTATATATCCAAGACAGAGTCCAATGTCATTACCTATTCAAAAAAGCTAGACTTTTGTAATTTTGTCAAAAAAGCCATGATTATCATGGAATCATGGCCTGATTTAAGAATAGATGCTATAGCACAGCTGTTGCCTCTTTTCATACAGTGGATGTGCTAAAGTATGCAAAAGCCATAGGAGACATCTAAAGTAAATAGATGCCATACTGCCAGATACTTTTATCTGCTGCTACATCCAAAGATGTAGCATTGGATCAACTGCATGAACATCAGACATCTGAGTAATCCTAAGGTTGTTCAGGATGTCCATCAAAATCATGCTGCTGGGGCCAGTAAATCTGCATCCACGAAAGCAGCCACTGGCTTTGTGCATGCCCATAAAACAGGGCCAATGCTCCTTCATTTTCTTGAATGCTCCCTGTCACCATAATGTTACTACCCCCAAATTCCAGCAGCATGCCAATCATGCTGTGGCTTTGGGGAACTGTGACCCATGCTGCAGAAACAGATCTGCACATGTGCAGTGTGGCTCCTGTGCATTCAGAGATCTGCCGACATTGATTTACATAAAATTGATAGTTATGATCTCTGAATTAAGCCCACAGGTGTGTTTTGGTATGAACATAGGCCCTGATTCAGAGCCAGATGCTCTGACAGAGCGCTCGCTCTGAATCAGGGCCATCCCTCTGAATTTTTAGAGCGGCCTCCTGGCCGCTTGTATAGCTGTGGGTGACCATCCTCAGCTATAACGAGCTGCCAGGAAAATGGTCACAATGGTCAAGACCATCATGACCAATGGGCTTGTGATGAGACCCTTGTGGTAGGGTCTCATTGCCGCAAGCCCTGGAGTGCTTTCGGCTCTATCAGAGCCGAAAGCACTCCCACTGACATCACTTGTGATGTCAGTGGGGCCAGCCCCAGATGGAAGGCGTTCCCATGGGAATGCCTCCATCTAGCCCGCCATGCCCTCGGCCCGCCCAACAAAGGGGGTGTGCTGTCACTCACCATCGACAGAATGCCCCCATTGTAGTGAGACCCATAGAGACAGCTTGCCCATTGCTATCTGGGTCTCATGCATGCGCACAACAGAGCCGGGTCCGTCGTGCGCATGCGCACTGGGCCAACATCGACCCACTTGCGAGCGCTCGTGAGCGGGTCTCAATCAGGCCCATAGTCACTGAGGCTATCACAAGTTATAATCCAGTGCCATACTTATTTTCTATCTTCCAAATGAGCACCATTTAAAGTATTTATTTTTTGAATAACAACTTTAAGCACTAGTTTAAATATTGACAATTTTAGTCAACATAATCTTGAAGAAATGTTACTTTGTTGAGTCATATAAGTACACTGTTATAAATCTGGGTCAAATTAGCATATTTACAGCTAAGATTTGTGCTACCATCAGCAGGGGCACAGAGTCTAGAGCACTAATAGTTTTCACCAGGTTTACTCACATGGAGGTTCCTAGAATGATTGTAGAAACAGTCAGAAAGCTGGTTCAGGAAACAGAGCAGTGTCATCAAAGCCAAACACACATGAACACACACACACACACACACACATATATATATATATATATATATATATATATATAGCAACAGAGAGTTAAGGTTACAACGTATTGTGATCAACTCGCTGGCCTCCAAACTCAGGGCCTGATTCAGACCCACTCGCAAGCGCATAGCGCTCACAAGTGGGTCAATGGTGGTCCAGTGTGTACGTGCAGTGTGTGCACTGTGCGTGCGTGAGCCCCAGAGCAAGTGCACAAAGCACTCGCTCCATGGCTTACTACAAAAGGGGCGACTGTCGATGTTGATCAACAGCTCGCCCCATTTTGTAGGCATGGCCAGGGGGTTGGGGGGTGGCTTCACAAATGGAGGTGTTCCCAATCGAATGCCGGCCATTTGTGGGTGGCCCTACTGACATCACCAGTGATGTCAGTGAGAGAGCTTCCGGCTCTATTAGAGCCAGAAGCTCTCTGGGGCTTGTGGCCACAAGACCCTACAACAAGGGTCTCTTCACAAGCCCGATGGTTGCAATGGTCTTGACCATCGGAACCATCATTGTGGCCGCTTGCAATTGCTGTCGTTGGTCACCCGCAGCTATGCGAGTGGCCAGGTGGCCGCAACTAAAAAAAAACAGTGCTTGCCCTGATTCAGAGTGAGCGAGCACTTTTTACGAGTGCCTCTGAATCAGGCCCTTAGTTATGAACAATGTGACATGTATGTGTACAACATTGAACTAATGTGTTGTGGATAGGGAGTGCACACTGATACTGTGTGTGAATGAGTTCTGATATCCAATAGAATTGCTACAATGTTACCTCAGCAATAAACAACCATAGCGTTTGGATATATGCCCAGTGGAGTACCACATGTAGGACTCATCGGTTTGTGCAATTAATGAGAATGCAGAATTACAATCATTCTAATGCCAGTGAATAACTTATATGAATCACAATGTGCAGATAATAACTAGCAGCATATAAACCCTGATCTGGGTACAATACAATTTATATTGGTTTATCTAACTAACAGGTATGGAATATTCAGATAAAGTTGTGAATGAACCACATCATGATTAATAAAAATCCACATTGAGTGGCATAAGTGATTGATATATCTAGCACTTTATATTTTGCTGATCTCGTGATTTTTTTGAAATAAAAAAGGATTAAAGCTTAATTTTTATTTTCTATTTCTTATATTCTCGTAGGTTACCCCAATAGGAGTCCATAATGAGATGATCCTACATGATAATAATCCACGAGTGCCCCTTACTGGAACACTTTTTTATTTTTTGTGTTGCACCAGGGTGGACCTCCCTTTTGTAACCTAAATATATCAGAATAAACTACTAATTGGGGAATGATATAATTAATATCACAAGTGTCTGTGCAGATAATCTTAAATTCTTAAGCCTATTACTCTTACAACTTCCTGTAGCCAGTGAGGATTTGAACAGGCTAGTATTATGAAGTCCCGCTTTACATCAAACTATTTTGACAGATAGCAACACCCCTTTTAGCCTTATCATGCCCCTTTAATTTCATTAGCATGCGCCCTTGATATCAAACCTTAATCTTTGATAAGGCTTGATATCTCCTTGAAACACCTTTGCTTGCTGTGATTCAGCTTATTATGCTTTTATACTTTTTTCTCTTTCAGTAGTCATAAAAAATGGCAATCCAAATATAGCAGATTAAATAATAGCATACTAACATGTGAGCTGTGGTTGTGGTAATTAAAAATTATAATGCACTATACTTCAGCAATCAACATTTTGATTTGATTATTATCAATTACATAGCATCAATACAACCAGTAGATAGTCAGTATTGTTTTTGAGCTGATTAATGATCTTATTTGTACTATATTAAAGCTAGCCAGACCATATGTTTTGATGATACAGTGAAAGGGCTACTCATCAAACTATCCAGGACCTTAAAGTACATTCCTATGTGAGTGTGAAGACTTTTTAAGACATTATCCAATTCTAAATTAGAAAGCTGTCCCCTGGAGAAACACAATTTAAAAAGACAAAAAATACTCCCATAAAGAGGGGCACATCTTCCTCAATATATATTAAAACTAAATTTTATTATGTTTAAAATAACTGGTATGCGAATGTTTGAGGTCACCAACAATATGGACTATAAATAATAGTTTTACTGATCCAAAAAGAAATATAAACACACAATTAAAAGGTCAAGTTTTTCACATCCCCTATATTATTTTTAAAATTCTAAACCTTAATTGGTTCACAGCTGATTCTTCCCTCAGTAGGCAGGGTTCATGTAGAGTTAATAATCCTGCCTTATTGATTCCATATTGATCAGTATGTGATAGATTCTATGTACTTATTGGTGCGGGGATCTGCTGTTTCAAGTCAAACAAAAGTATCAGACTGGGAATGAGAGACCACACTCCTTGACATAGTGAGCATACAAAAAAGGCTGTCTCTGCTGTCAGTGCTAAGCTATAGAAGTCCTTTGATGATTTAGCAGTGCGGGGAGATGGGTGTTTCAGCACTGCCGATGAGAGGACAGAGAAAGTGAAAGAACTGCCTTAAGTATAGACTGAAGAATCCCAGTTTAGAATGAAGAATGAAGAATCCCAGTCCATAGTGACAAATTGACATGGCAGTTGGACAAATGTAGTCATGAATAGTGTAAATAATTGAACACACTATGGGAAAACACTCCATATGTATCATCTAATTATGTGAATTGTGGTCATTTGGTGTATCAAATAATAACCAGTAAACTGTGGAAACAGGTTATTTTTATTCTTTTAAGTGTGGAGGCTAACTCTATCTGCTGATTATGAGTTGTGACTCCAGCAACATGATAGTCAAGGGACCAAAATACTATAGACAATACAATCTGATAATAAATAGAATGCTTAAAGTTTTTTGTATTGGAAAGAGCCCAGAAGGTTCTATCTTGTCATGAATCTTCTTCATAGATAGCCCTTCTTCAAACCTCCACAATTGATAGGAGACTGCCTTTATTGCCTTAAATGTTAGAGGGATTATTGATCCTAAAATGTCCTATCCGAAAATATTAATTGTGCCTATCACCTAATATTGTATCTGTTTTAGGTGGTTGCTCATATCTATGAGTTAAAATACTGTAATGTCTGTCAATAAAAGCAGTTCAACAATGCGACCCATCACCATATTAATGTGCTGTCCTTATAGTAATTCAATTGACAACAAATTCATAGATGGACTGGGGATTGTCCTAATGGAATGTAGTATTAAAGTTAGGGGTACAGACCACTACATCCTATTTGCTGTGTATTTTTTTTGGTTCAATGGTTTTTTTACCTTTCCACTAATCCACTAGATTGTGGATGATAATGGGTGTGTATCTTTTGTTTCCTACCCATTGTTTTGCACTTTGCTTTAAACTGTTTCCCTGTGTACTCTGTTCCTTGTCACTTTCAGTTAGCTGTGGTATTCCATACAAGCATATTAACTAATGCCTCCTATAAGTGATGCAGCAGGGTATGATTCTAACCATCTTGAAAACATATCTACACTAACTAAGATATTTGCAATTGTCTAACCATAGTGAGTAGGATAAAATCAATCTGGATTACTGGAAATGTTCATTCTATGAGAAAAATCTAAGATATTTCAACATTGTGAGGGTTTTTAATCAGACAAAGACATGACTCACATCATTGAAGAAGTTGAAAATTATGGGGCATACTAGTAGCCCTTTTCCAGCTGTGTCATACCTTTTATTTCTACATGAGTCATGTAATAGAAGTGCTTCAGGGGCTACAAGCTTTCATTCCTGTAGCAAACAGAAATAGGTGTCTTACTGTGTGCAAACAAAATTCAGCATATACACAAATAAATAAAAGATTACACAAACACTTTACAATCACATACAGAAATAATATTTAGTATATGGTTCTTAGGTTTAAAAAAATATTAGTACTCCTCTGTATTTTACAGTTATTCCCTTTCTGACAATTGAAGTCTTTTTTTTATATTGGATTAACATAAAGAAGAAATAACACAACACATAATTGTGTAATCCTGTTTACATATGTTAATCTACAATTTCCAATGTGGAACAGTATTATGGAGATAGTGATGTTGTAAACCACCACCCTGATGATAAAAGGTTATTGGGGTTGCCCCCACATGTTACACTCACAGCTAAATGCTGGTATTCAAGCACATGGTAATATCACAGCTTTTAGGCCTGCATCGCCACCAAATAAGATGATTTTTGGGGGGTTTCCTTCCACACAGTGCACTCACAGCATTCTACTTGTAGTCTGGCATATAGTAATCAGCTTGTATAAATACCAGGAACACCTTCTTAATAGATTGACTATTAACGCCATATGCTGGGGATGGATCACTGAAGGGCAGTAAGTTTATTGGGACATTGATGAGACAAATAATTTGTTGTTTAGTAAAAGCATTGAATACAATATTAGTGAGCTGTTGCTACTATTGCTAGAATCTAAAAAAAAGCTAACTAACCAAAAGCTAGCTGTCGTTTACACTTATAAGTGACAGCTGAATCTGCCTGTGCAATATGTGGTTTTATTAACAAAATTATTCTGTAAGTTAACTAACTGATGAGGACTGATTAATCTGCTTATGCACCATATGGCTTTACTGACACCGCTATTATTAAAAGCTATCTAACAAATAAGGATACATCAATTAATGCTATCCAGGCAAAGCTGCATATAAATGATGTATTGTGTAAGGGCAGCACAGATGGTGTAATGGTTAGCATTACTGCCTGACAGCACTGCGGTCAAGGGATTGATTCCCACTATGGCTAACTGTGTGGAGTTTGTATATTCTCCATGTGCTTGTGTGGGTTTCCTCCGGGTGCTCCAGTTTCCTCCCACAATCCAAAAATATACTGGTAGGTTACTTGACTCCCAACAAAAGTAACCCAATTGTGTATGTGTGTGAGCATGTGGTAGTGAACATAGGCCCTGATTCAGAGCCGGACGCTCTGACCAGAGCGCTCACTCTGAATCAGGGCCCACCTCCATTCATATGGATCTTCATCCTGGATGCTCGTATAGCTGTGGGTCACCACCCACAGCATATACGAGCGTGCAACAAGATGGTCGCGATGGTCTTGACCATCGCGAACATTGAAACTGCGAGCAAAAGCCTGTGGTTGGGTTTTTCAACCTCAAGGCCAGGAGTGATTTTGGCTCTATCAGAGCCAAAATCACTCCCACTGCCATCACTAGTGATGTCAGTGGGGCCGGCTTCAGATGGAAGGCGTTCCCTTGTCAGTTATCATCGACAGCACGCCCCCTTTGATGAGACACTCTGAGCGAAGGAAAGTCCTTCGCTAGTCGGGTCTCGCGCATGTGCACGACGGAGCTCCCTCCGTCGTGCGCATGCGCAGTGGGGACCATCGACCCACTTGCGAGCGGACAGCCGCTCGCGAGTGGGTCTGAATGAGGGCCATAGAGTGTACACTCCACTGGGGCAGGGACTGATGTGAATGGCCAAATATTCTCTGTAAAGCTCTGTGAAATATGTGTGCGCTATATAAATGACTGGTAATACATAAAATAATTAAATAATATTAAGTTGATCATATTCCCATACTGAATTCTATGACTGCAAAAATGTTTATTATATACATTTTATTGTGCCAGCTCACAATAGTATTATGCTAAATGGAAATTTATATTGTATTAAATAAATTTGTTCTGACAATCAGCACTTCTATATCTATATGTCTTTTCTTATTTTTTAGGGATTAGTAATTACCCCAGTACATCGGCTGCAGATTGTCAGTAGAACTATTTGTATTAGTTCAGTCCAGCTGCCTGCATTTTTCATAAAGTAATCACTTGTATAAACTCCAGGAACACCTTCTTAATAATCCAAGTGCTTAGCATAAATTTATTGGAGCATCCAGAAGCATAAGAGTCTAATTAATTTATTAAAACTATTAAAAGCATTGAACCGAAAAGGTATCATACTTAAGTGGGTAAGTCTCTTATCTACAGATGGTAAATGGGATCCTGGAACAGCACAGAGTCCCTCCTTTTATATCGGGTAAGTTCACATAATATCACCAGATGCCCCCTTTAATGTGTATCATTCCATCTAACATCTTTTTCAAGATGGATTTCAATTTCTGGTCACGCACACAAAAATCCTTTTCTTTTCCAGATTGAGATTTAGTGATACTCAACTTTTTTATTTCTATTATATGTGACTATAATGTATTGTTACAACAGATAATGGATAACGAAAACATTTTATTAAACTTATTGTCTGGTTTCCTGTGAGATACTCAACTTTTCTATTTTTTTAAATGCATCCTTAAGGTATTGTTACATAATTACTTTGTTCATATCACTGATCATCAATCTGACCTGTACCCTTGGCAAGAGACTATATGTATGTTTAAAGCTACTTGTATAGGTAACAATAATTTCAAACATTCTTTAACTTGTATAGCTTGTAATATGTATGTACCCATAACAGTAAGAACATTTCTCATGTTCATAGTGCTTCAAAAACATATACTACTCTGAATGCATATCTTAATGTCAGCATAAATATTTAATGTTTTCTAACTGGCATGTTTATATGCCTATGTAAGTGCTTTGAGTTTTACCAGCTTGGAATAGTGTGGTGACCTTATTTACTTAGCTTCCACTATTTCTGTGACTATGGATTATCTTGAGGATAAGGTGCCATAAGCTTTTTGTCTGCTACCACTTACTTAGATTGTGAGTTGTTAATATAGTAGAGGAGATTCTTATGTCAAGTCTGAGTGTAAAATTATGTTCTCCAAATTTGAGACAATCGTAACATGTCAAGGTGTGTCTTTCCCTATACAATATTCCTTTCAAACTGAGTCCATGACCCAGGATATTGCCAGAGTAACCTGCATCCTGGCTTGGTTTGAAAGGGTCAACCTAGGTTGTGTGTTCCGGGTACTCAACCATGGTCATGCCCTGGGACAGACCTAGATATGCTGTGGTCTGAAAGGTGCAAACCTAGTTATGGTAAAACAAGCTGATTAGTGAATAAGGAGCTGTTCAAGAATCATCTTTATGATCCTGTAAAAAACATCAACTTCTAATGACATACACTGTTTTGCAGGGCAAACATGGGTGCATTGTGAAAGGTGATGACATGAAAAGGGTATGAGGAGCTATAACATGAGATTAAACTATGTTCACTTACCCCGATCAGATGCAGGATATAGCTGTAAAAGGGGAATAATTTACACCAGCATAAGAGTTGCAGTATTCTATACATCAAATTGCTAAAGGATAATGTTGCAGGTTATTAACAGTGCAAGTTCCCATTTTATGAGACAAAAGTCTTTAATGTGATTGATCTTTTGACTTGTTAGCAATTCAGCTATAGTTTATGAAATGTACAGAAAATATTAATTATTCAGTATTAGATCTACACATTTGTCAAGAAGCTGCTTCCACAGCAGAGCCGTTGCTAGACATTTTGGTTCCCTGTGACAGAAAGAGCTTTGATGGCCCCCCATCATAAACAAGGACAATGCATGCCACATGTGCAATGGCCAAAAAAGGGCATGGTCTCATAGGAAGAGGGTGTGGCCACACTGAAGTGGCCCCAATTCACATTATGCAACACAGTAGTGCCCTTTATTTACATTACACTACATACCTGTAGTAGTGTCCCTTATACACATTATGCTAAAATGTAGAAGTGCCCCTTACACATTATGCCACACAGTAGTAATGCCCCTTTGACATTATGCCACACAGTACAACTCCCCACTCCTCCCTTACATATTATGCCACGGCACCATCCCACTGGCCACTTCTTTCTGTAAAAGCATTAACAACACAGTGGACTGAACCTCACCAAGCAGGTTCTGTAACTTACCTGTGTCCTGGTGTCCACACAGCACAACCACAGTGCACTGCTTCCTGCCTGTCTCACCTAACAGCAACAGCTCCTCTGCAGAGATACTTCATCCACAGAACTGTGGGAACCTTGGACAGGGAGATGTCATGACGTAATGATGTCTCTCTCATCTGAATAGATACAGAGCTTATTGCACTTGTCTGGACTCAGGAGATGTGCTGGAGACTCAGACTATGTGAGTTACACTCTGTTACATTTTAGGGGGGAGGCAGAGGCTGTGGCTGTTAACTGTCCTGCTGCTGGGTGCCACAACCATGCATTGTGCTTTAAGTAGTGTCCACCCAATGCCAGCAGAGAGACTTTAGAGAAAATGAGGTGGGTAGCCAGTGTTCTGCCCTCAGGGCAGTTGCACTCTGTGTGGTGGCACAAGCCACACCACTTTAGCTATTGCCCAGGTTCCACAGATCCAAGGCAAAGTGAAAGAGCCCTTAAAAATGAATGTAAAAGACCACCATAACATGCTACAGGTCTCTATTTGTCTGCATGTTTTTATGTAATAGTCTCTTATGCTTTCTGTGGAAATGGCATTTTGTAGTTTTGGATTGCAAATGCTGGTGCTTTGGTAAATGAATGAAGCATTTTTCAGAATCTGTTTTATGTGTGTGCTATCATAATATAGCAATGCATAATTGTATGACCCAAAGTGGGAGTTATTATCATGTAGCAATAGGATCACCAAGAAGAGAGATTTTGTTGTAAGGCTTGACCATATGTTTGCCATCCAAAGATGGCTGGACTGCACATGTGCATGACCCATTCTGTGCATGTGCAGAATGGATCCAGTGACAATCAACACAGTGCCCTCAAGCTCCAGCCTGATAGATTTGCTGCAGCCATTTGGGGTGGGATTGGGTGGCACTGGGCAGCATTTCCAAAAACATGGGCATAACTTCCCCATTATCTGGGAGGGCCAATGCAGATTTTCTGACTTCGCAGCACAGCCAATTTGAGTAGTCTTAGGCTTTTTCAAATTTTCAATGCTGCAAACATTGTGACAGAAAATCATTATGTTGATCTGATCCTGTGTATTTGAATGCAGACATCAGATATGACATGCAGGCTGGATCTGAGCTGCAGGCTGGAGACATATTTTTCCTTTAGATGTCTCCTGCTGGCATTATCATATTTTTGCACAGCAGCTGCCTCCAAACTCTGAATCAGGCCCTTAGTTGCATCATAACCACATACCAAGCCACTCACAGTGTACCAAGGAAGTTAGGTCACTACATTTGCTTCAAAGTGATTTGTCTAAAAAGTGTATAAAGTTGCAGATTAAGTATGACAAAATGTGGCAGGAGGAATGACCATGACTGCTCATATTGGAATTTATTTTACACATGTTTGTGACTGATAAGTAAACTACTGCCAGCCCCAGTGGTCAGTGGATTCTTGTAATTTATTTTTGTCACTTTAGTGGTGTTAATAAAACACAAATTGTAAGAAAATGGTTTGCACTGTTAAGTTGTATAGCCCATGGTGCACTAAATGGGGCTATTTGATGCATAGAGAGCAGATGTGTATGTGGACACATACAGTATGTATGTCTTGGTGGTGACATGAACCTGGGCCAGCTGGGCTTATTTTACTCCCTCATAGTGCTTGGAATGAACAAGTTTTATTTGATATACAGTACCTTCAAAGTTTAACCCAGAAGACTTGCCCCCAGATATTGTGACTATTTATAATATGTGTACCCTCATATTAGCACCTCCCAAAATACTGTACTTCACAACCATGGTCCTCCTTTTTTCATTCTATTTTAACATATTCAAACACATCCAATACTTCCATCAATGCTCATATTTTTATATGCTGTCCTCCTTCTAATGCAAGCATAGCCAATTTGTGCTACCTTATCCTTCATCACACTGGATACTGATATTAGGGTTTTTTGATAGTGTGGCATTAAGTGGCCATCTTCCTAATCCTAATTGTATTCTTTTGATTCTTCTGGGTACTCCTAATCCTAGAAAAGAAATTGAGTAATATCTTTCCTCACATCTCTCTCATCATATGGGTTGTTCTTCTGTTGAATTATCCCTATAAATAGGGCTTCTTAAACCTCTGGAAAACCCATTTCATCTCATTTCATCCCATTTTCAGCCTCAGACATATTTTCTATGTACAATATCTAACAGAAACAAACTTCCCCAGAGGATTGGTGCTGGTAGTGTCTTGCAGAGTCTGGATTTTCATGATATGATCACCTATGCTCTACCCAAATGCTTGGACTGTGCAATCCCATCACTACCCACCAAATTAGAATTACATGGGTGTTAGAGCCAGGGCTAATTATGCAATCCAAGGTGCCTTAGAGATCAGAATTGAATAGATAATACAACAAGACAAATGAAATGGTATATACATTTTATTTTTAAGGTAGTAATAACATTTAGTAACCCAACATCACAAATAATTGTGTTTAAACAAATACCAGCCTCATCACCAAAACCTCTACCTTTGAAATTACCCACACATAGCTCATGGGAGTAGACAGAACCACCACACTCCAAGTTCTAAGTGAGGTCAAGAATGTATTTCTCCCAAGAAAATGTCACTTTATTTTTTCTGCTTGATACCCATTGTTGTGTAGTTACCACTGAGTCTACCTGCTGTTTTGGTTAAAAAATAGCAACACACCAACCAACCAACATTAATGCAGAGGATTGTGTATGGTATTTAAATACTATTTCCAGTTAATTGGAGCTTCTTGTCTAAGAAAGAGGAGCAGAAGATAGAGAAAATACTGTACCATATATGAATTTCCTGAAAAACCTTTTCCCTCTCAGAGTTACTTATAAAAAACATGTTTAGTTTTCAGAAGTAAACATGACAATATAACTTCACCCAAAGCACCACTTTCTTTTTCAATCCCCATATGATGCCTATAGTTATCACCCTGAATTTGTACATAAAACCGGTAAGTTTACAGTCACACTTTGTTCACATATACCACATGGTGGCATCCCCAAAATGAGCATACAGCATAACCATACAGTCCATGATGTATCAATGGAAACAGGAGATTAGACAAAATTTCCAGCTCACACATGGATGCATCACAGAATTCCCTACTATATACATTTGTAATGTCCTAATTTAGATAACACCCTCCTTCAGCCTAAATAAGACAAAACCCTAATTAACATAAGACTGTGCGCAAACTTTCTTTCAAAATGTCAATATTTTAATAGTTATTACATAACAATGCTATACACTGTACTGATAAAAGGAATCACTTCAAATTATACTACTACTACTACTACTACTACTACTACTACTACTACTAATAATAATAATAATAATAATAATAATAATAATATCATCATCATTATCTGGCAATATTTATGACCACTTCAAAATAATACACAGTTTTTATATTTCAATAACTACATTAATAGTTGAAATGTGATGCCATGTGGAATTCAATTTTATTTCGATACTGACACCCGATCTTTACAGTATATAGCATGGGTATAAATTTAAATTTAAATGTGATTTAAGTGAAATACATAAAAGACATAAAAAATAAATATTAAATTTGCAAAATAAGTAGGTCAAACATCTGAATCCACCAATGAAGATTTTTTTTTTGGTTAAAGGGAGGGGCTCTAGGGAGTGGATTGTGCTGGGGGTGCACCTTTGCCATCTGTCATGTATAAATGCTATGGGAACCACTCCATAATAGTGGAAGAAGGGGCCATAGAATAAAAAACCTCTGTGGTATCTATTTCAAAATGAAACTGAGTTTTTGATATAACTTTAGCAAATGGGGGAAGGGAAGGAGATTTTGCAGTGTTGAGCTATAGTGGCCCTAGCAGAAAATAAAATGTGACCAAGAACATAACATTCAGATTTGGGAACATTAACAGGATACCAATGTAAAATAGCTAAGGAAGGATATGGGGTTAAAGTAAGATATAAAACATCTTTTACAGTATTAGAGCAAATACTTCTGACCAAAAAGGACACAAAACAGGACATTATGTTATATAATTTAGTAGGAGTTAAATATAATCTATTTAGAAGTTTAATATGCAAGTGATTAGTGCACTTAGATAAGGAGAAGGACAAGAGATAAAGGTAAAATTAACTACCAAGTCTGAAGGTTCGAGTAAAGAATACCTTTATGATATGGCACCGTTGAAGGAAGATTTAGTCAATGTGTATAAACCTCAGTCTGGAGATATTTGAAACTTAATGGAACCAGTATTCATTCAATCAACACAGTATTTAAGCTGAAAATAATAGAACCAAGCTGGAGGACCTAAATGAAATAGAATGGTTGGTAAATGGTTAAGTGGAAGATAAGGAGAAAAAAACAGCTAAAGACTCAATACCCAAATGTATCCAATAGGAAATGTAATGATAGGGCAGTGACCTATTCAATGCCTCAATATAGACATTCCTAGTTGGAAGGGCAAAATCCAAATAACTAGAAAGTGTAGAGTCCCATACTTTTAGGGTATCAAGGGAAGCTTTAGGAAATAATCAGAGTTGTGGTCATAGTTGTTGGGGTAACCACTGAAGGTCGGGGAGAGGAAAACCTTGGAGAAGAGCATGTTCCAGATCCACCCAATGCTTAGGGTAAGGGGAAAAGAAAAAGTCAAATAGTTGGGAAAGTAAGGTAGCTTCATGATACTTAGTGATATCAGGAATGGTGAATGCCACCAATCAGCCCAAATAGGAGACCTTGTGATTCATCCAAGAGCTAACCAGTAACGTCAATAAAGAGACATAATTCACTTCAAGAACAAATTGAATATTTGGAGGAATGGAATGGAGTATGATATAGAAGAATCATTCCATTTGAAGGGAACACATTTTTTGATGGATTGGAGAGTCAAGGGGGGGATATTGACAGACAAAGCTTCAGTTTTGGTAGCATTACAATGAAAATATTAAGCATCATTATAACAATCTAAAATAGTGTGGTGGGAGATCAATGAAGACTCTGGGACAGTGACAAACAATAATACATTAACTGCAAATTGACACAAACTGAGAGGGGGAATGTAGAACATAGGAAAATCTTTTGAGCTAGAGTCTCAATAGTCAGCACAAATATTAATGTAGAGAGGGGACACCCCTGTCTGGTACCATTAGAGATTAGGAATGGAGAGAAAAACTAAATGTTCAAGCTGAAGGACTAGCATAAAGGGTATTAATAGAGCTGAGAATTTCACCCTGGAGTGCAAAATTGGATAACACCTGGTGCATATAACCCCACAGAGTCTATTGAATGCTTTCTGAGCATTAAGGTAGAGAAGACAAAGTTGTGATTTAGTATATAATACCCACTCAACTAAGTATAATACCCTACAAGTGTTATCAGGAGTCTTGCTTCCAAGAAGAAAACTAAACTGGTCAGGGGTAGCAAGTGTGTCAGAGAAGTGGGGTAATAATCTAATTAAACACAGAGTACAATGGGAAAATTTTAATCTTTCTAGTAAGCTGAAGAATTATTTTATCTAAAACAATTAAATCTATTCTAGAGTAACTATTATGGACTATAGATATGAAGGTATAGTCTCTCCCATCAGGAAAATGAGTACACCACACCTCATACAAGTCAAACTCTGCTACCAATTTCATAAAGAAAGGGAAGGACTCACATCATAAGAGGAAAAAGAATGGCTAACAGGAGAGGACTTATTTAATTTAGGATCAATGACTAAATTAAAATCACCCATTAAGATGAGTGCCCCTTGATTATCTTTAGATATCTTTTCTAAAGGGTCTCTGAGGAAAGGGACTTAGGGGCATATAAGGATAAAAGGGTGACTGGAGCATCTTCAATAGTACCTATAAAGATGCTATACCTATAAGGTACCTCCTATTTTCTGGTGTCAAATAAATTAGGAATTTGCTTGAAACAAAATAGCAACACCATTACGCTTGAGTGGACCATTGGAGGTATAACATTGGGGATATCTGTTATCTTTAAAAATTGGGAGTTGTAAGGAGGAAAAATGCACAATATTAGCTTTATTTTGGTGGAAGTTAGAGAGGGCTAAGCACCACTTATGAGGGTAATTAAGCCCTATAACATTTAGGGAGAATACTTTAACTATTGGGTGTCACAGCCAGGGTTTCTCGGCATGGTGATCACAGGGTATTACCTGTGAGGTCGTTATGGCGGGGGGTCTCTGGCAGCGGTGCTGGTGTTTGGTGAGGGGCATTGGCTGTGTGTGGTTCTGTGCAGGCACATTTCACTAGGCCTGGTGAGGTCTGGCGGGGTTTCTGTTCCATTGGCATGGGTGCCGCCATCTTGCCTGCGGCCATGTGATTCCAGCTGTCCAATACTGATAGGTCATGTGCTCATTCCAGCCAGTCACAGCATGGCACTGAGTATTTAGGAAGGTCCAGAGCCTTCCTTCCTTTGCCAGTGCAATGTGTTTCTCAGCTGCAGCTGAGAGAGAGTACCTGTCCTTACCTGTCTCCTTGTAAGTGCTACTAGCCTAAACCTTGCCTGCTCCAACCTGCTGGACTTACCCTGCACCCTCCATATACCTTTACACCTGCCTGAGTATCTGAACCTGCTGTTTCCCTGCACCTTGCCTCCATTCACTCCCAGCTGGACTTCATTACCCCTGCCTGCATTTGTTACAGCTCCCCATACCTGCATCCAGTTACAGCTCACCATACCTGCATTCTGTTACAGCTCACCATACCTGTATACTGGACTGTTCCTGCCTGTCACTATCTGGACATTCTCCCATTAACCCCCACTACAGTTATCAAGTGCACTTTAGTGCTATACCTGGATTTTTTTCTTTGCCATTCCCATGTCTTCTAAGCCACTTATTTAAAACTCAGCTTTTTCATTTAAGTCTGCTACTGTGTCTGCTCCTTTCACCACCCCGGGTCCACAACAAAATCAGAACCTCACATTGGGCATGATAGAAAAGGGATAGTAAGGAGACACATTGGAAAAACCTGTAAACCTGTAAACATAAAATTAGAAGGGAAAGAAAAGAACAGGAGAAATTAGATTAAAAAAAATGGGGAGGGAGCAAGAAACCAAAAAATCCCAGTATATTGGGCCACAGTAGTTGCTGTTAGGAAGATATATGGCAAAATGTTTAACTTTTATATGAAGAAAACATTAATTGCAGATCAATATAAAAGAATACAAACTTGCTGTAATGTCTTAAAAGTCTGGTATTACTTGAAGGGAAATATAAATCACAGCATTTTCTTGTATTACATCACAGCATTCAACTAAGATTTACCCTAGAACCATTTAGAAAAATTATAGAACAAAATGACCATATAGTCTGAGCAATAAAACAAACTATATATAGAAACGCAGATTAGAAGTCCATAGAGAGAATATACCTGCGGCTATGAAGTTGAGTTCACATAATCCAGAATTACAATACTTTTATGGAGGAAGCAATGTTCTTCGTAGAAGATTCAGTCATTAGAAATCAAGTCAAGTGCAACACATCAGTTGACAACAATCCAGTCTGAAACATCTCTAACTCAGCTTACAAATATTTAGGAATACTTGAAATTACAGAACAGAAAAATTCAGAACTTCCTCATCCCACCTGGGACCAATCAGGGTGGTTAGAAAAGCATGAGAAAATAGGGCAATGGTCATAGAAATATTACATTCAGCCAGTAACTGTGCCAGCTTCCAGGGATGAAACAACAAATGTGATGCTGACCTTCTGCACCAATAGCTTAACCAGAAACCCCCAGCGGTATTGAATATCCTGATCACAGAGCACTTTCATGATGGTTTGGAAATATTTGCATTTGTTTATGGTAAGAACTGAAAAGTGTGGAAAAATCTGTAAATTATTTAAGACATCTGTATCCTCTGCAAGAAGTGCAGCCTTATAAATGTCCTGCTTAATGTGGAAGAAGTAAAAATGCAAAAGGACATCTCTGGGAGAACTTCTAGGAGCCGAGTGAGGTTTTGGGAGACTGTGGATACAGTGAAACAACAAGTCCCGGTTTTCTACAGAGTGTAGCAATTTTTTGAAAAGCTGTAAAGAATCAAAGCTAAGTCCCAAATCTCATCGTTAACCACAAATTACGGAACACCTCTGATCATAATATTATTTCTTTCTCCTGGACCTGTCTTCCATATTAGCTAATTTGTCTTTAACAGCTGTCAATTCCATTAAGACCAATTTGTGAGAGGTAAGGATGATCATTATGAGAGGAAATGATTAGTATTGTTACCAATACCTGCCACCACACCAGTAAGTTGTCTGTCAGAAGCTTGAAAGTTAGAGGTGAAATCTGTTCAGAACACCTGGAGCATCTGGTGCAATGTGTGAACTAAGGGGGAGGGGCTTGGACTGCACACACTAATTTTAAACATAATAGGAGGTGCTGCCATGTTGAGACTTGTATTACAATACAGGGGACATAGAATGCAGGCACACACTCTAGGTACTAAGAACAATGACAGACAAAAAATCCATGCTCTTTGATAAAGCTTCCTAAAATGGAGGTGAAACATGTCAGAGATACCTACTATTGACATTGTTGCACTACCAAGCCGGACTATACCTGACCTCAGCCGGAGGTCTTAATATACAGAGTGGGAGCTGTGCACTTACAAGTGGAGACAAAATCCCAAATACCAGGATCGCAGAGGCAACTGAATAAAGGCGGTCATGGGCTGACTGAATTTTTGCCTTCAAAGCCACACAAGCCGGGATTGTTGGGTTTGTTTGTTTCTTCAAGCAGGGACTCCACACCTTATGCATGTTCAATACTGCTAGTGATAGCGAGTCTCCCATTATCAGCATGAGAGGTCTGATTTATGAGATTCTAAAAAAGGACCTCATATACAAGTGCGGTTAAAATTACAGTACATGACTTTGTTACAATACCTTAATCTGATACCTTGTGAGGAAATCCTTTGTACTGTAGATTTACAGATGTGTCCACATACACCTTTCTGAAAACTGTGCCATGGCTCTCAATTTGGCATGACATCAATTATCATATATTGTCGTGCCGTGCTATCTGCGGTGCAGCAAAGGTGCAATTCATATTTTCACCACTGGGTGGCCAGTGTATCATGTAATGTAGCACTTAATAGTGTTCAACCTATGTAGCAAATATACAGTAGTGGTCTCCTTTGGATTTTAATAGAGGGCAAACAAGGAGTTTTGAGGAGTGTTTATGTTAAGGTGCGATATGCATTTGCATCTAAATCACTGTACTAGCCGCAGAAACACTGTACTAGCACCATAAAAACTAAATAGGAAACTGTCATCAGTTCCTCAAAAGACTGATTCTGTACTTCCCATCCACCAGTATTGTGGCATAGTGGTAAAGTCACTGCACATCACACTGCACATCACACTTGGCAGTTAGGGTTTTAATCCCAGTGTAAACATTTTTTTTTTGCTCCAAAAATAAATTTATATAATTCAATAATATAATAATATCAATAATATTGTTGTAATAACAATAAAACTTTTTAGAATAATGTCATATTTCATCTAGAGGCTGTGGGGATCTGAGTCAGTGAGGACGGCATGTGTGTGTAGAGATTTCTTAGTGTAGAAATTTCCCCCTGAAAATATGGCTCGATATTTCATATACAGTAATGGTTCTAGATATACATTATAATTCAAAAACTGGCCATCAGTAATTTACAGTATGTTAGTGTCCTTTTTCAGATTAACCCATTGCTTGTCTCAACACAGAGGGGAGGAGGAATTCATTTGTAAAGGCTGCATGTTATCCACAGACAACAAATCAAGTTTTCATTAGCCCTCCCCCTGTGTTTTGTGTTGTTACTACTCATTAATGTTGCCCTTTTTGTATTGAGACACTTTTGTACTTTTGGCCCATCCCTTCCTCCCAAAATAGTACTAATTTTACATGGTTATATTGTACATTATTTGACCAGTAATATAGCTAGAAGAAGTATACACAGTATGTCAGTTGTGCTCTCTCTCTCTCTCTCACTCTCTCATGTGTGCCGACCTTCGTGATTTGATTTTGGATCTTTTCTTAAAATATCATAAAAACAGTTAAAATCACTTAATATGGGTCTGTATTTGTTCCTACAGTATTATTAACCTCAATAACATTTATTTCCAGTAATTTCCAATCAATTTTGACCACCTCACAATATTATATTTTTCATCTTGTTAAGGCCAAATGTAGCTAGCTGGCTGACTAAGCTAAATGACACAGTGGGCGACACTAACAGTTGGCAGTTCATCTTCCAAATTCCAACATGGATACAGTGTGTTATACAGTGTGGGTTGGATACACAAATAGTGCACATACTGTGATAGCAGTTTTGGCATAGCAGGGTTGCTGACGGTGGCTTCAGTACATGGAATGGCAGTGCATTGGTGTCCTCAGTGAAGGGTACTGATGATGTCGGCAGTGCCAATGGTGTCTTTAGTGCAGGTTTGCTGGCTGCATCAGTATTGTAGGGGTTGCTGACGGTGTCCTCAGCATGTGGTTTGGCCATGCAGCGGTGCTGACAGTGTCCTCAGTGTAGGGTACTAGCAATGTTGGCAGTGCAGGGGTGCCAGCAGTGTCCTCAGTGCAAGTTTGCTGACTGTGTTGGCAGTACAGGGGTGTTCTTAATGCATGGTGCCGGCGATGTCGGCAGAGTGGGGGTGCCAGCAGTGTCCTCGGTGTAGATTTGCTGGCTGTGTCAGCAGTGCAGGGGTTGCTGGGGATGTCCTCAGTACATGGAATGGCAGTGCTGTGGTGCTGGCAGTGTCCTCAGTGAAGGGTACCAGCAATGTCAGCAGTGCAATGGTGCCAGCAGTGTCCTCAGTGCAGGTTTGCTGACTGTGTTGGCAGTGTAGGGGTGTTCTCAATGCAGGGTGATGGCAATTTCAGCAGTGTGGGGGTTCCAGCGGTGTCCTCAGTGCATGAGTGCTGACATTGTCAGCAGTGCAGGGGTGCTGGTGGTGTCCACAGTGTGGGAGTGCCAGCAGTGTTGGCAGTTTCAGGGTCACTGAATGTGTCCTCAGTACGTGGGGCAGCAGTGCAGGAGTGTCGGCAGCGGTGGTGTTAGCAGTGAGTGATGCTGCCAGTGGGGTGCCAGCAGTGTCATCAGTGGGGGTGCAGGTGGTGTAGAGCAGCGGGGGATGGTGGGTGCCATCGTCTTTTGCTTCCTGTGTGCATATTAAATGGGCTTAATGCTGATTGGCTGAGAGCCATGATGGAAGGCTCTCTCAGCCAATAAGCGTTAAGCCCGCTCAATACAAAACCACGTGACTCCACAACCTCGCAACCCAAGAGTGGGATCACGAGGTTTTGCCTCGGGTTAGGGATCTGGTGCTGGCAGAGAGATCCGAGAACTGTCTATGGGTTTGGCGCCCTTGTTCGACTGCACTGGTCAAACATCCCAAGAGTTTGCTCTGATTAGGTACTTAGCTCCCCAGGGATCCCCGGCCTAGGCTGATTAGCGGTCAGGTTTAATGTTTTGACTGGGGGCCCAGTGAAAGGGCTCCCCTGGCTGTGGCATTATCCCCCTCACTAGAAAAAGTCTGGTGCTGCTTCTGAATTTTACAGGGGGACCCTACTCATTTTTCCCCCTGTGTTTCCAAAATCAGATCAGTGCCCAGTGCTAGTTGCGCACTGTCCCTATGTCATTTGTCCCCCATATTTTTGCAACCAGAGCTGGTTCTGACTAGCCCAGTGCTTGTTGTGCTTAAGTACAGGGGACCCCTATGTCATTTGTCCCCTGTATTTAATCAAAACCAGCAGTTGGTCACTAAAATCTCCAGGCTCTTTTGTGGAGGGGGGAATGCCATTTTTTATTTATTTGTTTTCACAGGTTTTTTTTTTTTACCACAGCAACATTGAAACACATAGCCGCAAAGAAGGGTCTCACTGATTAAATCCATGCTTCTGTGTCAATGTACAAAAGTGTCTCATGAAAATGTGGTTTGTTGTCTGTCTGTGGAAAATGTGCAGCCTTTACAAAATGAATTCCTCCCCTCTCCCCTCTGTGTTGAGAAAAGCAAAGGGTTTACCTGGAGAAGGACATAAACATATAGTATATTACTGATGGTCAGTTTTTAAATTATACTATATATATATATATATATATATATATATATATATATATATTATTGAATCATAAAAATTAATTTTTGGAGAAAAAAATAGGTTTACATTGAGATTCAAACCCTAATTTCCTGGTGTGATGTACAGTCACCTTACCTCTATGCTATAACACCTACAGGCAAATACTGAAGTTTTTTACCTCTTACAAAGTGAAAATGAACTGAAACTGACAGCTTCTGTTCTAGATCCAGCTAGAAATATAGCAAAAGGGTTTTTTTTAGTATATGAAATATGGTGCTATATTTCCAAGTGCTATTTTCTATTCTGTAGGACCTTTTACTGTATATGTAGCCAAAGTGTGCAAGAAATTTTGTAAGCCTGTCTGGCACTGCAATGGGAAGCAGCTTACTGTACTGGATCTTCCACTTCAGCTTTCTACTTAAGTAGCCACAGCATACTTTTCTAAAAATGCCACCTGCTGTCTGAAAAGTGGTACTACACTATATTTCAGCCTCCTTACACATGTCCTGACATGTATAACTTGGCAGGGCTAGTTATCTGATGGCATGAATGGCAGGCCATGGCTCAATTTTCACAAAGGTGTATGTGGACACATCTGTAGTGCTGTTTATTTTTACAGCTATTTAAGGATTTATGGAGTGGCCTTCATCTATTTATATATTTATCATATGCATGATTACATGTCTTATACTGTTGTTGGTATTATGTGTTGTTTATAAATTATATTTTGAATTGATTATTGGTGTCTTGGTTCTAATTTCTGTCATGTCAAGGTTTTATATACATCATTTTGATTCAATTTAAAACATTAGTGCAACATCATTCTAGTGAATTATATTGTATTTACAACTATCCTAGGATAGTTTGTTTTTTAGTAGGTTCACACAAACCTACAGGTGTATTCTGCTATCTGTTATATTTATCTAGTCCACATAATTTTAATGAGCGCCCAGCTTTAATTGTGTTGTGGTTGGTTACCTGTAATAGTGCCCATTCTAATATGTAGACAGAAATGCAGGAACCTGGGTTGGTGATTAAAAACACCTGAGGGCAGATGGCTGTGGTGCAATGTGTGAACTGTAAGCAAAGCATCATCAGGGGGATCAGGTCCAGGGACTTAACTAAGAGAAGAGGCCATAGAGGCAGGTTCCAATGAAGATTTTCTAGCAGTTACTGATTCAGTGGTTTTCTACTAAAATAAAAAAGGAAGGAAGCAGGGGCATAATTTTGCTAATTTGGTTTGGCTAAAATATTATACATCAGTAAGGATAGCCAAGCACAAAATATATATTTTAACTTTGGTGGTATATGTTGTGATAACATACTGTATTTAAGCTGGGTCTGAGCTGGTCCATGCCAATTTGTGATTCCAGTTTTTCCATTACTGTATTTTTTGCACCCAAAAAACATATGTATTACAATATCCATTGACATAATAAGATCCCTATAACAGCATTGTGAGGACTTCACTATAGCAACCTTCCTATCCAGTAGGATTCTATATGCTCACAGGTACACAGATGTCCTAAGTCATAAGCTTCAAATAGTAGGGTACAGTATATGTGGATATTGTAAAGTAGTAGAAGTGGATCATAGTTGGAGATAGACAAATTGCAATTTCCTTAATGATTACTGATGGGAATATTCCAGGGACTGGATATAGACAGGCAAGGTACACTGTCCATCAGTGATACACAGCAAGACCAGCAAAGACTTTTGGTCAGTTCAGGCAGCAAGCAACACGAAGTCTATCATGCACCAAACCTTAAATTATTCTTATCAGGGACCAATGCACTGTCTAGAATTTCCCCAGTGGCACTGCTTTGCATGGTGTCAATGTTAATGGCAATTATGTTCTTCGAATGCTTTTCACCATTTTGATATGAGTGTTTGCATATCTGCACTTTTAATGGATTGGTTATACTGTATGACCAAGTCCAGTCAATGAGCCTGCTCAATGAGTAGGGTATTTTAAACCTACTCAGCACCACTTCATTTTGCCATATTTTCAATCTTGGTTAGTGTTGGTGCTTGAACATTGTTTGGATCCCATGTATTCCCTGTGCTATGACCCTTTATTCAAGAGCCTTGAACCTGGTATTGATTTATCCAGTCTCCAATATTCCTGTGCCTCATATCTCCATATTATCAGCTAATTAAGCCACTGGTACCTTTGTACCTCATGCCTTCATACCATCTACCCATTCCTACCTATTACATCTGGTAAACACTTGGGGAACTACAACCTTCATGCTGTCATTGGCACATTCCATACATTCTTAAAGGGGTCATTAACAAATGCATGCACCATAGTACACATTTCACCTCCATAATGAGTAGCATCATGCCTGACTGATTCTTTTTGATCCATTACATGTTCATAATTTCCTGACAAAATTCAGTTAGGATACAACAGGCAGAATGGGATTGAAATGCTGCCGGCTGTTTAGCTGCTGTTTCAAATCCCGACATCGGCTTCCCAACGGGAGGAAAATCCTGACAGAGGCATGTAAGTATGCTAACCTCCCCTCCCCCTAACCCTCCCTTAGTGGTGCCTGACCCTAACCTCCCCTCCTAGTGCCTAACCCTAACCTCCCCGGGGGGGTGCCTATACCTAACCCCCCTTACCACTCACTAAAGGTGCCTAACCCTAACCTCTCCCTGGGTGTGCCTAACCCTAACTCTCCCCCAGAGGGGTGCCTAACCATAACCCCCCCAAAAAAACCTAACACTAACCCCACTATCTGCCCTAAGCCTAACCCTCCCTCCCATAACTAACAGGACAGGTGCCCCAGAGTTACCTCATTTGGGCATGCATTGTCCTGGATTCTAGCATCAGGATTATGATAGGCATCAGTATTTTGACACCAAGAATAAATCCCTAGCCGGCATTCTGCTGCCTGGATTTGTGATGGCAGCCTTGCAGCCTCCCCAACAGGCAAGGCAAAGTCCAGCAAACATGCCAAAGTCAGACAGGGAACAAAGCAGAATCTGTAGACAGTCAGGGTCTCAACAAGGAAAACTAAAAAATGTAGATTATGTCCAGCACAGGATAGTGAGCCTTAAAAAAGAGAAGCCATTGATTAGCATAGAGCACAGCACATGCGATACCATTAGTGGTGCTGGTTGAATAGAGATAACATCAAATATCTAAAAAACATATTGTAATTTATGACAGGAATTATGAAATGGGTATACAGGTGGCCAAACTGTATAGAGAATATTTAAAAAATTATGTATTTGATCATGTTTAAATTAGTGTACCGTGTGAGGAATATTTTTTAATAATGTTTACACATCATTATTTGCATTTCTTTTCTCAATGCTTTCAACATCTATAAATTGAAAATGGCAGAGAATTACTGAAGTTGGTACTTTTTAAACTACACCAGACCAGCATACTGTACCTTCAGGTATCCACACTAGATATTTTAAAACTGGAAGTAATTATACTGTATGTTTACTTGATTTTACTTTGAAAACAGAAAATATGTTTTGTATTTGTTTATTGAGAAATGGATTAATGATGATTTATGCTATATTGCACAGCTGGTTATTTACAGACCAAAGTGGCTATTAGTGCTACAATGATAACAAATTCCTAGAGCACATTGCTGATGGCAGGTGCACCAGTGCATTTTATAGAGGGTGCGTTATAGCTGAACATATGCCATTACACACTTCAGCATTATCACTGGATATGATCATAATAAAATTCTCTTGTATTGCATTTTGAATTACCATTTTCAATATATCAGCTTATCCAGGATAAAATGGATTCTCTTCATTGAAACTTTAAACCACACAAGGTTGGCACCTTTCCCAGTTGTAAAAAAACAAACTGGAATTCAACATTGTGTGCCAAGAATAATTTTAAAAATATATTTTCCATATAATTTTTGATGTAAAACTTTAACAATTAAGATAATCGGTACAAAGAAGAAAAAGGACATGTAAAGCATTTTCCTTTCTGATTATTCTTTTGCTTATATAATTTACATGATATAGACATAACCCTTTTTGTAATGAATTTCCTTATTTCAGAAAATTACCAAATAATTCTACAGTGATTTTGAATTGCAGTCCTTAGGGATCTCTAGCAGTACATGCTTTACAGATCTCCTAGTTGGTGTACAAGTTTATTCATTTATTACTGGCTGACACATTTTAAAAGAACCACAGGTTGTGCTAATTATTTCACTTGTGATACTGCGGAGAGTAAATTTTTGAAAATACTGCAATCACCGGAAACCTTGAAAAGTAAAAATGACTAAGGGGCATAGGTATGAAAAATTGCAGAAGTGCTACAGTTTTTTTCATCTACATTGCAGTGAGGATAATTATTTTTTACATGAATATCCGTGCTATGTACTAATGTAACTCACAAGGATAGCAATAACTATAACTGCTGTCCCTGTGATATATATCCTAAGGGTATTGGAGGAGTCTTTCATATTTTTGAAAGACTCCTCCTGGGAAACTGTCACTGAACACGTACACAGTGTCAGTTTCTGAATGCTGTTGGAGAGGGATCATATGATAATATTGATAATAATGGGGACTGTGTAAAGCAGTTTTAATTCATCTTTGCAGTAGATTTCTGTGAAATGTATTGCATTAGGCCGTAGTTACATAGCTAAGATACATAAGATTATGCAGAAACTGTAGTTTCCACATAATTTTATGAAAAACAGTTTGATAAATCAGTTGCATAATTAGGGTATTTGGAGCCCAGGGCAAGATGAAAAATGTCATCCCCCCACTTTATGCAGTCACCAAAAAAGTGGGCATGGCCACATGCCACATGTGGAGTAGCCACTGAAAAATGGAGTGTGTCAACATGACATTCCACCATTTCTTATCACTCTGGGAACATTCCTTTCCATTCCGTATGCACCTTAATGCCTCCATTAGTAATGCCATTTATTCAATGCCAACAGAAGTAGTGCCCCTTATGCAATGCCCCTGCAGTAATGTCCCCTATGCAATGCCTCCTGTAGTAGTGCCCCTTATGCAGTGCCTCCATTAGAGCCCTTTATGCAGTGCCCCTTATGCAGTGCCTCCAGTAGTGCTCTTTATGCAGTGCCCCCAGTGGTCCCCTTTATGCACTACCTTCAGTAGTTCCCCTTAACCGGTCCCCCCAGTAGTGCCCCTTATACAATGCCCCTTATGCTGTTTCCCCAGTAGTGCCCCTTATGCTGTTCCCCCAGTAGTGCCCCTTATGCAGTGCCCCCAGTAGTGCCCTTTATGCAGTGCCTCCAGTAGTGCCCCTTATAAAGTGCTCCTTATACAGTGCCCCAAGTAGTGCCCCTATACAATACCCCTTATACAGTTCCCCAAGTAGTGCCCCTTATACTGGGCCCCCAATAGTGCCACGTATACAGTGTCCCCAGTATTGCCCCTTATGCAGTTCCCCAGTAGTGCCCCTAATGCAATGCCCCCAGTAGTGCCCCTTATACAGTACTCCCAGTAGTGCCCCTTATACAATACACCTCATACAGTGCCCCCAGTAGTGCCCCTTATACTGTGCCCACAAAAGTGCCCCATATACAGTGTTCCCAGTAGTGCCCCTTATGCAGTGCCTCCAATAGTTCCCCTTGTGCAGTCCCCCCAGTAGTGACCCTTTTGCAGTTGACCCCGATGTGCCCTTTACATATAAAACACAAAGATACACATAACACAAAACATTACTTACCCAAATCCCTGGTCCTGAGCCCGCCAATGACTGCTCCTCCCATCCTGCTTGGCACTATGGGAGAAACATCATTACATCTCTTCCTTCACTCAATGTGGGAGCCAGAAGGCAGAGCTCATGAGTGAGATCCAGTTAGGCTCTGGCCTTGGGTGCTGTAGCCATTAAAAGTCTGTCTGACTCTTATTAGCTGCTAAATCAAATACACCGCCACCAGGTAGTACACTCACTGTCAGTAGTACACTCACTGTAACTGTTGGTGGCGGTGTGTTTGTTTTACTGTGTAGTACTGATCACATTTAGTGCGGTCCACACTACAAACTGAAACCACTGACCTGGATGGCGGTTCCTCTTAGTTACACCATTTTGATAAATATAGTATACTGTTAAAGAGGGTTCTAGAACAAAAGTTCTATATAAAAATAAGAAGATACAGTAAATGTCCACTAAAGTTATGGCAAGATCAATCAATATTTTTGGTTACTTTATTGCGGACTTCTTTTGACTACAGTACAGATTGCAAGACTGTGAGAAGATAATAGAAATGCAATGTTATTATACAGTACCAGAGGTCACCATGTTTTCTAAGTTCCCAATAAGAAAATAGCATTAGCACTGAATAGTAAATAAACACTGATTGTTAAGAGCTGCCAAAACGGCTCATTACAGGATTCCGGGTCTGACTGTTACTTTGCAGCCAGGATGCCGCATCTCCTATGCTGCAAGGGCCAACAGTCCCACTTGTTGTTATGTAATCAGGGGATGCTGGGTGGCCACTATAAATTATGGTCCTGGTCAGGACACCAGCTGCATGCAGCTCACCATCTGCACGCAATAATGAGACAGGGGGCTTGTCTTTGTTACAAACCTGCTATTGGTGCAGGTTCTTGTTAAAAGGGCATCCAGCCATGCACATGATGCTGTGATAGTTATTTGCATTTTGTGAAAACCTCTGGTCTGATCCTGATTTCCTTATCCTTTTGATTTTCCTGCATTGCATTGCCTGGTCTGTGTATTGGAGCCCTCCAGTCTGTTTGGAACTGGTGTCTTGTTCTACTAAAAATCATTTCTTTAAGTGCATATACCATCTGCAATCTGTTATATCTTGGTCAAAATGTAATACCACCTCTGCTACACTGAATGTTAATATACCTGCAATTAATTCCATCTGCAAGTTCTTATATCCTGCTATAGTGTGTTACCATCTCTGCTATTAAAAATTTTGCTTTTACACCAGCATCCTCTTATTGAATTTTTACCGTGTTTATAATTCCGAACTGCATTTTACATATTCAGTGTTTATTAATCTGCTATTATATATGATCAAGTCTTGCTTTGCACTTGTTCTATAGGTGCTTCCACATTTATTTCTGGGTCTGTGTGTATATTACCTGAATTATATTACTCCAGCCAATATATGCTGCGATTACCAGAGTCCCTACTGTCCTTAGTTTAAGACCTGGAAGCATCCTAAGTACCAGTGAGAGTGTCATACTCTAATGGAACAATTGGTGGCTGTTATAGGCAGAAGACCTCAGTAGCGTGGCTTTAGCAATTTTATATAAATACTCTGGTTTTTTATAACACTGATATCCAAATTGCAGGAAAATTATTTGCTAATTTATTTGTAGACTGGAGACCTGACAGTTTTTGTTATGTGGTTATAGAGGTATTGGTTAAGATTATCTATTCTGCCTGGTGCTTAATATGAACTAAAATTATAATACACTTTGTGCAGCTATCTTTAATTACCAATTGGCAAGGGATTCTTCTCTATTGGCATCTGGCAAAACATTTAGGGGGAAATTGGTATGGGATTTGCAAATTCCTGCAATTTGAATATGGTTTTCAAAAGTGAATTTATTATCCTGCAGTGAGGAGTGTGGAAACTCATGCAACAGCCAAAATATGAAACAATTGATCCTGGCATGGTGGCTGCTGTCCGAATAACCTGTTAAGTAGAGATGTAAACTGGTTTGCAACCAGATTCATCTTCATCTTCATGTTTTAGTTTTGCAAAACCACCCTCACATGTTTTGGTTTTGGATCTGTTTAAAAAAAAAATCAGCTAAAATTGTGTAAATATGTCCTGTTTACATGCAATCCAAAGACCAAGGTTGGTTTTAAAATCTGAGTTTTGAACCACGGGAAGATCCAAACATGGCATTCGATTCAAATCGGTACCCCAAAGTGATTCTGAACTCAGACATGGTTCAATTTTGAACCCATAAATTCAGTTGTTGCAGGTACTCTGGAAATTAAACCCGCACATCTCTACTGTTTAGTTAAGCACATTATACCTTGGCAGATATTCCATATAGGTAAACTACAAAGTAAAATATATATTTATCATCTATACCAAACTGCTTTATACAGTATTACTGTATGTGCTAGTTTTTTGTGTTGTGCTGAAGTTTATGTCAATGACAAAACATCCTAAATGAAATTCCAAAGAATTTATGCAGTCTTTTCAAAATTATCATTGTCTTTGTGATGTGTTTTCTGTTTCTATAGTCTCTATTCATTCTGCATAATAGAAACTGTGTATGTTTGGGAGAATGGAAATTATGAGTATTGTGTATATGATATTAAGGGGCCTATTCATCATTGGGGGCCGTATAGCCCCAATGAGGAAGTATTCACCTCAATGCGGGGGATACTTACCACTGGAGCAATTCATCATTACTCAGGTGCAGGGACAGCTGCTCCGAAAACCAGCTGTCACAACTATTAGTAACACTGCTACAGAAGTAGCATCATTACTTACTCTCCCCTGTGGCCGGCTTCTGCGCATGTATGACCTGGTGTCGGATATGCACAAAGCCACCTTGGAGGAAGTGAGGAGGCAGCAGTGGGATCAGATCCCTCTTCACATCCATGGAACTCATTTCCATAGGAAGGAGCAGGGCTATGAGAACAAGTGCCATTAGAAGATGAAGACAAACTCTGAAAATTTAAAGTTTTCAGAGTTTTCTGAATATCAGGTGGTCCTATCGGACCCTTGATGATAAATGACAGTTAACTTAAATATGCAGAAACTAGCAATACCCCATGGTTAATGAGCCATTTAGTGTTGATGAATAGGACCCTAAGTCCCATACGTTGTACATATATCTGCTGTGATGTGCTTCTTAATAATATACAGTGATACATATGTCTAAAGCAAACAGTTAATTCAGAGCTCTAAAGGTCTATGTAATGTATTCTTTGCATGTGATATGCCACATATGATTGTTAATGGGTGAGGGTATATTTCTTTCCAGCAGGCTGCTATTGATGATTTTGCCACAGTCAAAATTTGGGAGGACAGCTATTTTGTCCAATTTTCAGGTAGAAGATCCAGGCATTTTTAGATAAAAAAGTTTTAAATAAATTATTTTAGGGTTTATAAAGATGATCTCACAAGAGAGAAATCTATGGGCAAGATCATCAAATGTGATATATTACACAATAGGTGGTCACAGTTCTTCCATCAAGCTGCAATCGGTGTAATATTCATGTTGTGAAATTTGTCAGGTGTAAGATGCCAACAGTAGTATATTTTGTAAGCTCTCTGATCACAGTGGAAATATTTGTTCAATTTATTCTATCTCTGTTCTTCTCTCAATAATTTGCTTCAGATGGAGTGCCAATGTTAGACTCCCATTCAAGTTTAAGGCTCCAATAAAAAGTTATAAATTGCAGATATCACACAGTGTCATTCCATAAGGGAGATCATAAACAGATTGTATCAAAAGGATACAATGCATTAAATGTGTCCTAGGGAGGAGTTAGAAGACAAAGCATATGCTCTTCCAGAATTAAAAAAAAAATGTTGGCATAGATGAAATGTACACTTAATTTCTGTGAGGATCCAGGAACCAAAGTTGAATTTTAGAAGACATAAATCCCAATTTCTTTGGAGGGGGAGGGGGAAAGGGAAAGGGCGGGGCCCTGGTTCTTAAAATACAGGGGACAATTTTAAAAAAATGAGTAATGGTCTTCTGTGTTTTCCATAACCAGCACCGGAATCTTTCTAGCAGCGGTGTAATGCCAAAGCTGGAAATCCCTTTCATTGGGTCCCCTGTCCAAAGCATTACATCTCACCACTAGTCAGCCCAGGCAAGGGATCCCTGGGGAGGTGGGGACCCCTTCAATAAAGGTTTCACCCTCTCCAGGGCACCCCAAGTCTAGGCTGATAGCCCAGGGCTATCCCCAACATCCCTAGTTGGTGGGTGCCTGGTTGATAGTGTAAATGTATGTGTTAAATAGATGTAATAATATTTTATTTTGCTTGAAAGCTAGGAGGTACAAACAAGCCACCCCCATATGTTGGTACTTGAGAACTACAAGTATCAGCATGTGGGGTATTAAGGGGCTGCTGGTTCCTTTATTTCACCTGCAAAATAAATATTAAAATAAGCAAAAAACACACACACCATGAAACAATTTTTTTTAAAGCATACATTCACACTCACACATACTCACCTATAATCCATGTAACCATTTACATCCACTTGTCCAGTAGAATCCACAACACATGTAAAAAAAAATCTACACTCCCCTTTTCCTAGTGTAGATCATGTCCTCTTTGGCCCCAGTAGGCATCCATGGGGTAAAAACAAAAAACAGACACACAAAACCAGTTTGGACAGGAGAAAGGGTATGTGTTGCACATACCCTTCCTCCATGTGAATGAACAGTACCCATGTGACTCATGTCATTGCAGGAGCCACCAGCCAATTAGCAGGCACCTTCACAGGAGCTGGGAGGGTTCAGCCGGTCTGTCACACTTTCCCCCAATGGTGGGAAAGCTCCATTGAAGTCTATACTGGGAACCACTACATTGTTGCTTTTGATGGAAACCACAAGGTTCACCTCAATAACTATTACAGTTTTCATAATACTTTCTGGTTATGCTTGAAGGGGGGACGCATGTCATTTTAAAAAATCTATTACTGTTTACTATTTTTTTAAATAGAAGCCTTCACAGATCTCATAGATCTATGAAGATTTCTGTATAACTCATACCTTTTAATGCTAGTCGCATAAAAAGGTCCTAGGTTTTACAGGAGAAAACTCAACTGGATTCACATGATGTAATAGCCTATGGCATTATGAAGGCAAATGACATTACTTATATAGGTGTTCTGTGTGGAACAGGAGGGAACTGCCCGCAAATGGGAAAAAAGCCAGATGTGGCATGCCATTAGGGTCTCAGTTCAGCCACCAAAGTGCGGGATTACAAACCATTGATTATTGACAGTATTGATCGGAAGTGCCAGCAAGCATTTTCAATATAAGACCATATTTGAGTATTGCATATGTATGTATTGTATCTAGTTTATATCTGACGCCTTACCTATTGGATATTGTATTGTTATTCATATATTAGTAAAGCATTTTTAATTGATACCTATCCATTGAGTCTCACTATATGAGGATCGATCTAATATCAAGTTATATATCTGAGCCAACTAACAAGTACATTACATAATTTCTTGTGCATTTTAAAATGCACATTTGCGGCACTTTCGGCATGTCGGTGCTGTGGTGGCTGCTTGCTCCAGGGGTTGCAATGGGATCTCTGGCACATGCCCAGTGGAGCTGCTCCATACTGTATAACAGTCATGCTATGCTGTGGTGTATGGAAAATCATAGTACTATGCATGCCCATTGGGTCAGTAATCAGACACAGTGCATCCCAGACTTAAACACTATTTGTTTTAAAGTGCACACTTGTGGCACTGTTGGCACATCAGCACTGTGGTGGCTGCCAGTTAGGGGGTTGCAATGGGATCTGTGGTGCATGCCCCGTGGTGCCTCTCTATACTCCAGTCATGCTATGCTGTGGCGTATGGAGGATCATAGTACTATGCATGCCGAGTAGGTCGGAAGTCACACACAGTGTATCAGGTCCCTTCCCCCAAAGCAAGTAAGAGCCTTTCATTACCATAATAAAGGACACTCTGTTAGCCATATAAGCAGTCAGCAAAAGGTCTGCCCTTGTGTCCTGAAAAAGCAAGGAATGGTGACAGTTGCCAAGGACACCATCCTCCATCTGCTAGGACAACTAATGTGCTGCTATGAGTGTGTCGGTATATGGACTTTTCATTTTAAAGCAAAGTGTTGCATAAAACCATCACTGAACTAGAAGTCAACCCAGAAAGACATGTCTCTATATTACAAACTGTGCGTTTTAAGATGCATACTTGCAGCACTGGTGGCGCTTTCCCAGACTTAAAAACAATGTGATTTCATGACTAGAAACTAGCAGTGAGCTGTTTGAAAGTGAGGTTTTAATCCGCACACTTGTGGCACTGTCGGCATGTTGGCACAGTGGTGGCTGCAATGGGTGCATGCCCAGTGGAGCCGCTCCATACTCCAGTCGCGCTATGCTGTGGTGTATGGAGGCTCATACTACACATTGCCTGCTGTAATTCGCAGATATCACATCACATACATGACAGATGCAGCTCTCGGCATGGATGGTGTGTGGGCTAGAGGTTAGGTGATCACCTTCCTACAGTGCTTGTCCTGAGGATTCAAGACCTGGAAACTATATATATTTTTTAATATCCTGCCCCAGACTGCTCAGCTAGTTCTGGTTCCTAAAACGATGGGAAAAAATGTGTATGGTTCCACCATAATTTTGGATCCAGCACCTGGCTGTAGGGCCAGTCCTGATATTAAATATAAGGGGACCCCTATGCATTTTCCCCCCATATTTAAAACCAGGTCTCAAACTGATCAGGGTGTAATGCCACAGCCAGGAGACTCTATCACCAGGGCTCCATGGCAAAAGCCATTGCACCCCAAGCTGGTCAGTCCAAGGTGGGGACCTCAGGTGAGGTGGATACTTCCCAAGAAGGGGTCCTCCTTTTCCCAAAACCCCAGGCTTAGGCTGAAGCCTGGGGCTCTTCCCCGCACCACTGGTGCGGTGGCTACAGGGGTAATAATGTTGTGTATAGTTCAAAACTATTGTAATTTACAGTGGAACTACAGGTGCCAGCATGCCAGCAGATTGCCAGCACCCGTACCTCCACTGTAAATTAATTAGTTAAAAAAACACAGTACACACACCTTCAAAAGTAAAATTTTATTACTCACCTTCCTACTTTACCTCACTCACACAAACTGTACTTTCCAATTAGCTTAATTAGTCCTTAATTACTTACCTTTGCTAGCACTGTGTAGGAAAGAGGTACAGTAGAGTACAGTAGAGTGCACTGTCTTCTGCATCCTTCGTCGGAAGCCAGGTCTGTGTGAGTGTTTGTTACACTGTTGCCAAATCTGAAGTTAAAAACAAGCAACCACCACATAAAATATAAGCCCAAAACAAGCCCAAATCTAAAAAAAAAAGCACAATAAAAAAGCCCAATTTATAGGGTGTCTCTTTGTCTTCACTCTCTATCTGCCTAACTTCCTTTACTCCCCCTTTCTTCACTAACCTCTATATTTTAACTCCCCATCCTTGTTAACCATCTACCTTTCCTCACCAAGCAACTTGTAAAAAATCAAGCCCAATTACGCTTGTTATAAGCAGACTTGGCAACTACTGTATGTTGTAATACCCATTTTACACCATAGATTAAACCTGGGTTATTATAGCATCAACAGCCCTCCCAAACCTCCCACTTTTGGTACTTACTGTACCATAATTCTCTGAACACAATACAACTACAATAGTTATGGCGCAAGTGTCAAAAGTAGAGCTGCTGAGAGTGTAGGAAAGAGGTACAGTAGAGTACAGGCAATATATACTGGGCTGGGTAGGGTTGTCAGGCCATGCTGCCCCATCCACTTCCTCCTCCTCACAGGACGATATCCGGTGGATGCAAAATCAATGTACTACATTAAAATAAAATGCTATAATGTAATGTTTCGTCAATACATTTAAAAAAATAACTCTTGAAAATAAACACATACAGAACTTACTTGGCTATGTAGGCTCCCCCTCTTCTATCTGCTGCTGTCTCCTCTGACATACTGTAAAAAAAATAACAGTGCAATGTACACTAACATTTGTCTGACAACAATTGGAACAAAATTGGAACACAATCTACAGTATGACAGGGGTACAACATAAAATAAAACTCAAGCATTGTCCCAGCCCCCCCAAAAGACTTAGAGAGATACCGTAGGAGCTCCTAGTTGTCTTTTCTGCTGGCACACTTAAGCTAGTGTGCCGTGGCTCAGTGGTTGAAAAATGCTGGTCTAGTGTGTACCCATTATTTACTGTACAGTTTATGGCACACAAAGCTTATTCATGTTAATGTAAGTCTGCAGCGCGCTCATTTACGTGCTACAGACATAACTTTATGCAGTGCTGGTCGACACACTAAGGCCAACACACTAAAGCTGGGTACACACTTAATGATGTGTGTACGGAACCCCCCGACATCATCAGTAGCAGAGCTGGCGACATTGGCAAATGCATCCACACTTGCCGATGTCATTATCAATGAATGATGGCAGGGAAAGTGGGGCGCAGGGCCATGCATACATAAAAAAACTGTGTGTACATTTTTACCCTGTCTACCATTTGTAACTGTCAACCTTTGTACATATCGACATTTAGTGTATTGACTTATTGACCATTGTTCTGGTAACCCACACCCATTCATGTTATGTCACACATTAACTGTACAGTAATACTCTACTTACTATGCACAAGGCGCTGTCTGAGCTGCTGCAGTCATGTGGCATCCCTCCTCACCAGGTCACTAAACCGGCGCTGTAGTGACTGGATTGTTCTATTCCGGCCTAATTATGCCAGGATATCACGCCAGGCATTTATATATCTCCAACTCACTCCTGGAATATTGCCGCTGCCTCACAGCCATTTTCTACAACATACAGTAGGATGCACAACAGTGAATATTAATGCATTGGAGCGCATGCATGCGCAGGATATGAATTGATGCACTGTGTGAGACTCAAGACCCACTGCATAGCATCGTGCAACTGGCGTATCAGCGGATCCCATTGTGTCGCACATTGCAACCCCCAGTTCTGGCAGCCACCACAGTGCCGACATGCCAACAGCGCCGCAAGTGTGCGCCTTAAAATGTGCAATCAGTTTGTAATACAGAGACCTCACTTTTAAACAGAACCGGCTACTAGTTTCTAAAATCATAAAATCACTATAGTGTCTTGACCAGCTCCGACATCAACAACAGTGCCGCACGTGTGCGCCTTAAAATGCGCAATCAGTTAGTAATACAGAGACCTCACTTTTAAACAGAGCCAGCTACTAGTTTCTAAAACCATGAAATCACTACAGTGTCTGGGACAGCGCCAACAGTGCCGCAAGTGTGTGTTTTAAAATGCACAGTCAGTTTGTAATGTAGAGATATCTCTTTCAAACAGCCCGCTACTAGTCCCTAAAGTTATTAAATCACTATAGTGTCTAAGTCATGGATGCTCTGTGTGTGACTCCTGACCCACTGGGCATCCTCCATATGCACAAAGCAACCCCCAGATCTGGCAGCCACCACAGCGCCGGCATGCCGACAGTACTGCAAGTATGCACCTTAAAATGCGCAATCAGTTTGTAATACAGAGACCTCACTTTTAAACAGCCCGCTACTAGTTTCTAAAATCATGAAATCACTATAGTGTCTGGGACAGTGCTGACAGTGCCGCAAGTGTGAATTTTAGTATGCACAGTCAGTTTATAATACAGAAATTCCTCTTTCAAACAGCCCGTTACTAGTCCCTAAAGTCATGAAATCACTATAGTGTCTAAGTCTGGGATGCACTGTGTGTGACTTTTGACCCCCTGGGCATGCGTAGTACTATGAACCTCCATATGCCACAGCATAGCACAACTGGCGTATGGAGCTGCTCCACTGGGCATGCAACAGAGATCACTAAAGTGTCTGGGACAGTGCCGACAGTGCCGCAAGTGTGCATTTTAAAATGCACAGTCAATTTGTAATACAGAGACCTCACTTTTAAACAGAGCCCATTACTAAAGTCATGAAATCACTAGTGTGGGACAGCACCAACATTGACGCAAGTATGCAGCTTCACAGTCAGTATGCATGCATGTGAAATATTTTTATATAAAAGTACAGGACTCGCACACTTAATGATTTACAACTTTATTAGACATTCTTCTACAGCCCTGATTCCATGAGGAAAATGCTGAACTATATTGTAGAGAATCACTGCTTCTGTCAGCCAATTATCGGACAGTGATACAGAAAATGCATTGGAAATCAGACACATGCACTGTGTAATTTAGGAAAAGTGACACCTGGTGGACAAATAGTTCTATTACACATTATGACTTTTTTCCAGTGCTACGCTATGTTCTGTTACGTAATATTCTGTGTGGAATGACTCATGGCATAGTGTGGGCCTGATTCAGACCCGCTCGCAAGTGCATAGTGCTCACAAGCGGGTCGATGGTGGGGTGCTGCACACGTGCAGGCCCCGGAGTGAGAGAGAAAGTCTCTCGCTCTGGGACTCACTACGAAAGGGGCGGCATGTTGCCGCCATTGGGGGGGAGGGAAGAAGCTGGAATCTCTGTCAGCTGATGGAGATTTTCTGGTATTCACCTTTTTATGTTTGTTTATTATTCATGTAAAGTTTCACATATTAACCCTTTAACACTTGGTAATTACTTGCACCCTTCTATACTTTACACTGCACTGTCACTCTTTTTCCATTTTTCATGTGATGCCCTGGGGGGTTCCGGGCTGGATATTATTTTGGGGTGCTCTGCACCCTGGACGTGAACTGTTTAGTGTAGGGACTGCTAGTGACAGAGAAGCCTTGACGAGGCCTAGCAGCATCCCATGTATTTGCAAATGCATGCAACCAATATCTCTGAAATTCTATTATAATATAGTGTTCATATATTGTTGCTAGTATAATTCAGTGTGCTATAGGGGGTTAAAACCCCCCTCTCTTTTCTACTTGGTATGACCCCTCCCTTTCATGCACCTGAAAAAGTACTACCAGATTGTTTGAGCAGCTGCCATTTTTTTGTTTTTGATTTTCTGGCCTCTTTGTTTTATCTGCAGTGGCTGGCTTGCATGATCCTATTGTACGCAGTTTTGCAAATCCATCCACCACTGAATCATCACCTGGGAGCATAAGGAAGAGATGACCGACTTTTCAGGAGCTCTACTCTTGATGGCATTATTAAGTTGAAGTTTGCAAGAAACTTCTGAACCTTGACGTAGATAGTGGTTAACAGATTTAGAAAAAAATTTGTGGAGGCACTGAAACTGAAGATGAACAACCTATTGTTTGTTGTAGAGAGTCCAGACCAGTTGATAGTCCTTGGAGTTTGCATTACTCCTGCATGCATCATAACATAATTCTTAAGCCTTTTTATTAGACCCTGAATTGGATCTGCCACTTGGCTCTGACCAGCTGTGTTCTTGTTCAGCCAGATCAAACTATCAGGAATCTGTGTTTTGTTTGTGGGGACAGAACCTTTGACCACTGGGCTATGTGGACAATATTGGTATGAGTGATGACTGTGTAAGTGGTGCTTAACTGTAGACAATCTGAAAGTTTTTTATTAGCATGAATGGGTTGAAACCAGAAGATGACTGGATTTTGATAGGGTACTGAGACTGAACTGAAACTGGAAGATGACTGGACTGGAAGTGGTACAGAGACCAGAGTGTAACCAGGAGATGGCTTGACTGGAACTAGTATACTGGATGCTGGGCTTGGATTGGCTAGGCTCGGATTTAGGCATGGGACCAACTAATGCAAACTGGACCAGATTCATACCAGTAGACACAATGTATTCTGAGCTGGGACCAGCTAATGCACACTGGACCAGACTGGGATTGGTAGGCTCAATAGATGCTGGGCTGGGACCAGCTAATTCACACTGGACCAGGCTGGGACCAGTATGCTCAATATATGCTGGGCTGGGACCAACTAATGCACACTGGACTATAATGGTACCGGCAGGCACAATGGATGCCAGCCTGGGACAGACTAATACACACACTATAGCATGTTCCATCTGCAGGGAGAGGTGAAAACTGGTGTCTGTGTGCAGTATAGGGGACACTGATGAAGCCAGGTGCAATGGCATAAAAGCATACTGTAGATGGACCTTGGAACTTGCACTCTTAGCAGGCAATGAGAGTTTGCAGGAATATTACATGTAAAAGGAAAAGGAACCAAAGTCTGCAGATGGATTTGTGCTGAGAGTTCCAGGCTGATGAATGAGATACACACAAGGGCAAGTATGAAGATAAGGCATAATAGTATCTGAGAGCTGAGTGCTGCAGGATCACTGAAACAAGAATCACGGGATGAATGCAGATTACACTGAAGCAGTGTCAGACAGATAAAGATGGAGCTGGAAGGATGAGCCAAGTAATGCTGAAAGCTGTAGAGCAGGTAAGAGCTGGAATCAGGTTTAACTGGTATGTTGAGGTATGTAGTGTTGTTAAGTATTTTCTAACAGAAGCAGGATTAACCAGGTATAACTGGCATGCTGGAATCTATAGTGTGGCAAAGTAGTTTAGAACTGAAGCAGGATTAATCAGGTTTAACTTATATGTTTAGATCTGTAGTACTGTAAAGTAGTTCATAACTAGAAAGAGGATTACTTCAGTGCAGGTAAATGCTGTGAGTACTCTCAAGATCTTGAATGCAGCAAGGTGGATAATTAGCTGGAGTTTCGCAGGTGGACAGCACAATTAGCCGACTCACTGAAGCTCTATAATGTAGAGATTGAAATTCTAGCTAAATAGTGTACATACAGTTGCTGAATGGTGAAAATGTCCCCAAATTTTTAATGCCTCACACAGAATCTCCTGCATGCACTTGTCATTTTTTTTAAAACAAAATCAGCACAACCAAGTTGATTGTGTGAGCAACAACGTTGGACGTGTTCAATTTCACCCAGCTGTAATGTTCTCATAATATTTGTGGCATTACTACAAATAAATTCTGAGGAGAGTCCAAGCGGGGTAAGTCATTTTGCTATGACATCCCTTCATTTTTCTAACAGGTTGACACTGGTATACCTCTAATACCCCTTTCAGACATCTCGAGAATCCCAGGAATTTGGCTGAGGTAGCCGCATATGTCTGAAAGGTACCTACCCGGGGACACGGTCCCGGGTAGCCACCCCTTCAATCGACCAGGGATTTTCCCGGGACTTAAGTCCTGGGAAATTACCCTGCTCGTGTCTGAATGGTGCTATCCAGGAATTTACTCCTCCCGGGCTGCACCAAGCAGCTTTTAAATTGGCAGTGCAGAGCGTCCTATAGGATGCTCTGTGCTGCTGCTCATTACAAAGAGATGGCAGCGCAGAGCATCTTACAGGATGCTCTGCACTGTTGCTCTCCACCCCCCGTGCCAGTGGCTGTGGTGCTGACAACCGAGTCAGTGATGATTGCCAGATCCTCACACCGGCGCTGGAGACTGACGGTGGTTCGCAGCCACATCGGGCCACCCACACTCCAGCTGGACCACCAGGCAGATAGTAGTTATTTTTTTAACTATTTTAATAGAGGCTGCACTTTGATTGGCCGGCTGCCTGCTGCACTTTGATGACATCATCAGCGGCAGCTGAAGAGGGGATAGGCAGATTGCAGAGGAGAGGCAGGTAATATGAAAAACCTGGCTTATGTCTGAAAGGAGTCTACCTGGGAATTTCCCAGGTAGATGCTGTAGTGTGAAAGGGGGGTCTCAAGCAAATACCCTGGATTTTGCACAGGAGAAATTCCCGTGTCTAAGCAGGAAATTTCCTGGGTCATATGTGTGAAAGGGGTATTAGTGAAGCTGGTGATACAGAGAGTAGCCTGGGCTGGAATTTTGTGCTACCTACTGCAAATTGGATGTAGGACTACCTCCAATCATTAATGAGGAGATTGATAATGAAGGTGTTGGCGGGGAAGATTACAGGTGCTGGGATCTAGTTGAGAGAAGGGAGCTAGCTACACCGGACTGCTTGTTGTTATTACATTAGCATAATTTTCAGATTTTGGCAAAAACATTTCATGAACCCACTGCAAATGATGTAAGAGGGAGGAGGTTCCTAAATCATTAATGTCCCTAACTCTATTTACTTTGGCTTTTAAAAACACTACAGATAGCTTGAAAATTGTTGTCAGGATTTTGGTAAAAATATTTCCATACATACAGGTAAGAGGTGGATTTTTTTTTACTTATTCCCAGGCATGACAATGGCCTTATTCTTGTCATGGCTAAAACTGATTCCAATGTTGCCTGACTTACACAAACAACATCCTCATTATCAACATTCTCATTAACGGTGTCAGCTACACATATATCCCCTAAATCATTCAGCTTTTTTTCAGCAGTGGTTTTCCTGTTTTAATTTATCTGATACCTCTTATAGAATCTGAGTGAGAATGTATTGCATCATCATGTGAGGCAGAAGAAGATGCCTGACTGACAGCATTTGCATAACCACCATTCAAAAATAAAGGCCAAGACCTGTGACTTTCCTTGCCACTGTGTGGTGTATGGCATGTAGCCAATTTTATGTTTTTCTGCAGGAAACTTTCCCTTTATCAGAGGTGATGATCTTTCTTTTGCAATGTAAAATATTGTTTTGATATTAGATGCCCTGACTTTTACCCTCTATGCCCTTCAGCACTGGCTTTAATAGATGTTGAAGGACTAGTATCATCATGACTTGTGGAAGCACTAGTACTTTATTTCTCCACCTGCTGTTCTATCGATTGATCATCTTGATCCATATTATAATGTAAGCTCCTGCTATTCTATCGATTGATGATCTTGATCCATATTAGAATGTAAGCTCTTATGAGCAGGGCCCTCTATCCTCTTGTGCTTTTCCCTACTTGAGTTTCATCTACTTCTTACTCACCACTAGGGCACCTAACACTTGGTTTTGTTACAAGTCACGGTCACAACTGGAATCCTAACAGGTTGCCCAGACAGGCTGGGTTACTTCAGTACTTCCTGTTGCTAGGTGATCTGGACACCTCAGGAAGTAATGTTTTCCACAACTGCAAACCTGATCGGGACTTCAGCCTATTTATACTTACTGGTCTATTGCAGCTGTGCCGACTATAGCGTGTCTGTGAGTTTCATTGGCTTTGCTGCATGGTCAGTTTGTTTCTCCTCGTGATACAGCTCATCAACTTCCATACGGCTTTCCAGGCACACCAAGCAGCCTCCATGCTGCCATCGGCTCATCAACTTCCATACGGCTTTCCAGATGCAGCAAGCAGCCCCCTATGCTACCTATGCTACCATCGGCTCATCAGCTTCCATACAGCTTCCTAACCACACCATGCAGTCCCCATGCTGCCATTGGTGCATCAGCTTCCATACGGCTTCCTAACCGCACCAAGCAGTCCCCGTGCTGTCAACAGCTCATCAGCCTTCATATGGCTCACAAGCCACAGTCAAAACCTACATTGCTTATTAACGGCTATTGCCACACCATCGGCACAATTGCTGCATCATAGGTACAACTGCCACACCGTCGGCACAGTCGTCTCATCATCGGCTCCCAATGCCATTGCCAAAACCTAGGATGTTTAAAAATGGCTATTGCCATGCCATCGGAACTATTGCCACACCATTGGTACAACTGTAGCACCATCGGCTGCTGTGCTACCTCAAGTCATTCCATTGGTCAAATATCCACTCTTCTTTTCCTCAAGGCCTTACCATCACCTGCATCTGTTCCAACTGTACATTTCATTTATTCAATTCCCTTGTACCTCCATGTGAGCCGCTACTATCCTGAGCATAAGTCCAGGCGGCCGCCTAAGTACTGGTGAACGTATCCAAGTTGTATGGGAGCAACGGGCGGTTGTTATTAGTGAAGATCTCGCTAGCTAGGTTCTTGTGGTCTCACATGGAGTAGGCATTGGGATTCATAACAGGTTGCTTATGCTCTGTTGTTTATTTGGGTGTTATGGTCACTAATGTAGCAATATATATTATCCATATCCTGGTCCTGTATTGTATTATTCTGTAAGTCACTTGTCAAACATTTGTTTATGTACTTTGTAAGGTGCTGCGGAACATTTGTGGCACCATATAAATAAATTATGATAATAATAATAATAATAATAATAATATTGACTCACAGTGCTGATATTCTTAACATGGTGGCCCTGGACCTACTGACCATTAGTCTTGTTAAACACTGTATCACTGAATGCCTGAAGCTTGCTGAACACACAAAAATGTAAGCAAGTGCACACCAATGATGATGCACTGCACATATATTAAGGTGGTGTCCTTGACCTACTGACTGTTAGTATAAACATAGTATCATGACCAGCCTGAAATTGTGTAAAGTCACTAAAATGAATTAACAAACACACACAAATATTTTTCAATTATTTATTTTATAAAGCAACTGCCCAGTGCTCACCAATTGTGACTCACTGCGCATATATTAAGGTGATGGCACTTGACCTTCTGACCATTAGTGTAAACACAGTATCGTTGCTGCCTGAAGTTATTTGAACACACAGAACAATTATATTTTTATTTAAGTGCCCTCTAACTTCATCTCACAGCACAAATATTAAGGCAGTGACCCTAGAGCTACTGACTATTAGTGTAAACATAGTATCACAACCTGCCTCAGGGGCGGATGTAGACTTGTGCTGTAGGGGGGGCAGTGTGTGTATGTATATATATATATATATATATATATATACACACACCTCCAGCACTCAGGACAATATGGCTACAAAGCGGGGGCCATCCTATGGTGAATGTATAAAGAAATCCTTATGGCCTGAGTATGCACCCAAGCAATATAGAAGGAAGGCCGCACTCCGATTGATGAAAAAAGTCAAATTGTATTAAACAACAAACATCAACATAGCAAATGTATGAGCCAATGTGTCAAGGCTCATAGGCCTTTTCATCAGGACATAAACAGATGTCAGGCCATAAGGATTTATATATATATATATATATATATATATATATATATGTACAGTATATACACATATACACATATATATCCAGTAAATATATATATATATATTTATATATATATATATATATATATATATACACGCATATATATATATATATATATATATACACACATATATATACCAATCCAAATAAGGTGGCACTCAGAGTCCATGTACTAATGTAAATAGGTGTTGTTTATTCACACATTCATCGACGTTTCGGGGCCATCTGCCCCTTCTTCAGGATGACAAAAAGAATGTGACATACAGATCGATTTAAATAACTTACCCCACCGGACATGTAACACCTCCTCCGTGCCGTTCTGGATCCCAGAACTCCAGTGCTCCAACGTGATGGAAACCACACGTGACTGGTGCTGCCGTGACACAGTCCGGCACATCGGATGATGTCCTTAGCACATATGCTAGCATGTTGCCGTGGTAAACATGCTAAAAAACGTGAAGACAACACAAACAACATTGGCTAAATTTAGTATACATGTATAACAACATATTTCAATTAATGATCAATACACCACTCATATATGACTAATGTATTCTCAATAAGAAGTCTAATAAGTTAAAAATAGCAGGACTACACATTCCAATTAAACTATCCATTCCCCCAATAAAAATGACCTACTGTGTCAACATAAATTTGTAAACATCATTTAATAAGTATCAATATTATACAAAACCAATATATTTGTTAATATGATATAAACTGTGACAAAAAATAACTTGCCACAAATGTAAAAACCTATAAATGTGTGACGTGTATTGATCACTGCTAAAATGCAGTGAAAATTATATGTGTAAATCGTGTGTACAAACCAAATGTGTGTGTCAAAAAAGTGATGAAAAAACTAAAAAACACCAAAAAAAATACAAAATCAGTATTTCTAGGTGTGATATAGTACACTTATCAACTAAACGTGTTAAATAAACCCATTAATATGACTCAATGTGTATACCTGCAATATTAAATTAAATGCCATCAAGAGGCTTAAGATATAATATTTATGTATAATCAATGGTGTTAGCAAATGAAAAATAAAAAACAACCAAAAAACAAAGTAGCAGAAAAAATATATCCATAACCCTAGAGAATATATGGAGTATAGAATTGATATTCTCCTCTGTAGAACCACAGTCCATAATGTATATACAATATCTCATGCGTGTGTGGTCTATGCAAATAGTTACCAAAAGTAACATACAATACCATTATAACAACTCAAAACATCTTATAATACTACATACTGTTACTAATTTACTGTAATATCATCAGAATCCGATATTATCCTAAGATCCCTGGACACACCTGTCCTCCATAGAATAATCAAGTGAACCACTGGATCACAAATAGCATTGTAAGCCCAAGGACTTATTTAGACCACGGGGGGCTAGAGTGTCTAACCTGAAAATCCAGGAAGCCTCGAGTTGTAACAACCTTTTGGATCTATTGCCCCCTCTGAGTGAAATGGGTACGTGGTCAATGACTTTATATTTGACTGAAGCTAAATTGTGTTTTAGCTGAACAAAATGACGAGCGACAGGTTGGTCGCTAGTTCCCGCACTAAGAGCAGCCATAATGGCTGCACGATGCTGTGCCATCCTCTCTTTAAATTGTCGTTCTGTCTTGCCCACGTAGTGTAACCCACATGGGCAAGACAGAACATATATGACAAATTGAGAGCTACAAGTGAGTGGCCAATTAATGGTAAATTTCTTTCCAGAATATGGGTGATATACATGTGTACCAGTCAACATATAGCTATAGGTGGTGCACCCTAAACATTTAAAACACCCGTTTTTCCTACTGAGAAAATGTTCTTTAGTGCCTAATTTTTTAAACGGGGTGATGTCGGCTTTTACCACGAAATCTTTAATGTTGCGACTCCTCGTATAAGTAGGCATCACTCGGGTTCCCTGTACTAACGACATGTCAGGGTCCGTAGCTACTAAAGGCCACCATTGTTTCACCTGCGTGGACAGTTGTCGGCTTTTTGTATTAAATTCACTAACCCAAGGTACCATTTGCTTCAATTGTTTTTTATCTTTTGATACCAACAAGGATGCTCTAGTTTTACTCAAGGCCTTCAATTTAGCTTGCCTAAGTAATTTAATTGGATAACCTCTATTGAAAAATGTTTCCATCATTATGTCCAGTTGTTTCACAGTTTAATTTCTATCACTGGTAGTTCTACAGACTCTGATGAATTGAGAGAATGGTAACCCTACCACTGTAGATCTAGGATGAAAACTGTTATACCGTAATAGAGTGTTTCTGTCCGTCGGTTTAACATACAGTGAAGTTTGTTTTCTGGATTCAATAATTTTGATGTTAATGTACAGAAAATTAAACTCACTGTTACTGAACTGAGCTGTCAACTTAATGGGACTAGAAGTTGCATTATGTGTTTTAACCAATTCCAACAGCATGTTCACATCTCCATTTCAGAAAATCAATAAATCGTCAATATAATGATAATGTAACAGAATTTTACTGGACACAGCCAAATTTTCAAAAAACAAAGCTTTTTCTGTTTCCCACATTAATGTATTAGCGAAGGACGGGGCAGCTGGAGACCCCATAGCACACCCCGTCTTCTGTCTATAGAAGACCCAATTAAACAAAAAGTAATTATGAGTTAACGAGAACTCTAATAAAGATATAAAGAACTTAAAGTCTGGGCCCTCATATTTGGGGTTATTAATCAATAAATGCTCAATCGCACTTAGTCCTGCTGTGTGTGGAATGCTTGTGTAGAGGCTTGTCACGTCAAGCGTGACCATGACCATATCACAAGGCACGCTTGACATAGCAGTCAAATGTCGTAACAAAGTGGTCGAATCTTTGAGGTAAGTAAATGTATCCTGTATACAGGGTTGCAGAAACATATCAACATACTTCGCTATAGATTCACAGACAGAACCCCTGGCTGAGATAGTTGGTCTGACAGGGGGTCTCTGTGAATCCTTGTGAATCTTAGGTATTATGTAAAATAGCGGTACCACTGGAAAATCAGTGATCAATTTTTTACTAATGCTTTCTGAAATAATACCCTCAGCCTCAGATTGTTTCAGCAAATTGTCCAGACATTTTTTGTATTCAGCTGTAGGGTCACCCAATAAAGAACAATATGTAGCTTGATCACTAAGCAGTTTGTCACACTCACATACATTAACACATGTATACAGTATTTTATACTGTGTATACATATATATATATATATTAGGGGTGTGCACCGGCCACTTTTCGTGTTTTGTGTTTTGGTTTTGGATCTGGATCTTTCTTCGTGTTTTGGATCTGGATTGGTTTTGCCAAAACCACCCTTCCGTGTTTTGGGTTCTGGGTTTTGTGTTTTGGATCTGTATTTTTTTTTAAAAAAGCATAAAAACAGCTAAAATCACAGAATTTGTAGGTTTTTCTGCTCCTATGCTATTATTAACCTCAATAACCTTAATTTCCACTCATTTCCAGTCTATTCTGAACACCTCACACCTCACAATAGTGTTTTTATGTCCAAAACGTTGCACCGAGGTAGCTGGATGACTATGCTAAGCGACACGAGTGGGTGGCACAAACACGTGACCCATCTAGGCATGAAACTGCAGTGGCAGACAGGATGGCAGTTTGAAAAACTAGGCCCCAAACTGTACATAATGCAAAGAAAAAAAAGAGGTGCAAGATGGAATTGTCCTTGGGCCCTCCCACCCACCCTTATGTTGTATAAACAGGACATGCACACTTTAACAAACCAATCATTTCAGCGCCAGGGTCTGCCACACAACTGTGGCTGAAATGATTGGTTCGTTTGGGCCCCCACAAAACAAGCTGGCAATTAATGTGTCCCTGCACAAACTGGCTCTATGGAGGCAAGATGTCATCCTCATCCTCCTCATCCACCGATTCCTCACCCTCTTCAGTGTGTACATCCTCATCCTCACAAAGTATTAACTCGTCCCCACTTGAATCCACCACCACAGATCCCTCTGTACCTTCTGGAGGCTGGTCTCCCTGGAAGAGCTGATAATTCATTTTGATGGACATCATCTTCTCCACATTCTGTGGAAGCAACCTCCTACGCCTTTCGCTGACAAGGTTCCCGGCTGCACTAAACACTCTTTCGGAGTACACACTGGAGGGGGGGCAACTCAGGTAAAATAGAGCCAGTTTGTACAGGGGCCTCCAAATTGCCTCTTTTTCCTGCCAGTACAGGTATGGACTGTCTGCCATGCCTACTTGGATGCTGTCACCGATGTAATCCTCCACCATTCTGTCAATGGTGACAGTATCATATGCAGTGACAGTAGACATGTCAGAAATTGTTGCCAGGTCCTTCAGTCCGGACCAGATGTCCAAACTTGGTCCTGCCTGCCCTGCATCACCGCCAGCGGGTTGCTTAGGATACCTAAGTTTTTTCCTGGCAGCCCCAGTTGCAGGAGAAAATGAAGAAGGAGCCGTTGACGTGTCACGTTCCGCTTCAGCTGACAGTGTGTTCACCAGCAGGTCTTTGCACCTCTGCAGGCTTGTGTCGGCCGGAAAGAGAGACACCACATAGGCTTTAAACCTAGGATCGAGCACGGTGGCCAAAACGTAGTGGTCTGATTTCAACAGATTGACCACCCTGGAATCCTGGCAAAGCGAATGAAGGGCTTCATCCACAAGTCCCACATGCCGAGCGGAATCGCTCCGTCTTAGCTCCTCCTTCACTTTCTCCAGCTGCTTCTGCAACAGCCTGATGAGGGGAATGACCTGACTCAAGCTGGCAGTGTCTGAACTGACTTCACGTGTGGCAAGTTCGAAGGGCTGGAGAACCTTGCACAACACGGAAATCATTCTCCACTGCGCTTGAGTCAGGTGCATACCCCCTCCTTTGCCTATGTCATAGGTGGATGTATAGGCTTGTATGGCCTTTTGCTGCTCCTCCATCCTCTGAAGCATATAGAGGGTTGAGTTCCACCGCGTCACAACCTCTTGCTTCAGGTGATGGCGGGGCAGGTTCAAGAGTGTTTGCTGGCGCTCCAGTCTTCGGCATGCAGTCGCTGAATGGCGAAAGTGGGCAGAAATTTTTCGGGCCACCCAAAGCGTCTCCTGCACGCCCCTGTCGCTTTTCAGAAAATTCTGCACCACCAAGTTTATTGTGTGAGCAAAACATGGGACGTGCTGGAATTTGCCCAGATGTAATGCCCGCACAATATTGGTGGCGTTGTCAGATATCACAAATCCCCAGGAGAGTCTAAGTGGGGTAAGCCACTGGGCGATGATTTCCCTCAGTTTCTCTAAGAGGTTGTCGGCAGTGTGCCTCTTACTGAAACCGGTGATACACAGCGTAGCCTGCCTTGTAACGAGCTGGCATTTCTGAGATGCTGCTACTGGTGACGCTGCTGCTGTTGCTGCGTAAGGTGATACATCTACCCAGTGGGCTGTCACAGTCATATAGTCCTTAGTCTGCCCTGTTCCACTTGTCCACATGTCCGTGGTTAAGTGGACATTGTGTACAACGGCATTTTTCAGGACACTGAGGACACTTTTTCTGACGTTTCTGTACAGTCTCGGTATCGCCTGCCTAGTGAAGTGGAATCTAGACGGGATTTGGAACCGGGGACACACTACCTCCATCAATTGTCTAAATCCCACTGCACTAATGGCGGATACCGGACGCACGTCTAACACCAACATAGCAGTCAAGGCCTCAGTTATACGTTTTGCTTCAGGATGACTGCTGTCGTACTTCATCCTCCTCGCTAAGGACTGTTGGAGGGTCAATTGTTTAGTAAAAGTAGTGGTGTTCCTACTTCCTCTCTGGGATGATGAACGACTCCCAGCAGCAGCAACAGCAGCAGCGGCAGCAGTAGGCGTAGCAATGCAGGATCCTCCAGAGGAATCCCGGATAGGAGAGTCAGTCATGCCAGTGACATGGCCTGCAGGACTACTTCCGATCCTGACTAAGGAGGAAATTGACGAGGAGGGAGTTGACGGTGTGGTTTGCAGGCGCTTGGATACAACAGGACAACGGGATTTAGGTGTCCCTGGACTGCTTACGGTCTTAGCCAAAGTTTCTGAACTTGACAGTAACTTTTTATGAACGCGCTGCAGGTGCCGTATAAGGGAGGATGTTCCTAGGTGGTTGACGTCCCTACCCCTACTTATTTCACCTTTACATATGGTACATATGGCAAGACAGTTGTTGTCCGGATTTGGATAGAAATATTGCCAGACCAAAGAGGTGGAATGTTTGGTCTTCTGCCCAGGCATGACCGTGATGGGCTTTTTCATCCCACGGACAACAACTGTCTCCCCCGGAGCCTGATTTAAACAAACCACATCACCATCAGAATCCTCCTCGCCAACTTCCTCCTCAGCGCCAGCTACACCAGTATCCTCATCCTGTTGTACTTCAACAGTGACATCTTCAATTTGCATATCAGCAAGTGGACTGTGGGTGCTCCTTTCAGCACTTGCAGGGGGCGTGCAAATGGTGGAAAGAGCCACCTCTTCCCGTCCAGTGCTGGGAAGGTCAGGCATCGCAACCACCACCACACTTGGACTCTCCTTGGGGATTTGTGATATCTTCTTAGAAAGCACAGTTCTTCGCTGTGCTTTTGCCAGCTTAACTCTTTTGATTTTTTTAGTGGGAGGAGGGCTTCCATCGTCATGTGAAGCTGAACACTAGTCATGAACATACTAGGGATCGACCTTAGCCGTTCCTTGCCACTCCGTGTCGTAAATGGCATATTGGCAAGTTTAAGTTTCTCTTCAGCTGATTTAAATGTCTTTTTCAAGGTCATTTTCCTGAACTTTGCCATTTGGGATTGTTTGTGCCCTCTACTATGACATTGGGCATCGACCTTGGCAGACGACGTTGATGGCATGTTATCATCTATGTCATGACTAGTGGCAGCAGCTTCAGCACTAGGAGGAAGTGGTTCTTGATCTTTCTCTATTTTATTTTTATCGGAGAAAGTTTGGTCCTCCATTTATGTTATATCGATTTGATATATACGTGCGGCTAAACACAGAAAATATATATTTTTTTGGTTTGGACTGGAGTGTACTTTGTGGGTTACAGCACCCTTTAACGGTCAAGCCAGCCGGCCCTTTACTTATGACACAGGCGCACGCTTGGCACTACTTTGTTGATGCACGTGCGGCTACTGCGCACACAATTCACAAACACAGAAAATATTTTTTTTTTTGGTTTGGACTGGAGTGTACTTTGGGGGTTACAGCACCCTTTAACGGTCAAGCCAGCCGGCCCTTTACTTATGACACAGGCGCACGCTTGGCACTACTTTGTTGATGCACGTGCGGCTACTGCGCACACAATTCACAAACACAGAAAATAATTTTTTTTTTGGTTTGGACTGGAGTGTACTTTCGGGGGTTACAGCACCCTTAACGGTCAAGCCAGCCGGCCCTTTACTTATGACACAGGTGCACGCTTGGCACTACTTTGTTGATGCACGTGCGGCTACTGCGCACACAATTCACAAACACAGAAAATATTTTTTTTTTTGGTTTGGACTGGAGTGTATTTTCGGGGGTTACAGCACCCTTAATGGTCAAGCCAGCCGGCCCTTTACTTATGACACAGGCGCACGCTTGGCACTACTTTGTTGATGCACGTGCGGCTACTGCGCACACAATTCACAAACACAGAAAATAATTTTTTTTTTGGTTTGGACTGGAGTGTACTTTCGGGGGTTACAGCACCCTTTAACGGTCAAGCCAGCCGGCCCTTTACTTATGACACAGGCGCACGCTTGGCACTACTTTGTTGATGCACGTGCGGCTACTGCGCACACAATTCACAAACACAGAAAATAATTTTTTTTTTGGTTTGGACTGAAGTGTACTTTGGGGGTTACAGCACCCTTTAACGGTTAAGCCAGCCGGCCCTTTACTTATGACACAGGCGCACGCTTGGCACTACTTTGTTGATGCACGTGCGGCTACTGCGCACACAATTCACAAACACAGAAAATAATTTTTTTTTTGGTTTGGACTGAAGTGTACTTTGGGGGTTACAGCACCCTTTAACGGTTAAGCCAGCCGGCCCTTTACTTATGCCACAGGTGCACGCTTGGCACTACTTTGTTGATGCACGTGCGGCTACTGCGCACACAATTCACAAACACAGAAAATAATTTTTTTTTGGTTTGGACTGGAGTGTACTTTCGGGGGTTACAGCACCCTTAACGGTCAAGCCAGCCGGCCCTTTACTTATGACACAGGTGCACGCTTGGCACTACTTTGTTGATGCACGTGCGGCTACTGCGCACACAATTCACAAACACAGAAAATAATTTTTTTTTGGTTTGGACTGGAGTGTACTTTCGGGGGTTACAGCACCCTTTAACGGTCAAGCCAGCCGGCCCTTTACTTATGACACAGGCGCACGCTTGGCACTACTTTGTTGATGCACGTGCGGCTACTGCGCACACAATTCACAAACACAGAAAATAATTTTTTTTTTGGTTTGGACTGGAGTGTACTTTGGGGGTTACAGCACCCTTTAACGGTCAAGCCAGCCGGCCCTTTACTTATGACACAGGCGCACGCTTGGCACTACTTTGTTGATGCACGTGCGGCTACTGTGCACACAATTCACAAACACAGAAAATAATTTTTTTTTGGTTTGGACTGGAGTGTACATTCGGGGGTTACAGCACCCTTTAACAGTCAAGCCAGCTGGCCCTTTACTTATGACACAGGCACATGCTTGGCACTACTTTGTTGATGCACGTGCGGCTACTGCGCACACAATTCACAAACACAGAAAATAATTTTTTTTTTGGTTTGGACTGGAGTGTACTTTGGGGGTTACAGCACCCTTTAACGGTCAAGCCAGCCGGCCCTTTACTTATGACACAGGCGCACGCTTGGCACTACTTTGTTGATGCACGTGCGGCTACTGCGCACACAATTCACAAACACAGAAAATAATTTTTTTTTTGGTTTGGACTGGAGTGTACTTTCGGGGGTTACAGCACCCTTAACGGTCAAGCCAGCCGGCCCTTTACTTATGACACAGGTGCACGCTTGGCACTACTTTGTTGATACACGTGCGGCTACTGCGCACACAATTCACAAACACAGAAAATAATTTTTTTTTGGTTTGGACTGGAGTGTACTTTCGGGGGTTACAGCACCCTTAACGGTCAAGCCAGCCGGCCCTTTACTTATGACACAGGTGCACGCTTGGCACTACTTTGTTGATGCACGTGCGGCTACTGCGCACACAATTCACAAACACAGAAAATATTTTTTTTTTTGGTTTGGACTGGAGTGTATTTTCGGGGGTTACAGCACCCTTAATGGTCAAGCCAGCCGGCCCTTTACTTATGACACAGGCGCACGCTTGGCACTACTTTGTTGATGCACGTGCGGCTACTGCGCACACAATTCACAAACACAGAAAATAATTTTTTTTTTGGTTTGGACTGGAGTGTACTTTTGGGGGTTACAGCACCCTTTAACGGTCAAGCCAGCCGGCCCTTTACTTATGACACAGGCGCACGCTTGGCACTACTTTGTTGATGCACGTGCGGCTACTGCGCACACAATTCACAAACACAGAAAATAATTTTTTTTTTGGTTTGGACTGAAGTGTACTTTGGGGGTTACAGCACCCTTTAACGGTTAAGCCAGCCGGCCCTTTACTTATGACACAGGCGCACGCTTGGCACTACTTTGTTGATGCACGTGCGGCTACTGCGCACACAATTCACAAACACAGAAAATAATTTTTTTTTTGGTTTGGACTGGAGTGTACTTTCGGGGGTTACAGCACCCTTTAACGGTCAAGCCAGCCGGCCCTTTACTTATGACACAGGCGCACGCTTGGCACTACTTTGTTGATGCACGTGCGGCTACTGCGCACACAATTCACAAACACAGAAAATAATTTTTTTTTTGGTTTGGACTGAAGTGTACTTTGGGGGTTACAGCACCCTTTAACGGTTAAGCCAGCCGGCCCTTTACTTATGCCACAGGTGCACGCTTGGCACTACTTTGTTGATGCACGTGCGGCTACTGCGCACACAATTCACAAACACAGAAAATAATTTTTTTTTGGTTTGGACTGGAGTGTACTTTCGGGGGTTACAGCACCCTTAACGGTCAAGCCAGCCGGCCCTTTACTTATGACACAGGTGCACGCTTGGCACTACTTTGTTGATGCACGTGCGGCTACTGCGCACACAATTCACAAACACAGAAAATAATTTTTTTTTGGTTTGGACTGGAGTGTACTTTCGGGGGTTACAGCACCCTTTAATGGTCAAGCCAGCCGGCCCTTTACTTATGACACAGGCGCACGCTTGGCACTACTTTGTTGATGCACGTGCGGCTACTGCGCACACAATTCACAAACACAGAAAATAATTTTTTTTTTGGTTTGGACTGGAGTGTACTTTGGGGGTTACAGCACCCTTTAACGGTCAAGCCAGCCGGCCCTTTACTTATGACACAGGCGCACGCTTGGCACTACTTTGTTGATGCACGTGCGGCTACTGTGCACACAATTCACAAACACAGAAAATAATTTTTTTTTGGTTTGGACTGGAGTGTACTTTCGGGGGTTACAGCACCCTTTAACAGTCAAGCCAGCTGGCCCTTTACTTATGACACAGGCACACGCTTGGCACTACTTTGTTGATGCACGTGCGGCAACTGCGCACACAATTCACAAACACAGAAAATAATTTTTTTTTTGGTTTGGACTGGAGTGTACTTTGGGGGTTACAGCACCCTTTAACGGTCAAGCCAGCCGGCCCTTTACTTATGACACAGGCGCACGCTTGGCACTACTTTGTTGATGCACGTGCGGCTACTGCGCACACAATTCACAAACACAGAAAATAATTTTTTTTTTGGTTTGGACTGGAGTGTACTTTCGGGGGTTACAGCACCCTTAACGGTCAAGCCAGCCGGCCCTTTACTTATGACACAGGTGCACGCTTGGCACTACTTTGTTGATACACGTGCGGCTACTGCGCACACAATTCACAAACACAGAAAATAATTTTTTTTTGGTTTGGACTGGAGTGTACTTTCGGGGGTTACAGCACCCTTTAACGGTCAAGCCAGCCGGCCCTTTACTTATGACACAGGCGCACGCTTGGCACTACTTTGTTGAAGCACGTGCGGCTACTGCGCACACAATTCACAAACACAGAAAATAAATTTTTTTTTGGTTTGGACTGGAGTGTACTTTGGGGGTTACAGCACCCTTTAATGGTCAAGCCAGCCGGCCCTTTACTTATGACACAGGCGCACGCTTGGCACTACTTTGTTGATGCACGTGCAGCTACTGCGCACACAATTCACAAACACAGAAAATAAATTTTTTTTTGGTTTGGACTGGAGTGTACTTTCGGGGGTTACAGCACCCTTAACGGTCAAGCCAGCCGGCCCTTTACTTATGACACAGGTGCACGCTTGGCACTACTTTGTTGATGCACGTGCGGCTACTGCGCACACAATTCACAAACACAGAAAATAATTTTTTTTTTGGTTTGGACTGGAGTGTACTTTCGGGGGTTACAGCACCCTTAACGCTCAAGCCAGCCGGCCCTTTACTTATGACACAGGTGCACGCTTGGCACTACTTTGTTGATGCACGTGCGGCTACTGCGCACACAATTCACAAACACAGAAAATAATTTTTTTTTGGTTTGGACTGGAGTGTACTTTCGGGGGTTACAGCACCCTTAACGGTCAAGCCAGCCGGCCCTTTACTTATGACACAGGCGCACGCTTGGCACTACTTTGTTGATGCACGTGCGGCTACTGCGCACACAATTCACAAACACAGAAAATATATTTTTTTTTGGTTTGGACTGGAGTGTACTTTCGGGGGTTACAGCACCCTTAACGGTCAAGCCAGCCGGCCCTTTACTTATGACACAGGTGCACGCTTGGCACTACTTTGTTGATGCACGTGCGGCTACTGCGCACACAATTCACAAACACAGAAAATAATTTTTTTTTGGTTTGGACTGGAGTGTACTTTCGGGGGTTACAGCACCCTTTAACGGTCAAGCCAGCCGGCCCTTTACTTATGACACAGGCGCACGCTTGGCACTACTTTGTTGATGCACGTGCGGCTACTGCGCACACAATTCACAAACACAGAAAATATATTATTTTTTAGCACTTGGGTGGAGCACCCCTGATGGACAGAGCACCCCCTGGACAACACTACAGCACTCCTTTAGGACTGGGACACTGCACAGGACTTTGGAGTGGACACAGCCCCTATGGAGAACTGACTGCACAACACAGTCCAGCCAGCCCCTATGGACTTTGAAGTAGTGGACACAGCCCCTATTAACAACAGCAGCACAGCACAACACAGCCAGCCCCTATGGACTTTGAAGTAGTGGACAACAGCAGCACTACACTACACTACACTACACAGCCCTAACTCCCACCCTCCCTCTTCACTGTCCACAGCCGAGTGAGAAAATGGCGCCGACGCGGGTACCTTATATAGGATCCAAAACCCGCGAGACTCGGAAGGCGGGATGATGACGTTTTGCCTCGATTTCAGATCCGAGTCAGGCGGGAAAAGTCGAGCCTGACTCGGATCGGACTCGGATCGGGGGGGCTCGGGGGGGTTCGGATTTCAGAAATCCGAACCCGCTCACCCCTAATATATATATATATATATAATATATACACATATGTATACAATATATATATATATATATATATATATATATATATATATACATAAAGTCAAATGGTAGGCTGCACTCACGGGTCTTTTCAGAAAAGAATCAAACTGACAACTGTGTCAAACCTTGTCTGACGTTTCAGTCAGTAAAGACTTTTATCAAGAATATACAAGCAAATGTGTAATGACATACCTTTATACCAGAACATCACTGGTGATAGGTGCTGCCTCCGTGTGCTGACCGCCGGGCGCATTTGGAATGATATCATCAGCACGTGTCCAGCGCAGCCGCAACATCACCACCAACGAAGTGACGTCAGGCATCCAGATGCACGCCTCAGACTTAATGCCCGACTGTCAGAGCCAGCGCCCCTGCGGTCAGGAGGCTAAATTACACTTGTATTACATAGTGATAATAACATATTGAGCACAAACGATAGCAATGTGTAAAAGAAGAAAGAAATGAGTGGAACATAACTTAGAAGTGATGTAAGATGTATCTAAGGAACAGTAATAGTGTGAACAAAAAGGAAATCAATTAGAATGAAAGAGATAGTCCCACCGTAAAGTGACATAATAAAGAGAGAACATATAAACTCTGCAACAAAACAAATGAACAACATAAAGAGGATATAACGATAAAACATAAATGCATTAAAGTAAAGAGAAAAACAGGAATAATAGGTACAACCACCAATATGAAATGTCCAATTAAAAATGTTATATGAGAACAAAACAAAGTTTTTGTCTGTTGTAAAGATGTAGGGAGAATCTGCAACCATGCATACCTCTACATCCGTACCCAAAATCAAAGAGAGCGGTACAAATAACCATAAGGTGAAAAAATATATTTAATGAAATATCAACCTCAAAAATTCAAAAAGAAAAAAAGAAGAAAAAAAATGAAAAAATATATTGATATAATCAAGGGGTTATGTGGTCAAAAAACTTATGTTAAGTTAGACTGGCTCAAAAAACAGCATTATTCAACAATCAGCATGCGATTACATCAAAAGTGAAAGATGTGAAAAATACACATCCACTGATGATGTAGACTATACTAGACAACTTACGCATGGCATCACTTGAGGCCAACTTACCAGTCTTTCCGAAATAGATGGTGAGAGTATATTACAGAACCTAATCTTCCTAGGTGGTCTCCCTCCCTAGTACTACTTAGGCCCAATACTGCTTGGCGTCCAAGATCAGTCGAGTTTGGGCATAGCCAGTATGGTATGTCTGTAAATAAGAACTCATCCATAAGGACAGTGTCAGACTGGGGCCTGAAGGGCCCACCAGGGAAATGTAATGGCCGGGCCCACTGAACAGGTGTGACCAGCCATTGGGTAGGTGTGGCCGTAAACTGGAGGGGCATGGCAAAACCAAGTAAGGCAAGGCACAATATTATGCACCCTCAAATATGCAGACATAGCACTGTTGTGTAAGATGCACTGGTGTATCTGTCCCTCTTGAACATACAGTACTGCATACACAAACCAAGATACACACAGTCCAAAAGGTAGTTTAACTTATGTTCGGTTACTGTTAGGAAAGCTATTAGTAGATATTATCACCGTGAAAAATGTTGATCTTGTGTACTGCGACATTCTGACTGCATAATTATTTCAATAAACATAATTCAGCACACATTTATTTGCACTATGATTCTGCAATAATTTGTGACGAGGGATAGAAGCCTGCTCTGCGGCCACTTACAATACTTGTGCTGCTGCAAACCATGTATGCACATGGCATAGAAAATCATATGTGTGCATGGGTGGTACATGCAGACCCCTGATTCTTTTAAAAAGTTGTCTCCTGTGACTAGAGCAGTACTCGTATATGATGTGATTATCTAGGATATATGTAAAATTCTTATTGCACCTTGTAAATATATTTTAATTATCTTGGTGTTGGGCAAAGTAAATCAGAATTAAGCAAAATCCTAGGAGTCAAGTTGGATACACACTATACGATGTGTGTACCCAGCAATGGTGCGATGCAATGTAATGATTCACAGCGCCGTACACTGTGTGATCTGATGTATAACGACATGATGTGTCGTTCCATGCTGCATGTAACAGCCCCACGTTGTTCACTGCATCATGCCATCTGCTGTGGGTACACACATGAAAGAAATATCTGGAGATCGTCGAATGATCTGCAGATATATCTGAAGATGATGGTTGTTCATACACACTGAATGACCATTATCTATACGGCAGCGCCACTGGTCCCGCTAGCAGGGAGGCGGGTCGTGGGCAGGGATGCCCCCTCACTGCGGCTGCCTCTGTGTATGTACGGGCGGTCTGCATACCACCCGTACACACTTGCCGATGGACAGATATATCTGCAGACATATCTGTCCACTGGCTGTGAAGCACAGCCAATGCGATATGTCTGTGAATGACACGGTTCACAGACATATCGTCTGTACACACTGCCTGATGGCCAGCAGATATATTGGCCGATCAACTGATCAGCCAATATATCTGTCAGTGTGTACTCAGCATTACATAGAAGTAGTTTAAACACAGTGCAGTATGGTTATAACTGCAGCTTTGCCTGTAAGGTCTGTAATGTGCTTCTAATCAGGTCAAAGGTCAGCTAAAACACACACAAGTCCAAGAGTTAGCTTCCAAATTCCCTGATCCTTAACATATTGCTAAAACCAAGCATAAGGATTTTTGAGAGATGACACACCCCTTATACGCTTAACACCGCAATTCCGATGTCACCTAAAAAAATCACATCTGAAAAACAGTGTAACATGATTCTAACAGCAGATCTCTCTGTAAACTATGTGATCTTCCTCTGATCATTATAGATTGTACTCCTATCACAGCATCAGGTAAGAAAGCAATTATATTGAGTGTGTGAGTGTCAAACTGAGTACTCACTTGTAGTTAACTTGGACATCCACTGTAGTTCTTCCGTAGATGCTGGGAGTGGTCTGATGCTGATGATGATCTACAGTAATTGTTGCCGTCTGCTGATATCTGTGATGACAGTCAGCGTGCAGTCTGACTTCTCTCACCCCTGCCCCGCAGTGGCAGTATGAAGAACATTGATAGTGTTTGCTATAATTACAGTAGCATTTGCCGTCTTTCTGCTGCTGGATGCAGCAATCTGTACATTCGGGTGCCGGGTCTTTGATCCTGTTGGCGGCCGCACTGTGCCCCCCCTTCACACCGACCCTGCTCCCGGACCTGGTTCATCGCTTCCAGAGTTGTAGCTTCTAAGAGACGGTCCCATTCAGTGTTCATGTGCCAGGAAGATCCTCGTCATAGATAGCATTCACATCATTCACATTTGATGTAATCGCATGCTGATTGTTGAATAATGCTGTTTTTTGAGCCAGTTTAACTTTACATAAGTTTTTTGACCATATAACCCCTTGATTATATCAATATATTTTTTCTTTTTTTTTCTTCTTTTTTCTTTTTGAATTTTTGAGGTTGATATTTCATTAAGTATATTTTTTCACCTTATAGTTATTTGTACTGCTCTCTTTGATTTTGGGTACGGATGTAGAGGTATGCATGGTTGCAGTTTATCCCTACATCCTTACAACAGACAAAAACTTTGTCTTGTTCTCATATAACATTTTTAATTGGACATTTCATATTGGTGGCTGTACCTATTATTCCTGTTTTTCTCTTTACTTTAATGCATTTATGTTTTATCGTTATATATCCTCTTTATGTTGTTCATTTGTTTTGTTGCCGAGTTTATATGTTCTCTCTTTATTATGTCACTTTACGGTGGGACTATCTCTTTCATTCAAATTGATTTCCTTTTTGTTCACACTATTACTGTTCCTTAGATACATCTTACATCACTTCTAAGGTATGTTCCACTCATTTCTTCTTTTACACGGAGCTATCGTTTGTGCTCAATATGTTATTATCACTATGTAATACAAGTGTAATTTAGCCTCCTGACCGCAGGGGTGCTGGCTCTGACAGTCGGGCATTATGTCTGAGGCGTGCATCTGGACGCCTGACATCACCTCATTGGTGGTGACGTTGTGTTGCGGCCGCGCTGGACACGTGCTGATGACGTCATTCCAAATGCGCCAAGCAGTCAGCACATGGAGGCCGCACCTATCACCTGTGATGTTCTGGTATAAAGGTATGTCATTACACATTTGCTTTCATGTTCTTGATAAAAGTCTTTACTGACTGAAACGTCAGACAAGGTTTAACACAGTTGTCAGTTTGATTCTTTTCTGAAAAGACCCGTGAGTGCCGCCTACCATTTGACTTTAAATACACTGCTCCTTCGGAGCATTTTTGGATGGCACCTGGGCCAATTTATGGATTGCTTGAATGTGGAGTGCCAGCCCATATGACTTCTTATATATATATATATATATATATATATATATATGTCCACATCAAATGGATGGCACTCTACGTCTCATATAGGTCTCATATATGCTAGAAATCACAGGGGCTCTGTGTGATGGCTATGTCCATGTTATAATTCTGAGCAATAGAGTATAGAGTAGGGACTTGCAGTAAAGTTGGGTCCCGTGACAGGGGCTGCAAGCTTAAATGCATTGATCAATTCATGAAATAAAACCCCACTGTTTATTATGTTTATTATTATTGTTAGTTATTATGGTGAGTGCAGAGCCCCTGTGGTCACATACCATGTTGCACCCCAAATCTAGGAATAGTGAGTGCCGTCGATTAGTGCTTTTTGTTTATTATGATTAATTTTTATAATTAATAATTTTTGTGATCACATTTTCTCATGCACCCTATTTAACTAGTTATCTAACTTGTGTCAGCTGTTTTCCTAGGTGCTTTGCAACAGGTGTGCTTGGTAACTGTCTCACATTTAAAAGCAAAGTTGCTGTGAGCTTTAAACCTTGATAGCATACCCTGAGTTTAACACTAATGTGATGGCCATGTCCATGTTATAATTCTGAGCCATAGAGTAGGGACTTGCAGTAAAGTGGGGTCCCGTGACGAGGTGAGTACAGACCCCTGCACTCACCTCGTGTGTATATATATATATATATATATATATATAATATAGGTCCATGATGATAGCATACCCCAATACTACACTAAGTCATCAACTGTCAGGGGCGCCGAGAGGGGGTAGCGGGTACAGATTACCCGGGCCCAGGATTTCTGAGGGGCCCGGCGGGGGCCTGGGTCCGGCACCGCTCCCCCTCCCTCACAGCAGCCCAGAACACAGCGTGTGCTGAGCTGCAGTGGAGACTGCTCGTGGCTGCTGAGCAGCAGCCACAGCAGTCTCCTCTGCCTGTGGGGGGAGCAATCAAACTGATTGTGCCCCCCCTGGCTTTGAGCAGGACTGAGGGGGCACAGTGCGCCCCCCCTCCCCAGCACGCAGCGCCGCTTCGCGGCACTGCATATCTCTTTTTTTACCTGGGAAGGGGGCGTGGCCACGCCTCCCGCACTTAGGCCACGCCCCCTATTACCCGGGCCCGCCGCGGCTCTCAGCAGGCCTGTCTACTGTACCTCAAACAGCCCTCCTCCCACAGACATTACCCCCAGCAACGGTTGAGCAACCTACTGTACTTGTCTCTGTCTGTAACCAGGTCCGTGGAGAGCTGGCATGGGTCACTGGGCAGGGTGTGTGGCCTAAATGTGGGAGGCATGGCCATGCCCCCTTAGGTGGAAAAATAGGTGTTTTGCAGCATAGTGCGTGCATCACGTCCCCTGTTCCCCTGGCTCCAAGCAGAGTGAATAGAGATAACTCGTGCAGATCACTCAAGCTGCCTTCCTATGTACAGTGGCTGTGTGTTACGGGGGGGTGAATACCCTGATCCCCCCCCTGGATCTGCCACTTACCTGTCTGAAGGTATTTGAACACACCCCAAAAAATAGCTTTTTTATATATTTTTTGAAACAACCCAACAACTGTGACTCATTGCACAGATATTAAGGTGGTGTCCCTTGACCTACTGACCGTTACACTTGTTAAACACAGTATCATGGCCTGCCTGAATTACTTGAACACAAAAAAATAGTTTTTCTTTATTTCTTTCTTTTAAAACAACTGCCCACCAACTGCGACTCACTGTGACAATATTACGGCAGTGGCAATTGAACTATTTAATTAAAGTTTTGATAACACACACACAAAAAAGAAACATTTTTTTAGTTTTATTTTTTTTAATTAGTGACCACACACACAGTAGATCACTGTTCCAAATAACTTATTTTTTTAAATTAAAGAGTACACAGACACTACACAATGTACACATAATGTGCTCCAGCCTCCTAATGGCTTTTTTTTACAGACTGTCAGGCACAGAAAAAGTGACCACTGCCCCTGTTTGAAGACGAACCCACAATGCTCCCTCCCTAAATCCATTCCACTAAGACACATTGCCCCTGCCTTGGCTTATATAACTAACATGCTAGTTGGTAATCTTGCTACCACTTTCAGTCTCACTGCCAATTTGACTGTCCCTGGAGCACTGTCTGCCTACAATACCTTCCAGTCAGATCTCCAGCATAAAATGGTGCCTGAATCATAGCAGAAAGAAACTTATATAGAATCCAAAACACTGGAGATCTGACACCAGGAAAAGGATGTTTTGCCTCATTTTGGGATTCAAGCCTGACGGAGATAACCAAGTCAGGATTCAGATCCTGTGCATACCTGAAGTTCAGGTGGGTTCAGTTTTGTAGAAACCAAACCCGGTCATCTCTACTAAAAAGATCCTTTGCATTACAAAAAAGATGCAAAAGTCTTAAACTACAGTAGCTATCTATGGTGCGCCATCTAAACTCTAGGTAAATTAGGATACTGTAATAGGCCATTTAGTTTTGGCTGTGCAACCTTTTTACTATTATTTAGCTATTCTGCTTATACTCCACAATCTAGAAATTATAACTAAATGGCCTCCATGCCCCCCCTCCACAAAAAAACCCTACTTTACCTACCACCACTAGACAGCCTCACCAAAAAAACATAAGCTCACAAATTTCCATTAGGCTTTAATTGTATTAAAAACTCCAAAACTATTGTTCACACTTTATTAAGTAAGAGTAAAATAATATTTTATTCTTTCTTGATTTGCCATGCAAGTAGGGAAAACAACCTCTGAAAACTCTCCATAAAAACCACCCACATAAGTGAAAGGCAATATTTTTATTCTCAGTTTTCTTTACTTTTCTTATGTTGACTAAAACGGTTCATGAAAGATGAGGATGTCATGGCCAGGGTATTTCAGCGTGGCACTAGGCGGGTGTTGCCTGTGAGGTCGTTGTGGCGTGGGCTGTCTTGTGGCGGAGCTGGTGCCTGGCGGGGGGCTTTGGCTGCACGCGTTGTTGTGCGGGCCTCTTGTCACTCTGTGCTGGTAAGGCCTGGTGTTGTCTCCATTCTGTTTGGCATGGGCACCGCCATTTTGCCTTTTTCGCCATGTGATGCGGCTGGCCAATCCTGGTGAGTCACATGTTCCCTCTGGCCAGTAACAGCACAGCATGGGGTATTTAGGAAGGTTCAGTGCCTTCCTTCTTTGCCAGTGCAACGTGTATCTCAGCCTAGCTGAGAAGGAGTTCTCTGTGCTTATCCTGTTCCTGTGAAATTCGCTGTTTGCCAGTCTGCCTGTCAGCTTCTAGCTTCCGCTAGACTACCCTGCTTCCTCCACCACCCTTGCCCATACCTGACTGCCTGAGCCTGCTGACATCCTGCTCATTTGCCTTAGTTCACTACCTGCATACCTGGCTTAATATTTTCCTGCTCATTACCTGCATACCTGGTTGATTATTCCAGTCTCACTACCTGCACACCTGGACAATTCTAATTGTTTCTACTTGGACATTAACCCATTATTCCCACCACAGAACTCTAGTGCACGTTTATATATACCTGGACTTTATTTACTGCTATATTTTATGTCTACTCAAGCACGTATTAAAAAACATAGTTTTATATTCAAACCCGCTTCTGTGATCGCTCCTGCTACCACCCCGGGTCCACAAACAACCCAGAACATAACAGTTTGCACTGGCCGATGGAGCCGGCCATGGATCAGGAGTCAGTAGTGGATTTGTTCTGGTGCATTTCTGGCCGTTTAGAAAATCTGGAAAACATGCAGCATCAGATGGCTCAATTCCTGCAAGAGATGTCTAAGCGACAGGATAGTTTGCAAACTTCCTTTTCTGCCCCTGGAGTCCCAGCAACTACATCTGCATCAGCATCTGGGAATACAGGAGGAAGATCATCTCCCTGCTTACATCTTCCTTTACCAAGTAAATTTGACGGCAACTCTAAACTCTGCCGAGGATTCCTAAATCAATGTGACATACATTTTACCCTGCAGCCTGACAACTTTCTAACTTCAAGAACTAAAGTGGCTTATATAGTCTCTCTGTTATCCGGCCAGGCCTTGGAATGGGCTTCCCCACTCTGGGAGCGCTCAGATAAGCTGCTGGATAATTACACAGGCTTTGTGTCATCCTTCAGGAGGATTTTCAATGAACCTGGGCGTACTGTATCAGCATCATCAAACATCATGACACTGAGACAAGGGGACCGTCCTGTCAGTCAATATGCCGTGCAATTTCAAATTTTAGCATCAGAGCTCAAATGGAATGAGGAAGCCCTCACCTCGGCCTTCTGGTATGGGTTGGCAGACTGACTAATGGATGATCTAGTCAATCGAGAGCTTCCTACTAATCTGAATGACATGATTTCGTTGTGTATCAAAGTTGACCTACACTTCAGGGAACATCAGGCTGAAAAACACAGAACTGACCGGCAAAGGTCATTTGTCCCCTCCATTTCTACCCATCCCATTCCTTCTACTACTGAAGAGGAGCCTATGCAGGTGAATCATACACACCTCTCCAAAGAAGAACATCAGAGAAGAATGCAAAAGAACCTCTGTCTGTACTGCGTAGAATCCGGCCAACTGCTGATTGCCTGCCCCCGTAAACCAGGAAATGCCAAATCTTAACTGACCCTGGAGACATCAAGTTAGCAGTTATGAGCCCGTCTCCAAAAAAGTAAAAATTTCACGATTTCCCTAGCTTTGGATCTTAAACCCAAACCTGTCTTTACTACTGCTCTACTTGACTCGGGAGCAGCTGGAAATTTCATAGCGTCTAGTTTCATAGATAAATTTCAGAATCCTTGTTTGTCTCTCAACCATGCCATCTCTTTGACATCTATAGACAGATGCCCTCTAACTAATGGGATAGTCACCAAGGAGACTCAACCAGTATTGGTCCGAATTGGGGAACTTCATTCTGAGTCCTTAAAATTCCTGGTGATATCAGAGGCCTGTCAAGAAATTGTTCTTGGTCTACTCTGGTTGCGTCAACATAATCCCAGGATAGATTGGAGTTCTATGCAGATTCTGTCATGGGGTATGGACTGTCAGAAATCCTGTCTTCCAAAAATTTGACCTGTAAGAAAGACAGTTCCATTAGTTTCTTCTGCCATTCCCAAGGAATATCAGATTTTTGCCGATGTGTTCTCTGAGCAGCAAGCAAATATCTTACCTCCTCATAGGGAATGGGACTGTCCATTGATTTGATACCTGATAAGATACCACCTCATGGTTGTACCTATCCGCTGTCCTTGCCTGAGACTCAAGCCATGACCGAGTACATCTGGGACAACCTGGCAGAGGGGTTCATTCACCCCTCTACTTCACCTGCCGGAGCTGGGTTTTCCTTCATTGGCGAGAAGGACGGTGGGTTAAGACCATGTATCGATTATCGAGGCCTTAATGACATTACTGTAAAGAATTGATACCCTCTTCCTCTGATTAATGAGTTGTTTGATAGGGTCAAGGGCTCTGTCATTTTTTGTAAATTAGATCTGAGAGGGGCTTACAATCTCATTCGTATTTGAGCTGGCGATGAATGGAAGACTGCTTTTAATACCAGAGATGGACATTTTGATTATTTAGTAATGCCTTTTGGATTGTGCAATGCCCCTGCTGTCTTTCAGAGTTTCGTTAATGAGATTTTCCGGGACCTGTTATATGTTTCAGTTGTTGTCTATCTGGACGATATACTGATTTTTTCATCCTCTGTAGCTAAACATCATGAACATGTTAAAGAAGTTTTGACCCATTTGAGAGAGAACCACCTTTACTGCAAACTGGAGAAGTGTGTCTTTGGAGTGCCCAGTGTACCTTTTTTTGGCTATGTAATTTATGGCTCCAGTTTGGAAATGGACCCCAAGAAGGTACAAGCAAATCTGGATTGGACCCGACCTCAGACACTGAAAGCCATCCAGAGATTGTTGGGCTTCGCCAATTATTATAGACGCTTCATTAAGGGATTTTCTACATTGCTGGCTCCCATTACAGCCTTGACCCGCAAATGTGCTAATCCTGCCCAATGGTCTGCTTTTCATCTTCTAAAACAGGCCTTTATCTCAGCACCTGTTCTTTGACAACCAGATCTGGACAGGCCTTTTTTGTTGGAAGTAGACACATCATCTGAAGCTGTGGGAGCAGTCCTGTCTCAACATTATGAGGACAATCGAGTCCATCCTTGTGGGTTTTTTTCTAAAAAATTCTCACCTGCCGAAAGGAACTCCACCATAGGTGAGCAAGAGCTACTAGCTGTAAAGTTGGCGTTGAAGGAATGGAGATAGTTACTAGAAGGCACTATGTTACCATTTACTGTATTTACAGACCATAGAAATCTCCTATTTTCCAAAAACCTTCAATGTGGGAGTCCTTGTTTGGCCTGCTAGACAATATTCTTTGCCAGGTTTCAGTTCACCCTGACCTTCCGGTCTGGAGCACTTAATCAGAAGGCTGATGCCCTATCGAGATCTTTTCTCTGTGATGATCAATCTGAAAATCAAAGCAATACCCCTGTCTTGGAATCAAGAGATTTCACCACAATACAGGTTCAGCCTCCTACAGGAAAATCGTTTGTGGCCCTGGAATTAAGGAAGTGTCTTCTCACTTGGGCATGTTACTCTCACTTTGCAGGGCACTCAGGCACTCGGAAGACCTTTGGATTTCCTGAAAAGACAGTATGGGTGGCCTTCTATGAAGGCAGATATAATGTAGTTCATCTCTTCCTGCTCCTCCTGTGCCCAGCATAAATCATCACGACATGTTCCAGCTGGGGAATTGCTTCCACTACCTACTCCATCACGTCTATGGACGCATCTCTCCATGGATTTCGTCACAGACCTGCCAGTCTCTCAAGGCTTCAATATAATCTGGGTTGCAATAGATCAATTCTCTAAGATGGTCCACTATATACCTTTGAAGAAGTTACCTTCTGCTCCTGACCTGGCACAGTTGTTCATTCAACACATATTTAGTCTTCATGGCATTCCTGCTGAAATTTTCTCTGATCGTGGTGTGCAGTTTCCTGCAAAATTCTGGAGGGCTTTGTGTTCTGTTCTTCAAGTGAAGTTAAACTTTTCCAAGGCCTACCATCCACAAAGCAACGACTCCACCGAGAGAGTTAATCAAGATCTAGAGACTTTCTTAAGAATCTTTATGACATCTTCCCAGGACAATTGGGCTACCTTGCTGCCGTGGGCCGAGTTTGCACATAATGCTTTATACCACTTGTCAACTAACCAAATGCCATTTCAGTATGTTTATGGCCTTCATCCTCATGTTCCCGAATTCCGAAGCCTCCCTGTTTTTGATGTTACGGCCGTGGAGGGCACGGTGTGGAATTTTACTGCCATCTTGACTCAAGTGCAGTCTGATTTGCTGAAGGCAATTTTGGGGCAGAGCAAAAATAAAACTTACAATATCATGTGGAGCATTTAAGGTCAAAATCTGCAAAACATGATATTTCAAGGACAAATTTAGATCATGCAATATTTTCTAAAAATATATGAAAAGTTCACTGATCTGTAGCTGTAGGATATGTCTTCAGCTGTTTACGATGAATAGAGGAAATTATATGAAAATTGCATTTTTTGGTGTGCAAATGAAACCACTTTTGCTTTGTGCTAATTTATAAAAAAAAATACAAGGTATATTAACATTGTGATATGAAAAGTGTGAAATAATGAAATCAAAACTGAGGCTAAAGAACACTAAATTGCATTGTGCCTTGTCCATGACACTTGACACTGTTACCATTGAAAGTACCAAGGCTGGTAGAAATAAATTAATAACAGAAAAAAACTGAAATAAATGTATTTGCATATGTATTTATATGTTACATTAATGCATGTAGAACCGTATGCTTTTTAATATCTTATTTTCTGTCTGGTTGTCAGTAGCTTAAAACTCTTGTGCTGAGTATGGGCTTTTTGACATAAAGTGAAAGAGTAATTTATTCGTAATCAAATGTTCTTTCTAAAAGTGTTTCAAGGATTATAATAATAGAATTTTATTTTAAATGACAGATGTGCAAATAGTCAATAATCATATTCATTGTTTGCTTTCAGCATGACAAGTAAGTGATTTTAATAGTATCCAAGAATCCAAAATTTGTTTGTCAGAATAAAAGGACAATTAAAGAAATTCACTCGGCAAGTATTTAGACACAAATGAATGGAAAATTGATCCATTTAAAATAAATATAAAATGCGGCACTTCATACAAAGTGAAAAATAATTTTGGATCCCCAATCACTATTTGCCTACTATTTCCTAGCTCCAACCTCAACTCTCTTTTTACAGGCTTCATCTACTCAGTTATTATACTCCTTGAGAATTGACTGCATTGCATGTGCGATAAATGATGCTCTTCTATTAATGCTGAATTGAATAAATAGAATTTATCCATGGGGATTTTCTGAGAGGGGGGAGCATGGTGTTTGAGGTTTTTGAAAGTTTTTGGGCATACCAAGCTGAGGCTGTGTAGAACGTGTACCATCTTCGCTCTGTGGCACATACCAAATATCAGGGCTAAATTTTTTTCATTTGGAATAATCTAAAGTTGAAAATGTAAGTGTTATTTTTCCACTTCCAGTTTGGTTTAAAGTGACAGTTTTCAGATTTTTTGAGGTGGTTTTGGTAAGGTATATCTCAGATTAAAGGATGATTTAAGACTTGGGGTTTTGTTTTGTTAGATCTTGTTTCAGTATAGGGCCTTCTAGGGAGAATTGGTATGTAAAGACACCAGATATATTGCTGGTAGACTAAATACCAACACTGGAATCCCGAACCATGAGGATTCTGTCTGGGGCTGGTAAGTACCCTAACCCTCCCCTCTCCCCGCATAACCCTAACCCTCCCTTAGTGGTGCCTAACCCTAACCTCCTCCTTTCCCTAGCCTAAACCTAACCCTCCCTGGGTGGGTGCCTAGCCCCAAGTCCCCCCAGGAGTGCCTAAAACTTACCCTCTCCCCTGTGACTAACAGCTAACACTCCCTGTTTACCTTCATTTGGGATGCTGGGCATCAGGATTTCAGCATCTGGCTAAAGATAGGTGTTGGTATTTAGATGCCTAACTTTAGAACAGAGTCGGGCTTCCAGCATCGGGATTATGTCATCCGGCATTGCGGACATTGTAAATAAAATTGCATCCCTTTTGGGGTTAAGGTTTTTGAGAAATGTACAGTTTTTTTAATAATTAGACAAAATCAGCTGCATTTTAGAGATATGGAATTTCAATTAGTTGCAAATGTCAAAGATAGCCATCTGCTGGGTGTACTTAGCATAGCTTCATTTGAGTGGAGCAATATGGCCAACCTCTCCTCACTATTAGAAATAATTCTGTTAGCTTGAGAATTAGCAGCATTTACATTATACAGTGGTGCTGGAGGGTGTTTTGGGTTTAGGTGGGGAAGACTGTGATTAGTAGCACTGACACCTCTCTAATTACTTAGGTTTTTCAGTGATGTGTGGTGCCAGAGGTTACTAATCAACACGTTGGCTCATTTGCATAGCCACACCCCCATGATGTACTGGCCAGATCCGAAGTACACTGCTGAAAGTCAGGTGTATTTGCAACTTCCATTTTGATCTGAGTTTGCTCATTTTACGTGCGTGTTTAAAAATATGATTTTTATTAAAATGTACATGTTGTTTTCTTTTCTATCAAAAGTATTTCTAAGTATGGCCGATGGTGTACTGAATATTATTTTAGTTTACCCCTGAGTTTTGCAGTTCCATTTGTGATTTCACACCCGTGTTTATTTCTGTCTCAAAAAACAGGCAAAACTCGCACTGTACTCTCTGTCAGACACAATGCTTAGTAAACTTACACCTAAGATTAGCAAATCTGTCACCGCACTGAATACACAGTTTAATTAGGTCCATGCAGGGCCAGGAGCTGCTACTCATAGAGGTTGCTCATTTGCATAGCCACACCTCCTTGGACTTGGTAAAAACCTTCAGCCATGTTGGAGACAAAGCTGGTGGTCCAGGGTGGCTTGTCAAATTCTCTGTTTCTATATTTTACAGCATAAAGATATTACCTATAAAGGTTTAAAATTCCAAAGACAAAAAAAAAATTTCACATGTCCTATTAAGCCTTTTTAACCATGATCAGAAGTTTCAGAAAAGTGTTGATGCTCTTGAACTCAAACTCCAAAAAACAATGAAATTCTGATTATTATGGCTAAAAACTTAATGGACGTGTTCCTTGCGCATTACAGATATGATATGCCATCACACCCTGAGGTTAACTGCAGATTCAGCTCTCTCATGGGGGTGTATTTACTAAAGTGCAATTTTATAGAAGTGGAAATGTTGCCCATAGCAACCAATCAAATTCTAGCTATTATCTTCTAGAAGGTTCAAGATAATTGATAAGTAAAATCTGATTGGTTGCTATGGGAAATAACTCCACTTCTACTTTTTAAACTTGCACTTTAGTAAATATACCCCATGGAGTGAGATTGCGGTCACTCACAAAATGGTGGAGCTTCTAAATCACAGATTTGTGTGCTTTCTGGATTGTACACATGCAGACCATGTAACTGAAGGTTTGAACATCTTTAAAACACAAAATAGAGGCCCACGAGCTGCACTACTCTATCCCCAATCCATGGCATTCTGTCTCTCTGTGCTACAGTCTTCCCCGACAACTATGCTGCTTCTCCCCATGTGTGTTGTTGTCCCCCCTCCACTATATGCACTGTTATCCCTCCCCCATGCACGCTGCTGTTTCCCCTTTTCCAACTCTGTCACCTCAGCTGAGACACTCTGTACCCACATCTGTTTTGCTCTGTCTGCCCCCTACATACATGCCACTCTGTTCCCCCAATCTACACTGCTCTGTCTCCTACCATCCATGCCACTTTGTCTTCCAACAACACATTGACTAAGTGATGTTTCAATTAAAGTAGGGAATGAGTCCTACAATGGAAATAGTATTTCACTACTAATGGAGGTAATGGGGACAGATTAGGAAACAAGGAGTAAATGTGACATGGGTGCTGTTTGGGATATGGGGAGTCAGTGGGCTGTAGTGTGATGAGTGTAAGATGGATAGTAAGTAAGATGTGAAAACTGGGTAGGTATTTAAAAGGCTCAATGACAGTTGCAATGTGGGAATTTGTACAGAAGTCAAGATTGATTTTGGCTTTGGGGAATGGGATGTATGGATGGAGCATAACAGTGAGTAAGATAGTTTCCTCAATTAAGCAAGATGTTTGTGGGAGCTGAATGTTGATACTGAATGAGATGGATATAAGTATTGAGAAGGATGTTGGAACCCAGTGGGATTGTTGTGGTAACTCAGTGGAAGTGACAGAATGGGATGGTTGTAGAAACTGATTATGATGTGTGTGCCATATAACTGCTCAGACATTCAATTGCATAGACTGCATGTCTGTATTACAGTGAGTACACAAATTTGAGAATTAGCAGCTTCACAAATTTGGGAGTGATGGCAATCTCACTCCCTGAGAGAACTGAATCTGCAGTTAAACACAGGGTGTGATGGCATGCCATATCTGTGTATTGTGCAATGAATATGCATGTTTATTAAGGCGTCAGCATGAAATATCTGAATTGTATATATATATATATATATATATGATATAGAATGCACACTCGTGAGTAATATAAAAGCAGTAATTTTACTTGTAATAAAAATTATGTACATTTAACAGTAGTCAGCATATCAACACATAACAGGCACAGGATTAAATGCACAGTCACCAGTAGCACTACTTGGAGGACCAGTGTTCTGTGTCCACATTCAAAGCTGCCAGAAAAACTCTTTTATATCATAGCATCTCACATCCTCTGGCCACGCCCAATACATTTTGTCATTCTGTTCTCATCAGGTGGGTGAGATGGATAGATATATTATATATGATAATGTAATAATCAGTGGTGTAACTAGGGTATTTGGATCCCAGGGCAAGTAGAAAATACCCCCCTCTATGTGCACACACTGAAAATGGGCATGGTCACATGCCACAAGGGGTGTGGCCACTGAAAAATGTGACACACTTTTCTCATCACTCTGGGAACATTCCTTTCCATTTCATATGGACCTTAATGCCCCCTGTAGTAGTGATCCTCTTGCAATGCCCACTGTAGTAATACCCCTTATGCAATGTCCCCAGTAGCAGCGTCCCATATAGTAGTGCCCTTTATACAGCCCAGTAGTACCATTCATACAGTGCCTCCAGTTGTGCACCCTTATACAGTGCCCCTTATGAAGTTTCCGCAGTAGTGCACCCTTATACTGTGCCCCCGATGCATTGCCCCTTACACAGTCCCCCTATGCAGTGCCCCTTACACAGTCCCCCTATGCAGTGCCCCCAGTAGTGGTCCCCATTATGCAGGCCCCCAGTAGTGCCCCTTATACAGTACTCCCAGTAGTGGTCCCCCTTTAGGCAGACCCAAGTAGTGCCCCTTATACAGTGCCCCAGTAATGATCCCCCGATGCAGTGCCCCTTATAAAGTGCTCCCCATAGTGGCCCTCCCTATTCATTGCTCACAGTAGTGATACAGTGCCAGTAGTGCCCCTTACATAACACACACAGACATACACACACACACAAAACACTGACTTACCTTACCTGAATCCCTGCTCCTGCTGTGCCCACCACTGTCTGCTCCTCCATTCTCCTGCTTGCTCCTGCTTGGTACTGTGGGAGAGACATCATGATGTCTATCACATCACCCACTGCAGGAGCCGGAAGGCGGAGCTCATATGTGAGCTCCAGCCCAGCTCTGGCAGTGGGCACAACAGCCAGTGAGAGTCTATCTGATGCTCATTGGCTGCTGAAACACACACATTGCTGCCAAGTAGTGTGAGTGTACTACCCAGCACCGGTGGTAATGTGGGTGTAACTGTGTAGTACATACCGCACTCACTGTGGTCTGCACTACACTGTCTGACAAGGGAGGACCTGTGCAATGGCTGTCAGCACGCCCTCCCACCCCCTGCTGCTGGTCCCACGGCACCCAGGGTATGAGCCCTGGTGGCCCTGCCCTAGTTACGTCACTGGAGATAATGCAGCCAATATTGCAGATTAATTTTTCTTTAAATGGTATGCTAGGGGCATATTCAATTAGGAGCAAAAAGTCCCGTACTTTTCATGTGCCAGACTTTTCACCAACATCGCTGGTTTGCCATATGAAAAAGTATTGCGCTTGTCACCGTTTATCCCTGTAAATAATCTAAAACGGGACCTGGAGAATCTGACACGGCAAAAAATCCTGTCAAATGTGGCAAAATCAGCCTAATACCCCCAAAATTGGGGATCACTCTAGATACCTCTGATTAGCTCTGGTGAAGTTATTTGGGGTTCTTAAATGCTCTCAATAGCTGCTTATTATCATATTTGCAGAAGTGGTGAAGAATAGCATTTAGCAGGGTTTTCTTGCAGAAAAAATGTGGTCCCAGCAAATTAGGGGTACACGAAATGGGTGCTAGCATATTTTAAAGTTGCTAAAGTAAAGTTTTAAAAAATTTAAAAAATCCACCAGCCGCAACCACCTCCAAAATTAAAAACACTTTGGGCATACTTGGGGACCCCCCTGGAGTCTATTTCGCTAGTTTTTAAATTTGTCCCCCAACTTTGGACTTTTTTGCCCCCAAAATGAATGTACTTTTTTTGGGGTCATCTAAAGTATTTTTAAACTTTTTTTTGATGCAGTTTACCTTTGACGGACTGTCCCAAGAGTGCAGGGGTTTTTTCTGAAGTTTACACCCCATAACATCAATTCTGCACTTTTTTTGGACACCTATTCATAGGCAAAACATTTTTGCCGGTTCCATTGTATAGAGTTTCTGCACCAGCGAAAGTCTCCGGAATTAAAAACGGAGGAAACTTTTTGCATGGCGAAATGATGTCACTCGTGATACTTTGAAAACGGCTTTTTGCACCTAATTGAATATGGCCCTAAGTCTGTTTGGTTTCCAATATGTATGTTATAAGGATAAAATGGATGGTGTTAAAGCCAAGCAATAGCAGAAACACAGATCTACTGTAAAAGGATCTGTGTTTGGAAATTTGGAGTGTTATTTTAAGTTTAAGTTACTGTATGTAACAGATAGAGAATACAGGCAAACTTATCAGAAATGGTTCACTACCAATCTCTGTAACTATCTTAAAGAGCCATTTGAAAAAAAAAAATACTTTGTAAAAATGTGCAAACTTACAGACAATATAGCAAAAATATTAAATTAGTAATTAATTTTAGGTTGAGCCTCCCTTTCTGACACCCTACCCATCCTGTCTGATTGTAGCTGATGATGTGCCAGTTTGTAAATTTTTGCTTTGGCCCTGTTGCTTCCTAAGTATAAAAAGTTGGGGCTTTGTTTGGTCCCTGAATGGCTTTGGTTAATTCCACCAGCCTCCAATCAATGTTTTCCACCATTGTGTCACATGTGAACTGGGATGCTGTTGTTGCCCTTGTAACTTTTCTTAGTTGGGAGTTGGTGGACACAAATTGCCTTGATTGGTCCAGAATAAAGTCCAACTGAAGCTGGCAAAACTCCTCTGTATACATTTTCATTTTATTCATATTATGCTAATCTATGTAAGTGAATTTTCAAAACATTGACTCTTTCCTGAACTTATAAATGCAGTTTTAAATCTTTTTATTCAGCTACATCCTCTAAAAAGACAAGTATTAATTTGTTATTTCCCCACAGTCTTATAAATGGGATGCCATATCAAATGAATAATGTTACCCATTAACATCTGCTGCACAATGAAATATATGATCAGATAGTCATAGGATTTAAACAAAAGATTTAAATGATTTCAGATACGCTTAACGGCACAAACCTCCTAGCATTGTCAATCGACATGTTATCCAGAGGCAGGGACAATTTTTCAAGAACCTGTTGAAAATTGAAACTGGATAAAAAAAATGAGTGAATAAATCTTTCTGCTCCATGCTGTTTACAGCATGGAGCAGAAAGAATGAATCTGTGTATCTTCCATCATCTCTATGTACATACAGTTTAAAAGATGCAAACAACATACTAGCATATTCAAAATGGCTTTTTGTCTGAAAAAGGCAGACATGTGAGCATAAGCAATTTCAATTACAACTGTATAGAAAAGATGGTAACTACGTGTAAACAATTTTGAAAGTAAGGGATATACGGTCAGGTCCATAAATATTGGGACATTGACTGAATTTTCATATTTTGGTCTCTATTCACCACTACTGCTTTAACTGCAGACTTTCAGATTTAACTTGTGGGTAATTACATCCAAATCAGGTGAACGGTGTAGAAATTACAATGGTTTCTATATGTGCCTCCCACTTTTTAAGGGGTCAAAAGTAATGGGACAAACTAAACAATCCTAAATCTCACTTTCACTTTTTAATACTTTGTTGCAAATCCTTTGCAGGCAATTACAGCCTGAAGTCTGGAACGCATAGACATCACCAGACGCTGGGTTTCATCCCTGGTGATGCTCTGCCAGGCCTCTACTGCAAATGTCTTCAGTTCCTGCTTGTTCTTGGGGCATTTTCCCTTCAGTTTTGTCTTCATCATGTGAAATGCATGCTAAATTGGATTCAGGTCAGGGGATTGACTTGGCCATTGCATAACATTTCACTTTGTAGCCTTAAAAAACTCCTTGGTTGCTTATGCAGTATGCTTCGGGTCATTGTCCATCTGCACTGTGAAGTGCTGTCCAATGAGTTCTGAAGTATTTGACTGAATATGAGCATATAATATTGCCTGAAACACTTCAGAATTCATTCTGCTGCTTTTGTCAGCAGTCACATCATCAATAAATACATGGGAACCAATTCCATTGGCAGCCATACATGCCCACGCCATGACACTACCACCGCCATGCTTCACTGATGAGGTGGTATGTTTTGGATCATGAGCAGTTCCTTTCCTTCTCTTCTCTTCCCATCATTCTGGTACAAGTTGATCTTTGTCTCATCTGTCCATAGGATGTTGTTCCAGAACTGTAATGGCTTTTTTAGATGTTGTAAGGCAAACTCTAATCTGGTCTTCCTGTTTTTGTGGCTCACCAATGGTTTGCATCTTGTGGTGAACCCTCTATATTCACTCTTGTGAAGTCTTCTCTTGATTGTTGACTTTGACATATATACATCTACCTCCTGGAGAGTGTCCTTGATTCGGCCAACTGTTGTGAAGGGGTTTTTCTTCACCAGGGAAATAATTCTTCAGTCATCCACCACAGTTGTTTTCCGTGGTCTTCCGGGTCTTTTGGTGTTGCTGAGCTCTCCGGTGCGTTCTTTCTTTTTAAGAATGGTCCAAACAGTTGATTTGGCCACACCTAATGTTTTTGCTATCTCACTGATGGGTTTGTTTTGATTTTTCAGCCTAATGATGGCTTGCTTCACTGATAGTGACAGCTCTTTGGATCTCATATTGAGAGTCGACAGCAACTGATTCCAAATGCAAATGTCACACCTAGAACCAACTCCAGACCTTTTACCTGCTTAATTGATAATGAAATAATGAGGGAACAGCCCACACCTGTCCATGAAATAGCTTTTGAGTTGATAGTCCCATTACTTTTGGACCCTTAAAAAGTGGGAGGCACATATTGAAACTGTAGTAATTCCTACACCGTTCACCCGATTTGGATGTAATTACCCTCAAATTAAATCTGAAAGTCTTCAGTTAAAGCACATCTTGTTTGTTTCATTTCAAAGTCATTGTGGTGGTGAATAGAGTCCAAAATCTGAAGATTCTGTGAATGTCCCAATATTTATGGACCTGACTGTATTTACTAATGTACGGGATTATAAGGGTTTGGTACGGGATGCCAGTTCTTGGAATCCTGGTGGTCAGAATCTTTACAGGGTTAGGATACCGACACTTGTTGACACTTGTCAGTCAGTATCCAGTATCCTAACCCTACCCCTCCCTCCCCAATGCCTAAACTTAACCTCCCTTCTAGTGCCTTAACCTAACCTCCCCCTTCTCGCACCTCTAAACCTAACCCCTCCCCCTTAGTGTCCAACCCTAACTCTCCCCCTAGTACCTAACCCTCCAATTAATCCCAGTACTTACTGGTGCCGGCATCCTAAGAGCCAGTCTTCTAATTGTCTGTATTTTGACCGCATCCCATTTATAGAATTGGAGGTGTTGCCCATAACAACTAATCATATTCTAGCTATTATCTTCTAAAAACTGCTAGATAAAGAAGTAGAAACTAATTGGTTGCTCTGGGCCGCACCTCCCAGTCTGTAAACCCACACTTTAGTAAATATACCCATAAGTCTTCAGTACAATGAGTCATGGCTTAGGAATTAGTCCTTAAATGCTTTTACCATAATCCTTTAGATTTTGTGTGCATGACTGTTAAAAAATCTATCAAGGTACCTATTTATATATTTTTTTTAATTCAAGTCCATTAGAAGAAAACAGGTTAAAATATATCCCTCAATACTGAATCCAAAAAGCTGTTTCAACCTGCCAATGAGAGACTTGAGCCGCAGGTCCCCTCAAGTAGGGGATGCAGCAGGTGCCTGGCAAAAACAGACATAGCGCTTACAGCAGGCAAATATCCAACAACATGAGGCCAGAATACTGGGAATGAATAAACCTGCTACAGCAGTAAAAGTAACCTCAACAATACAGAATGACTGGGTACCGAGCTCAGAATACAACTCTAAAGTGTAAATACAGCTCTTAAAATGGAACTATGTTGGTACCAAAGAAGGGGGAGAGGGAACCATCTCAGCCAGGTGCTGCACCATATGCCTGAAGGTACAACCAATACCCCTGACCAGCTGATCCATTTTACAGCACTGCAATTTACACAAAATTACATCAGTACTCAAATTAATGTTGCGAGAATCCAAGTCCAAAACCCATAACCTTAGAGTAACCAATTCCCGAAAACTATGCACATGCCAAGCAGAATAAAAGGACCTCAAAACAAAAGTCAACAGCAACCTGCAGAACAGCCAACAATCTAGCAATCAACTTCAAAACTAGGAGACTGCAGGGATGGTATGATGGGCCCAACCTTTTTAGAGTCATGAGCACAAGAAAACTCTCAGGGATAAGTTCACTAATAATCATGTTTAGTCGAGATTGCAATCTCGTGCGAGTTTAGCATGTTTTTTCAACTCGCAAATTTACTAATGTGAACTTGCAGGAAACAGACATCAAAACACGTACGAGATTAAAAAGCTTGGCCAAACTCACAAGTACTTTCCATAGGAAGCAATACAACACACAAATTTACTAAGAATTGAGTTTTGAAACTGGCACGGGAAATGACCAAACTCACCCCAAAATAAACGTTTCAAATAGTCGACCTCCTCAGGTGAGTGTTTGTATGAGTTTGGAGGTGTTCACAGGTGTTTCTACTTGCAAATACTAGGAACACAATGATAATGCCTATAAAAGGGGCTAAAGCTGCTTCATTGATTTCTGTGCAGTTAAAATATTTCTGTAGCACTGCTATGAACTACTTGTGGCTGAGATTTCAGAGGTTCTACCGCCAGGCTGAAAACAACCAGGAGCAAGAAACTGAGCAGGCTCAGGAGGTAATGCAGACACCATAAAGGCTGTGCAGGCCACATTTTTTTAGGAGGAGTTGTTAGAACTTGAACACATTGGCCAATGGCGAGGTCATACAGATATTCTGGCTGAACCGTAATATATTCCATCTGTGTGACCAAGTCAAATTGGACCTAGACCCTGACACAGCATGTTCCCACTCTGTCTCAGGCCTGCATAAGCTTCTGGCTGTGCTGCACTTTCTGGCTACTGGGAATTTTCAGTCTGTCACTGGTAGTTCTTGGAATATTCAAGTCCATATTCTCCTGCTACCTTACCCAGGTACTGGTGGCATTTCAGCCATTAATGGATTCTGTCATCTGCTTCCCTAGCTATGAGATACAGTGGCATGCAGTCAGGGTAGGTTTTTATAGCATTGCAGGCATGTCAAATGTCTTGTGTGCTATTGACTCCACAGACATTGAGCTGAGACCACTTAGAGGCAGGGTGCACATCTACTTTAATAGGCATCATGCCCATTCCACAAACATGCAGGTGGTTTGTGATGCAAAAATGAGTGTGAGTGTGAGTATGGTAGTCGGCTACCCTGGCTCATGTCATGATGCCTTCATTCTCAGTCATTCATCCATTCATGATCATTTTGAAGCTGGAATAATGCATGAGTGATTGTTGCTGGGTCAGTACCTTTGTCAGTGGCACTTTACTCTGTATCTACATGCTTATATATTTATGTCATGGCTGCCACCAATTGAGACTCCTGGGAGGAGGCAGGCCTACTAGGCACAATAAACTGGGGTGGCTTTAGGAATGACCTTTTCATGAAATCTCGGTAGCACAGAATAAAAGTAAATACAATTTATTCACAGGAAAAATATAATAGCAACGTCTCACATAAAGTCTCAACAACAAAGAGGTTCACATAAGAAATAATAAGTATAGGAGAAAACCCCCATATATGGTCTTTAACACAGAAGAGCTAATATGGTAGGGAACCCAGAGTCCAGTATGAGGCTAAGACCTCAGGATGGTATAGAGGAGCTTCACCAGGGTGGAGCCCTGTAGTGATGGAAATCCAGAGCAGAGTGAGCCCTGTGATGCTGTGAGGATGAAGCAGGGTTGAGCCCTGTGATGCAATGAGGTCAGAGCAGGGTTGAGCCCTGTGATGCGATGAGATCAGAGCAGGATTGAGCCCTGTGATGTGGTGAGGTCGGAGTAGGGCTGAGCCCTGTGATGTGAATAGGTTGAAGCAGGGTTGAGCCCTGTGAAGCGGTGTGGTTCAAGAACAGGGTTGAGCCCTGCGGTGTGACTAGAATACGGAACGGGGTTGAGCCCCACAATGCGGTGATGATAACTGTAATGGTGCAGTTGACAACTGTAATGAAGATGGGTTCGATGTCCGCATAAGTAAGAGACAACATGCAAAGTAAATAGTGGAGCAAAAGGTGAAACCACAGCAGTGGAGCAAAAAGCAGTACTTAGGCAATGGCTATGCTGAGCTCTGTAGTGCAGCTGGTAACTGGCATCATAAGTTTAGTTCGAACATGAGCGGAGATATAGCAAACTCCACAGCAACCCACAGGCACAGCAGGGATTTGGCAGGAGTCCAAGAAAGACCTGAAAGTAACATTGCACAGACACTGAGACACAGTTAGTAACGGGCTTTATACTAGAGGTCTGTAATCCATAGGAAGTTCAGAACATGTGAACCAACTGGAATCAGGTTTGAAATAATGACCAATCTAGGAATCCCTCAACCTGACAACACCTTGGAAACAGATGACCACTTTAACTCTCTATCCGCTGTATGTGATGAACGCCATCAAGCAGGATAGCTCGCCCAATGACCACAAAGGAACTTTGGAAAAAGTAATCTATCTTTATGTATTGAAATAGTCCCAGTCCTGACAATTTATTAATTATTTTACTGTGTTTTACTTTCAGGTGTTCCAGGGTATGGGTGTCTTAGTTGGCTTCTGACTCCATTGTCACTTCCGGACTCTCCTGCTGAGCATAATTATAATCATGCACATAAGTCTACTCGAGCGTAGATTTGGTCTGCTAAAAACTCTGGCCCTCATTCAGAGGTGGTCGCAAGAAGCGATCGCTCTCTCTGAATAAGGGCAGGCACTTCTTTTTTTTCTGTGCAGCCTCCTGGTCGCTAGCTAAGCTGTGGGTTACCACCCACAGCTTAGTGACCAACCAGGGTGATGGTCATGATGGTCAAGACCATCGAGACCATCGGGGCTTGCGACAAGACCCTAAGGTTGGGTCTCGGCAACCGCAAGCCCCAGGGAGCTTCCTGCTCTGATCGAGCAGGAAACTCCCCACTGACATCACTGTTAATGTCAGTGCGGTTGCACACAAAATGGCAAGCATTCTGTCAGGAATGTCTACATTTGTGTAACTACCCCGCCGCCCCTCCTACAAAATGGGGTGAGCTGTCGATCAACATCGACAGCCGCCCCTTTTGTAGTGAGCTCCAGAGCGATAGAGTTTCTCTCTCTCGCTCTGGGGCTTGTGCATGTGCAGTGCGGCCGCTGCATGTGCGCAGAACCAAAACATCGAGTCGGTTGCGAGCATTCAGCGCTTGCAACCGACTCTGAATGAGGTCCTCTATTCCAATGTCTAGATAAATCATGTGGCAGTGGCATAACCAGGACAGGTCGGCCAGGGCTCATGCATGGGAAGGCATTGCCAGCTGTGGTCAAGGTGCAATTAAAAAAAGTGAGTGCGGTCCACACTATACAGTAACACACACCGCTGCTGGCACTGAGTACGTAGTACACTAGTATTGCCCGGTGGCAGTGTGTGTGTTTCAGCAGCCAATGAGAGTCAAACAGACTCTCTATGGCTGCTGCACCCACTGCCAGAGCCAGGCTGGAGCTCACTAATGAGCTCTGCCTTCTGGCTCCTGCAGTGGGTGATAGGAGAGATGTCATGATGTCTCTCCCATAGTACCGAGAAGGAGGATGGAGGAGTGGGTAGTGGCAGGCATGGCAAGAGCGGGCATTCATAGTTTGTGTGTGTATAATTTTTGTGAGATATATGTTTGGGGCACTACTGACTGGGGGCAATGTATAAAGGAACTGTATCACTACTGGGGGCACTACATAGGGAGGACCACTACTGGGGGCACTCTATATGGGGCACTGCATATAGGGGACCACTACTAAAGGTATTTTATAAGGTGCCCTGCATAGGAGGGAACTCTACTGGGGGCACTACTGGGGGCACTACTCCTGGGGCACTGTATAAAGGGCCCTACTAGTGGCACTGTATAAGGGGCACTCCATAGGGGGGAACACTACTGGGGGCACTGTCTAAGGGGCACTGCATAGGGGGGAACACTACTCGGAGCCTGCATAAGAGGGACCACTACTGGGGGCACTGTATCAGTGGCACTACTGGGGGCATTGCATAAGTTGGACCAATACTGGGGGCACTGCATAGGCAGGACTGTATAGGGGCACTACATGGGGCACTGCATAGGTGTGCACTGTATAAGGGGCACTACTGGGGAACAACTACATGGGACACTGCTACTGGGGACATTGCATAAAGGGCACTAATACAGTGGTCATAGCAAGAAGGGCACTACAACTAGGGGCATTAAGGTGCATATGGAATGGAAAAGAATGTTCCCAGAGTGATGAAAAACAGGGGGTGTCATCTTGACATGTCCCCATTTTAAGTGGCCACACCCCTTGTGGCATGTGGCCATGTCCACTTTAAGGCTTGTGCAGATAGGGGAGGGGGGATCCATTTTTCATCTTGCCCTGGGCTACAAATACCCTAGATCAGCTGCTGACCTTTGCATAATTTGTTTTTGTAACAGCAGCTCCTGGTTGATTATGTTTAGACAGTGAGCAGGCAGGGGACTCTGGGCCTGAGTCAGACCCGCTCACGAGCACTATTGTGCTCACAAGCGGGTCGATGGTGGCCCAGCGCGCATGCTCATGACAGAGCCGGCTTCGTCGTGCGTATGCGTGAGACCCGGATAGCGATGGACAAACCGGTGCTCTGGGTCTCGTACCAAAGGGGGCGTGCTGTCGATGTTGAGTGACAGCATGCCCCCTTTGGTGGGCATGCCAGGGGAGTGAATGCCCAAACGGAGGCATCCCCATGTGAACGCCTCCGTTTGGGGCGGCCCCACTGATATCACTCGTGATGTCAGTGGGAGAGATTTTGGCTCTGTGAGGGGCGAAATCTCTCTGGGGCTTGAGGCAATGAGACCCTACTACAAGGGTCTCGTCGCAAGCCCGACGGTCGCGATGGTCTTGACCATTGCGACCATCTTCCTGGCCGCTCGCTAGTGGCCCACAGCTATGCGAGTGGCCAGGAGGCCGCTCTAAAAATCAAGAAGGCCGGCCCTGATTCAGAGCGAGCACTCTGTTAGAGCATCCGGCTCTGAATCAAGGCCTCTGTTGTATCTGGTGACAATTTGGTGACACAGGGTGGGAGGCAGATAAGGCTACAGCTTATCAGTCAGCATTTCAACAGTAAGTATCATCTATTTTTTGTTTAAATTAACCTAACCCTGTTTTTTTCTCGCAAGAATGTAATATCACCTTGTATTTGTGTTTTAATTATTTGCAATACTATACAGGTTAAGGCCCTCATTCAGAGCCGTTCGCTATTTGCGGTCGTTCGTTCAAAAACAAGGGGTGGCTATTCAAATGATCCGTTCGCACATTGCAGTCTGTTCACACCTCTAAGTCTGAACGAGTGAGCAAAACATACGCTCGTTTATTTGTTAAAAACGCCCCCTGGCCGCTCGCACCATACGTCATGTCCGCTATTTATTAGATTAATTGAGTACATCGTACAGCGTATGAACTGCTCGCTATTCTTGCGGTTGGTTTTTTCAACCACTATTTTGCGAGCAGTTCTGAGTTAAAAAAAAACAAGTGACGTGGTCAATGACGCTGCTGTATTAATTATGCACTCCCTTAAAACGCCTGTTTTGACCTTAAAGCACGCCTGCATTCGAATTCCACTCCGCCGTTTTCAAGCACCTTCCCCTGTTACCACCCACATACGCCTCATTCTGTCACTCAAAATAGCAGGCACTCGCTATATAGCTTACAAACGATTTTCGGGGGAACTGACTGGTTCGCGCATGCGTACTAAAAACCGTACGCATGCACAGATGTGCGAACATCGCTCGGAACGAGCGTACTGCCGCTAGCAAGCGGATCTGAATGAGGGCCTAAGTTAGTATTTGGTCAAGTCATACATCACAAATGTTATGTGTTCATAATGTATGCCACATTACATTTGACAATATACACTTTTTTATGGTTTCTTACCTGCCTAGGCCACCTCCCAAAATAATCCTCTTTCATTAAAATAGCAGCATTGTTAGACACTTCTACTATGGTACAATTGGTAAGGCTACAAACATTTTGATGTGTCTTTGTAAAAAAGGTTTGTGTGCATTGAAATCTATATAGATCAAGTACTATGCATTCTGGTACCCAGGATATCTATAACAAAAATAACTTGAGGCAAATCAAAACCACACTTTGGTTATTGTTCTTAATTGCAAATGTGTTTTTGATGACACTTAACCACTTTGTAAACTTTTTCATACAATAACCAAAAGTAAATTTTTTTTCAAGTGGTACAAATGTTAAAGGGCCTATATGGCAAATATTTCTGACATAGGGCCTGATTCAGCAAGAACTGCAACTGCGAATGCAATATTGTTTATGCACGCAGTCTCACTGCGATAGTATACTAATCCATTGTGATTGCTATGCTGCCGCAGCACAACATATGGCTGCCCACTTTACCTTTCACATATCCGTAATCCTTAGCAAGACAGCGAAACCATCAGTGCTATCGAGTACCATCGCAGCCTCACGTACACTTGCACAAATTCTGACCTTACTCTGGAATTGCTAATTCCACGCACACTATGAATACTCAGGCTGCATGAGGCATTTCAGTTGATAATTTATGCACGCCCATACAACGGTGTTTAAACACACTGGCACTCCTGTGTTTCGCCGACCACCCCCCTTCATCACCCACAATCAGCACTTCCTGTCAGTGACTCTGCCATGGGTCTGCAAAGTCACTGTGATTGCAGTCCAGATCTCAGTGGCCGGTTCACGCACACAAGCACTGCGATGCATGCACAATACGCAACATTCGGCCAAATATGTGCATTGTAGCAGTTGGGATCCTTGCTGAATCAGGCCCATAGTACATTATTTTAACAAGAAGGTTGTCTTTATGTATAATTCAATTACATTTGAAACCAAACGTGTGCTTAATAATATAAACATTATTTTGAAAAAATTTTCCCACAGCAATATGAGCTCCATAAAAAGGGTATTTTTTAATGTTCTTCGAAAACAATTTGGGGTTATGTTACCTAAAATCCTTTATTTCTAAAATGTCAGTTTGAAGCATAAAGGTTATTTTCACAATGAGTACATGTAAAATGTGTTATTACACAGTGTGTGTTGATTAGCAAACCTACATGTACCTTTCTGACAAAAATATTTATATAAACATTGTGTGCACACAATATAATGTTTTTCAGATGTGCACATACTGTAAGTGTCATATAATTACAGAAAAATAGAGTGTATATTCTGAAAAAGTGCAAAAAAGAAACACTTGCATGTTACCTTTATGTATGTGTTTTAATTATTAATCTAAAATATAGTATACTTTCAAAGTATAAAACATACATATGATTTGTGAGCACATAACAGTTTATACTCAATATAAAGTATTTTGTACACAAACATTTTTTGGTAAATTGTAAGGTTACAACAAATGATCAGTTACATATTTAGGGCAACAAATTAACTTAGAGGCAATAAGAGCAACTTATACACAATAATAATGGATTTGGTTTGTGCCTAACATAATTTTTTAAAACCTACCACTAGGTGGAACTTTACCACCCCAACATACTTGCATTCCATCTCTAGTGTTGGTAGTACGTCTTGGTGGTGTTGTTGCAGGTGTATTTGGCTGTGAAGTGCTGGCTCCATTAGTGCTAGTGTTTAGATCAGGTAAGTGCCCCAAGATTTGAGTGCCAAAATGAATCATTGTGGCATTTACAGTATGTCACGTAGAGCAGTGTTCTGGTTCTCCAGCAAATGCAAAAAACTTGCATGAAAATGGTTGTTTGCTTCATGATACTTTTCTTGGTTTTCCTGCATCAATAAAAGGGTTGTTTAGAACCTACTATTGCCCTCTATAATTTGTTCAAGGCAGTTTGCTAGCAGTGTGTGTTGGACTATCCAGACATGGATCTATTGCACCTGTGTGAATGTTTGCTTAACATATTAATTTGGCTAACGTGGGTGGTCATCAGATTATGCTGCTGCTTCTGATACTCTAACATAGCTTGGTAATAGGACAGGTCTGACTGTGCAGGAGGAGGAGGAGGTGGAGTAGGGGTTGGCTGTAGTACTGGTGTTGTCTGATGTTCTGTTTGCTGAGTTTGCATTGATGGACTCACAGGTACCATTTTCAGAGTAGCCATATTATCATCTGCTCTGCAGGTTCCACATTGCTGATGTCTTCCATGGGATCTGCATGTGTGTGCCATGCAAGTCTTCAAAAGAGAAATGGGTAAGTATTGTTTGCTTCAAACATAATTTATCGAAATACACAAACCACTTTAAGGCAAAATTTTGCTTTCTTTGTATGCTGGAGAGACTAACAATTTTTTTTCTCTTACTAACCCCTCATGAAGTGATGATTTAGCTTAAAAGTGGTTTTACCAGCAGTAGGTTACATGCAAATGTCCAGGGCCAGTCTGGCCATTGGGCACCTGAGGCAAATGCCAGAAGGGCCAATGGCCAGATGGGCTGGTTTAGCCGAGCACAGGCTTACCCAGCAGCATAACCTCCTGGGTCAGCAAGAGGTTTTATCTACTGTAGTGTGCGACCAAAGTCATGTCAAGATGTCATGACGTGGCTGGTAGCCAAGCTCCATGGCGATGGGGCCAATGAAAATCTGGGTGGGTGGGCGGATGCTATTCAGACAGCTCCTTAGAGCTGGCAACATGCAGGGGTGCTCGGCAGCCAAGCCTTGGTTACTGCTATGTGCAATCACATGATTACATACTGATGTTTTTCTCCTACTTAGACTTTGTGCCCTGTCTTTGTCTTGCCCCTCTGCCTTAGAGCTTCATCACTGCTGTCTGAACTACTCAATAGGGCTGCTTGAGCAGCAACCTCCTCACCTCACTCTCTCTCTGCCTCTCCTGTGCCCTGGACATATTCCTAACCACCTCCCTACAGAAAACAACAAAAAACAAACAAACAAATCTCCTCTATTACACACACACACACACACACACACACACAAAACCCTGACAGGACAAATATAAAACCACAATGGAGAAATAAAATGTAGACAAACAGATAACTAATAAAGACCTCAAATAAGCATAAAACAACTTTTACACACCAAACAGCAATCAAATTCACTAGCACCAAACTCTCCTACACCACTAAACACACTCCTCACTATGCAAACTCCTACCAACAAAACCCTCAAATGTTAACCTGTTTGGGGCCATTTTATATGCTTGGCCATTGTGTATATGACATGTGACTGATTCAACCAATCACAATACTTTCTTAGGAAAAAACATGCAATCTCGCACGTTTTTAAAACTTAATTCTGTTCTCTTACGTACTTCTTGTTTCATGGGTTTTAAAACTACATGGACATTTGCACTCGAGAATGGACTCATGCGAGTTTTGACAATAGATACATGACCAAACTCAAAACCATTCATCATCGGAAAACCAAATTGTCGAAAACTCACTTCTTGGTACAGTAAATTTGCGAATTATATCTATGAAAACTCCTGGGTGTTTGTGCAATTAATCTCAACCAAACACGATTTTTAGTAAATTTATCACTTAGTGACACCTGTCTGTCTAAGAAACCAGTAAAAATAAGTAATGTCGGCTAAGCATATGACAACTACTGCTCTAGAGCTGTTTCAAAGATAATGATCGCATGCCAAAGACAACATCGCCTGTTCTTACATCTCAATCTGAAAAGGTAACAGTTTTCCATACTGGGAGCTGTGGGCACAGGGCATGTCCCTCCATGCTTCCTTCACCCACCTTAACCATCAAGGGAGCCAAGCTCTAAAGCCTATTAAAATGAAAAAGAGAGTAGAGTCAGAAAGAATATGTCTGTCTCAAAACAGTATGTTGCAGTCACAAAAGGAGACAAACAGCCAGCATCAAAGCAGCAAAGAGCCTTGCTGATGGTTGATATACTGGACTGTGCCCATATATTCATACCCAAACACAATGTTCCAATTGTGCAATCAGTCTCCCCACAGATCCAGTTTCACAACTATGGGAAAAAGTTTCAAAAGGAGGAGATCCCTGGTCAGGAATTCCACAACCCAGTCAAGGGACCAAAGATAGGCACACTAGGCATCATCCAGACAAGCCTCAAAACCAGAGGTGTTGGACACATTAGTCTAAAAGAACAACTGAGTGATGGCCACCAACAGAGAAACCCAAAAGAGAGTACTAATAAAATGCTGTAAAAAATTTCCTGAAACAACCAGGTCAAACTTAGGGGCTGATTCGGAGTCATACAGCATCAAATTTGTGTATTTTGTCAGTAACATATGTATCTGAGACTTTATGCAAATTCTCTACAAAGCCCTTACCTGGTGTACATCCGTATGTAGAAATGTGCAAGGACTGAGATGTCCTCTGTCAGCATCTGTAGAGGCTGAAATACCAATTTGTGTGTCTTTAGATGCACCATATGTCACACCATTGAATCTTGCACCATCCTCTGCCAGAAATGTGCTGAAATGCTCAATTGTTGAAGTTGCTGAAATGCTCAAAAAAATGCCTCCCTGCTGTAGTTTATTTGAAAATTAGGTGGACCCCATGCCAGTTTTTTTCCAGATTTTCCAGAAACAGTCCAGGCTCAAATGTCCTGGGCTGGTTACTCATTTTGGGAGGACCCCATGTGTTGTTTTTAATTTTATTTAACCTTTTCCTTTCTTTTTAACCTAACAAAGCCTGTACAGATCAGATCATGTGCTTCTCCCCAACTCACCTACCACAGGCATGTTAACATTTTTGTCAGGATGGCATTCTGTTTATTTTCGGTTTAGAAACCGACCATTAAATAAATCTACGGTTTCTATAGTTGTCTATTTCAAAGTATATATTGTTGGACCAATGTTCTAACTTGTTCTAAAGTCAGGTTTTTGGTTGATTTGCCGTCGGTTTTAAGTTTAGTAAATTTCCAATTTGAAAAGAAAGGGAATCATCCATAAACACCTAATAAATCAAAATCGACCTTTAATAAATGTATCCCGGGTTGGTCTCAACACAAACCCACAAAAGGGGTGGGAAGCCAACAAACTTTACTCTAGGAAGGCTGGCAGGAATCTTGCAGCAATCCTTTTCAAGATGGGTTTCACTGGAGTGGACAGAGAGATGCTGAAAATGACACAGGAGACCACCTCACACAGGTTACCCCTGCCAGGACCTAAACTAAGAAAACCAGAATGACAAGTGGGTGCAAAATTTAAGACCACTAAGGAAGGCTGGTTAATTTCCTACCAAACCTTTATATCCTTGAACCTGATGGCCAGTATACATACACCATATTGCTTGAAATGGATTTGTTAATCATAGGTTCTTCAGGTATGATCACTGGTTAACTAGAAAAGACTATAAATCAGATGTGAATGCCATATTTTCTGTGGTAAGTGTGCATGTAGTAAGCCATAGATGCATAGACGCCCTCCAACCAGGTGGAGTAGGAGTTATATGCCTTCTCCCCTACACCTCTTTAGCCTTCACTACCAAAAGATCCTTTTAGCAGTAATTGAACAATATCTATATACTGACCAACTGAAATGTGGTGACTGATCCTCCCATTAAGATCAATGAGAACCAAGGTATTATCAGTGTGAATCACTGTGCCCCAGGAAACTGCCATATGACTGTATGGGGATGCACTGATTGGCTGAGAGAGGACACTGCAACATCAACAATAACCATACTCTCAATCAGTGCTTTCCCATACAGTTCAGTAGGAGTGATTGCAAGTAGCCAGGCATTCAGTTTAGGGACTGTACATAGGTACAGTGCATGTCTGGCTGGGCTCGTTTGCATTTTTAATTTTACCAAAACATTTGGATGCCTTGACGAAATGAAGAGGAGGCCACCCAAGGGTTTTGTAAGAATCTTAATTGTTTATTTTTAAAAATAAAATATTACCATAGTTGGTTTGTTAGCCCAGGGCTTGCACTTTTTTAGGGTCCCAACTTTGAGGAAATCCAGACCTGGGCTGTCCAGTTTGAGGCTGGTTGCCATTATGCAGTGGGATTCCACACTGTGTGTCTCCTATAGTATCAGCCCCCCATCTGATTCAGTCTATTGCTGGTTATTGGAAAAAAATCAGACTCCAGGGCTATTTATTAATTTGGAGGACTCCACACATATTTTTCTTTAAATTAATCCAGTATTCTGTTTTTTTACATAGTGCTTTCAACAAGCCCTCAAAGGCAGAGCTGAGTCAGGGAGGAATAGGGAAGTAGACAAGGGGGGATTTTTATGCAATTCAAAACATGGAAGATCGAACATATCTGGGATTATGACACTCAGATTTGGCCAGGGGGACCGAGGCATGCCTCACTTTGACTGATAACGCACAAGTTTGGGGGTCTTTCTGGAAAACAGAACCGTTCATCTCTAAATAAAAGCCCCAGTGTCATCTCCAACAACACATTTTGCAGCAGTCTTTTATTATTTATATAGCACACTTGAATGCTTTCTGTATTTGTATCCCCAAGTACAGTAGGTACTATTTTTATTAGTTCAATGATTGTTTCATATTTAATGCATTCTACTTTGTCCAAAACAAACTCTAGATCAATGCCAGGAAAATGGCACATGACCAACTAAGATCTGTCTTACTTTGCTTTCAGTTAATTCAAACCTTGCTTGTTCTACCCAAGCACACTCACATTTTATTGACAATATGCAAACTTTTTGATAAGCTACATCCTCTTTGGAGATCTGCAAATCAGATGTTGATAAAGTTTCGTGAACTATTACTAATAACACACTAATACTTAAAAACTATCATAAGAAAATAATTAAGTGCTACTAATATAAACCTCAGTTGATTAATACTGGTATATTGTTCTGGGAGTGTTTGGTGGAGTAGTTGATTTGCTAGTTATTTTTCAAGATTTGCCTCAGAGCAAGTTCGGTTTGAAAATGCTCTGCAAACTAAACTTAGAAATTAACAAGAATTGCATAACTAAACATATGGTTTCAATGTTACAGTCGTTTAGTTTATTTTTAGATTTTCATTTAGCATTCCAAGTCATTGTCATGTCGCTGGGGTTTTGCAGATTTGGTTCAGAACCCTTGGGGTTAGCTTTGTATGTAAGATAGTAATGGAAGTTTGAGGCATTGATAATGCTCTTATTTATCCGAGCTCTACTAGGAGGCTATAAATTGGTGCTTAAAAAAATATTATATGGTCTTTGGAACAATAGTAGATGCACAACAAGTATTGTCTTTATCAAGGAGTGACTAGACACAGTTGAAACCCATCATTGGAGGAAGGAGATCACTACCTTGGGGGACTTTAGGAAGGTGAACCATCTAAAGTCTGGTGGTTGTGATACCCAGGATTTACCCTTTCATGCTTTCAAATTGCCTTTGGGAAAGGCACTCTCTAGTACATGGTCACTTTTACTAGGTGGAAGTGAAACTTTATGTTTTTAAGTGTTGTGTATAATTGATTAAAAAATACAGTTTTACACTATGGAAAGTTTCCAATTATGATCTTTTTTTGATGTTTCAAGTGGTGTATGGAACTGATTGTCCAAAAGGATTTCTTCTGGAGGACTGAAGATTAATTTTGTATGTGTCTTTTGGGGACTAACACAGTGTGTCATTTACTTGTCCTGCTATCTGTGGATGGTCCAATTATCCCAATATTGGAGTACTTTTCCATTCATTATTTGTGTTGATTAATAGATGTAGAAACCTCCGAGAGAGTGAGTGACTGTAGATAGATATAGAAACCCCCTAGATAATGAGAGACTATAGATAGATGTAGGAATCCCCCAGAAAGTGAGGGAAGATATATAGATAAATAGATAGATAGTTATAGGAACTCCCAATAGAGTGCAAGACTGTAAATAGATAAATAGCTAGATAGATGTAGAAACCCCCCAGTGAGTGAGGACTGTAGATTAATAGATGTGGAAATCTCCCAGAGAGTGAGACGCTGTAGATAGACAGATGTAGAAACCCACCAGAGAGTGAGACACTGTAGATAGATAGATGGATAGATGTATAAACCCCCCAAAGAATGAGAGGCTGTAGATAGATAGATGAAGAACCCCCCCTCAGAGAGAGAGATACTGTAGATAGATAGAGAAACACAGCAGAGAGTGAAATACTGTAGATGGATAGGTATATGTAGAAACCCCCCCTTTAGTGAGAGAATATAGATAGATAGATAGATAGATAGATAGATAGATAGATATATGTACAAACACCCCAGAGAGAGAGATTGTAGATAAATCACATACAAAAACTTACTCACTTCCACTATAGGATCTCAGTTATTGATCCTCCTCAGTGGTTTCTCAGAAATCCTACTGAGTCAGGTCTCTCTCCCATGCTGTGTGCTCCCACCTCTGAGCTGCATGTCATCCCTCAGGCAACTCTGCTTTTGGTTTGGGGTCAGCACAGCAGGGCTAACTTCTGGCAGATGGGAAGAACCAAGTGGCATCTGCAGTACTGCAGTGACACTGACAGTAGCTTTCTATTCTGCACCTGGCCAGCTCATACAGTAATCCTCTGGTCGGAGCTGTAGATAGAGTGTTTGCTGGCCAGTACTGATCATGGGGGGTTTCTATGTACTGAGAACCCCCACCCCCCTACATGCACTACTGTAAAGCATAGTCTAAGGTCAATATTAAGTATTTCAACCCATTGGCTAATGATTCTATCACTTAAATAACCTTATTTTAATAACACACACTTAAAATTCTATTGATTTTGTTGAAAAATTCACTCTGGGGATTGGGGCCTTAGAGCTTAAGTTTCATTAGTTTCACAGTAGATATTCCTCTGCTCCCAGTGCCTGATAGTCAAGCAGGTCATGTGAGCACAGATGCTGCAATCCATTGATGACTGGAACCAAGACACAAACACTGGCCACAGCACTCTCAGAAAAAAGAGATTACATTCCCCTGTTTTCTGGAAATGTAGGCAGCACTGCCCCATCCATGCCCCTAAACATCAACAGCATTTTAGTCATGCTGCAGCTTGGGGGCTCTGCATGCGATGTCACAAGACCTGCTCTCCACAAGTTCACCATTGGGTTTGCGCACAATTCTGAATAAGATCATTGTTTTCGAAGTCTTCAACATTATCAGTGTGCACTTGCACATGGCCTTTTTCTTGTGCAAAAGATCCTTCTGAAAACAGGAATAATTATTCATGCATACCATTTTGGTTATTCTGCAATTCTATAAACATGCCCATACTGAACTCAGCCTATGTGTGAATACCCTGGTACCACATAATTACACCCCATCAAGTGGAGATGCAAATGAGTTGCATACAATTCAACATCATCCATGCTTGCATATACTCTTGTATTTTTGCAGTTAGACTTTAGGCTGTACTATAATATCAGTTTTTCTATCCTGCAAAGCTTTGGTGTGATTTTAAAAAGCAAAGCAAAATAAATCCCATTCAGTTTTTCTTTAGAAGTGTCATCCTAAGGAATGAGATGTCCAATAAGCTCAAAATTTAAATTATACATTTATAGCCGATGATTATATAAACTGTTAATTTATATATTAGTCATTTGAATTCCTGCTATAATTCTTTTTAAGGAGTACAGGTCAATAATAACTTTTAAACAAAAAGTGACTAATTCTGTATAAACAAAAGAATGTAACATTCAATTACCATGAGACGCAAAGAACCTCATTACCATTACCATGGAATTAGAACATAAACCAGCTAGGAAGCAGTAAAGCTTTTAGATACCAAAAAGATTAAAACTATATGAGCACAATTTGTCATAATTTAAATTGTTCTTTACTCAAACAGTGCGGGAAGTCTGGCTACTGCTTCATGAATAATAATTGAGTACAACCATTCTTTCAAGGCTGCACATTGCCATACTCTTCGATAGGAAAATATAAATATTCTAATACATGAGAAAGGGCATGGATTTTTATCAAACAGGATCTTTTTTTCCTTAGGCAATGGTAAGCAACTGATATGGACAATAGTCATAATATTTTCACATGTATAGAGAATTATGCAACTATTTGTTAACTCATATTTATTTCAGTATATTGTGCCACATTATGTTTTAAAATTAATTTGTTATCATAAAAAATACATAAAATGAAAGCTTCAGAAAATCCCACTGGTGGAGCTGTAGTGAAACTAAAATACAATTATATAGTCCCACAACCTCCAAAAGGGAAGTCTTAAAGAGAATTCTGAGGACAAATGAAAAGGAGTTGTTGGAGCACTGGGAAAGACAAATAAATGTGGTATTTTGTTGCAAAGTATATTAAAATGGATTTGTAGGTATTGGAAAAAATACAATTTTGAATAAGCAGTATAGCTGAAACACACATAAATTAAGGGGGATGTAGTCATATTCCTGACAGTGGAATGCCAGCTAGGGATTTATGATAGGCATAGAAATACCGAAGCCTATCATAATCCCGATGCCAAAATGCTGAGGATGCCATCCCAATTGAAGTAAGTCAGGGGTGCCCTTAGCATTAGCCGCTTGGATGGAGGGTTAGGATTAGTAAGTTTAGCAGGGTTTGGATTGTGGGGATGAGATTTTGGATAGGCACCCCTAGGGGGAGGGGTAGGGTTATGCACCCACAGGGAGAGGTTAGGGAGTTCTAAGCGGGGGTTAGGGTTAGGCACTAAGGGGGTTGTTAGTGTTAAACACCACTAGGGGAGGGTTAGTGGGGGACTTGATAGGTTAGGGTACTTACCATCCCCTGTCGGCATTTCAATCCCATTGGAACTGGGCCAATAAGAATGACATAAAAAAGCAGGATTCATGACCCTATAGTCTATAAAAGCAGAATGAAAGCTTGCCTAAATTCATTGTTCAAACACATGGTGTAAAATCATTCAATATGTGGGAATCTAAGTAGGATTTCCATGCATACTGTAGGTGCATGGAGGTCCTGCCTGGACATGGGTCCAGCCACCAATGCCATATAAGGAGGCTTACCCCAATCATTCATTAATGGAAGATTATCTTATCTTGCCAGTGTTATGAGCAGCCATGACTGCTCATACCTGCTGCAGGTTCCATCCAGAGCTTGACAACCACAGTGAGGTTTAGTTCAGGCTGATTGCTCCCAGCTGGGAAACCTCTGTGAACATGAAGCACTCAGCAGCTCATAGTGGTAATTACAAGAGGCTGTTCTCGTATGCTCACATGGGATTGGCTCAGACATATATTTTAGGGAAGCCAGCCCATTCCTGCCTTGCTGGAGATAGTTTCTTGTGGAAGTCGTGATATCCCGTCTCTCTTACTGTATTTGCTGTTTGGTATTCCTAGTTCCTGTCCTAGCTCTGCCTTGCATTACCTGTACCTGTTGCAAGTGTACCTGGAATATTAATTGTACTGCAAATCCACTCTACAAGCCATTCATGTTGTGTACTGTTGCTATTCCACCTATAATATATGCACATATCTCTTGATGTTATTATATACTGCAAACACATGCTGGTTAATATATTGTTATTCCATTCTGCATTATAGGTTATGCTGCAATTCCATACTGGCAGCTGCATGTGTATCTGAGTTTATTACTATACCATCTTACAATGTATCTGTTATTAGTGATTGCCCCTATTTTATGTAGTTGTGTTTATATGCAATTGTATTCTGTTATTGTACACAGTGCATGCTCTGGACAATAACTGATTTAAAAGTTACCCTCCTACATTATTTACTTAATATTGCTGATATTCATGCTACCTGTTTATTATTTATTATTGTGCAATCAATATTGCTTGTTTCCATGGCTGCAGGCTACTCCATGGTTAATATTACCATTGTACTACTACTACTACTACTCCAGTTTTACCTGGTGGCATCCTAAGTACCATTGAGTCCACCATACTCTATGGAAATGACAGGTTGTTGTTATAAGCAGAAGCCCTCCCTAGAGTGACTGCAAATACAGGGAAGATTCATTATATTATCTCTGTCCTAGCCACTGAAGTAGATTTACTATGGATCCTGCCTTGCACAATTATGCTCAGGTGTTAGCCAAATTGATCCAAGTTTTGTTTCAGGTGTTGCAGGATTTGTCTTTGTGTGTTAAAACACAGGAGGATCATTTAAGGTCAGCTCCAGTGCTCCAGTTGACCTTAAATTAACCTAAAATTCATATGCCTGATCAATTTTCTGGGGAACATAAACTTTTCTTGAACTTTAAAGAAAGTTACAAACTACATTTTTGCTTGAGGACTTACTCCTCTGGGTCTGAGACTAAACAAGTAGGAGTGATTAGATCCACAGACCTGAGCTATTGGATCAAGTCAGGATCATGTTGCCTTGCAACCTGTGGATGCTTTCTTTGCTGCTTTGGTTCTGCTGTATGATGAATCTCAAAGGGCTGCATCAGCAGAGGCACACCTGCACAGCCTCAGCCTAAGGCAGGATCAGAACACTGAAGAGACTTATTGTTGATAATTTAGCCACTGGTCCACTGACTGCAGATGGAATGATCTGGCACTCCGTAGCTAGTTCCATTTGGGGTTATCTGAACAAATTAAAGACTGTTTGGTGCAATATCCAGTTCCTGCAACATTGGACAAGCTCATGCAGCTTTCCACTAAAATTGATCAATGGGTGAAGGAAGGTAGGATAGAAAAAGGCTGGCCTTCATTAATTCCCCAGTCTCTCCAGTAACAATGGAGGAACCAGCAGAGTTTATGCAGCTTGGAGCATTTATACTTCCAGCAGGAGGAAAAAACAGGAGATGTCCATTAGATGTCCACCTCTATTGTGGCGGCAAGGACCACATTGCTTGTGACTGTTTTAACAAGTTGGAAAATGTCAAAAGCTTAGATTCATTTGGGTGTACATCTACTCTCTTCTAAAATTTCTGTGTTAGTACCTGCTCAGTTATCATTCAAGCAACGTGCACATGATACCTCCACTTTTGTGGATAGTGGAGTGGCAGGAAATTTTCTGGACATTGAGCTTGCACTGTCTCTACAAATAGCATTTCTGAAATTATCTCCTGCAATTACCATTTGTGGTCTTGATGTTAATCATCCTCTGAACGGAAAGATCAAGTTTGAGACTCCTCCTTTTCATGTAGCCATTGGCTCTCTGCACACTAAAAACTCGGTCTTCTACAGTACTTTGTCCTATGGTCCCTCTCATTTTAGAACACCCTCCAGTCTTTAACTGGGAAACAAAAGATATTTTCCAATTAGGTACTAAGTGTTGCCAAATGCCTGTCCTTGCCAGTTCAGGTATACAACAAATGTTTGAAGGCCTGCTTCCTCAATACCAAGAATTTGCAGATGTGTTCTCAAAAAACAAAGTGCATATTTTATCTCCACACAGGGATTATGATTGTGCTATTGAATTGATGTAATGCCATGAATTCATGTACTGCTCTACCGAAAGGAAGTCTGTATGCATTGTCCATTCCAGAGACCAAAGCTATGGATGAGTACATAAAGGAGAATCTAAACAAGGGTTACATTAGACCCTCTAAATTCCCAGTAGGTGCAGGGTTTTTATTTGTTGGAAAAAAAGATGACAGTCTAAGACCCTGCATTGATTTTAGGGGCCTAAACAAGATCACTGTCAAGAACACTTATCCACTACCTTTGATCCTGGTGTTATTCGACCAACACAGGGAAGCCACCTTCTTCTCTAAAAATGATCTGCAAGGTAACTACAATCTTAACCGCATTAAGGAAGATGATGAGTGGAAGACGGCATATAATAATCAATCCAGACATTATGAGTACTTGGTCATGCCCTTCGGCCTTTCTAATGCACCTGCAGTTTTTCAGGACTTAATCAATGATGTACTATGTGAATTTCTGGGAGTATTCATGGTAGTTTATCTGGATGTTATTCTAATTTACTCTCAGAATTTGGAGTAACATAGAAGTCATGTCCAGCAAGTACGGTTGAAACTTTGTCTCTTTGCTGGGTTATATCATAATCCCAATGGGATTTTCTATGGATCCGAGTATGGATCTATATGCACATATCTCTTGATGCTATTATATACTGCAAACACATGCTGGTTAATATATTGTTATTCCATTCTACATTATATGTTATCCTGCAATTCCATACTCCCTGCTGCATGTGTATCAGGGTTTACTGCTATACCATCTTGCAATTTTTCTGTTGTTTGTGATTGCCACTATTTTGTGTCATTGTGTTTATATGCAATTGTATTCTGTTATTGTCCGCAAAGCATGCTGCTCTGTGGTAATTTCCCTATGATATTATTTACTTAGTATTGCTGATATTCACACTAGCTATTTGTGTATCTTTATTTGAGAGATGCAAAGTAAACATCTCCTTGAATGAGACAGTACAGAATAATGGGTCTGATTTATTCATTGAGATCCACAGTGTGTGTTATTTTAAATCGTTTTTTATTTACTTATTTACTCACTGTTAATTTTTGATAATAATATTTTTGGTGATTTATAAGAAAATGTATTTATATGTTTATTCAATTTATGGATGAGCGGGTTCGGAGCTAAGAGATCTGAACTCACCCGAACTTCGGGGATATGAGTCAGATCCAAGCTGGATCACGTTTTCCCGCCTGACTCGGATCTGAAAATGAGGCAAAACTGTTGGAATCTTGTGGGTTTTGGATTCTATAAAGGTCCCGTGATCACCGCCATTATTCATTCCGACTGTGAAGAAGGAGGGAGCTGGGAGCCGTGCTGTTGATTTTGCTTATGCTGTGCATAGGGGCTGGCTACTGTTGTCATATAGGGGCTGGCTGTTGTCCTGTCCATAAGAAAAGTTCACTACTGACATCACTGGTGATGTCAGTAGGGCTGCCCACAAACAGCAGGCGTTCCTTCAGGAACGCCTCCATTTGTCCAGCCACCCCCCTGCATGCCTACAAAATGGGGCGAGCTGTCAATCACAATCAACAGCTGCCCGATCTTGTAGTGAGTCCCGCAGCAAATGAAAATTCACTTGCTATGGGGCTCGTGCATGCACAGTGCGCACGCCGCGCATGCACACTGTCTGGCCACTGACCGATTGCGAGCACTATGCACTTGTGAGCGGGTCTGAATCAGGCCCTCTGTCCATCAGGGGTGCTCTTCACCCACCCCCAGTGTAAAAAAAAATTCCAATTTGTGTGTGTGTGTTAATCACACTTGTTATCAGCATAGGTGCGCAGAGGTGCTGTGCTGCCTCTTTCAGGGGTTCACCCCAGTGTTCAAATAACAGAAAAAAAAAATTTTTGTGTGCGTGTTAGCCACACCTGTCATTGGCATAGGTGTAAAAGGGTGCTGTGCTACTGTCTGTCAAGGGGCTGCTGCCCAAAAACATAAACAATATTTTTTGTGCATTTTAGCCACACCTGACATCAGCGTAGGTGCTCAGGGGTGCTGTGCTGCTGTCTGTCATGGGGCTGCATGTGGTTGTATGCATAGTAAGTATGGATTACAGTCACATGACCAGAGTGCAGGATCCACATACCAGTCTTGTAGCTGCCAGCAGCAGTAATGATGACGATGCAAGGCCATCAACATCATCTATGAAGGCCGATGTACCAGGGTTTAAGTCAGGCCAAAAAGTCAGGCTAAAAAAATCAACTTTTACCCTGTTAAAGCAAAAAATATATAAAGCTAAGTCAGCTTTAGAGAAACAAGAAAATGGCAATATTCTATTCACTACACAAAGTGACAAGGAAAGGATAAGGCATTGGCCTGTATTTATGACTGATGGTTGTAATGATAATTTAAGCCCCTCTGCTTGTAGGAGCGGTACAAAAAAAATTAAATTGTTAAGACGAGTAAGACACCGGAACCAACTGTGTGCTTGGAAAAATCACAAATCCCTGAGGAGAATCCAAGTTTGTCCGTGGTTGGCATGTGTGAGCCTGACCTTTCTAATACTGTACTTGAAGAGGATCCTCCTGCCACCATTTGTGTGCTTTCAGAGTCTGATGTAAAAATCAAGTATGCTTCTGTGGAATTCCACGAGGAGGATGAGGAGGATATTTATCTAGTTGGTGATAACAACAAGGATGTTGATGATGAGGATGTTGATGGCGAGGATGTTTGTGTAAAAACTGTAAATCAGACAACAGTTGTTGCCCATGGTGGGAAAAATCCCATTGTTACCATGACTGGGCAAAGGACCAAAAAATACACTTCTCATGTGTGGAATCATTTCCACCCAAATCCAGACAACCTTTGCCAAGCCATTTGTGACAATTGCAAAGTAACAGTGAGTAGAGGTAAGGACCTTAACCATCTTGGAACCTCTTTCCTGTTACGTCACTTGCAGCATATTCATTAAATCGGAAAGGGTATTGAAACTTTGGGGAAAAAAAGAAAACAAACAACAATCAGTCCAGTGTCACCAAGCTGTTATCTTCTACCTGGATCCAAGAGCCTGCAATATCCACCACCAACACCTGCATCATCATCGACATCCTCATTCATGATTGGAAGTAGTCCTGCATCTAATACCATAAGGACTGACTCCTCTCCTATCCGTTGTTCCTCAGAAGGATCCTTGAGTGTTACACCTGCTGCTGCTGTTGCTATAAGTGGATCTTCATCCCAGAGGGTGACCAGGAAGAAGACTACTTTTAGTAGTTTAGGAAGTTCAACAAAACAATTGACTATCACACGGTCCCTTGCTATGGTGAACAAGTATGACAGCAAACACCCAGCTGCACAGTGGAATACTGATGCATAACAGCTATGCTGGTATTAGAAATGTGTCCAGTGTCCACCATTAATGCAGTGGGTTTTACCCAGTTAATGGAGGTCCTGTGTATGCTACAATGTGCCTTCTAAATTCCACTTCTCCAGAATAGCAATTCCCAGTCTGTACAAGATGATCAAAACAAATCTTATAATTGTCCTCCAAATTGCCATTTTTCCCACTGTCCACTTAACCACAGATATGTGGACAAGTGGGACAGGGCAAGCTAAAGATTACATGACTGTGACAGCCCACTGGGTAGTTGTATTGCCTCCAACTGTGCAAACAGCAGCAGCATCATCTAACCAATGCCAGATCATTTAGAGGGAGGCTGCTCTGTGCATCACCGGTTTCACTAAGAGGCATACCACTGAAAACCTCTTAGAAAAACTCAGGGAAATCATTGTAAAATGGCTTACTCCACTTGGACTCTCCTCGGGATTTGTGATTTCTGACAATGCCAGCAATATTTTGCGAGCATTACGTGTGGGCAAATTCAATCACATCCCATGTTTTGCTCACACAATTAATCTGGTGGTGCAATATTTTCTTTAAAATTACATGGGTGTGCAGGAGATGCTCTCGGTGGCCCGAAATATTTCTGGACATTTTTGACATTCAGCAACTGCGTGTCAGAGACTGCAGAACCAGCAAGAACTGTTGAATTTTCCCTGCCATCAGCTGAAGCAAGAGGTAATAACTAGGTGGAATTCTACCCTCTATATGCTTCAGCGGATGGAGGAGCAGAAAAAGGCCTTCCAAAGCTACACTATGGCCTATGACATAGGGAAAGGAGTGGGAAGCACCTTAGTCAAGCACATTGGAGAATAATTGCCATGTTGTGCAAGGTTCTCAAACCCTTTGAACTTTCCACACGTGAAGTTAGTTCAGACACTGCCAGCTTGAGTCAGGTCATTCCCCTAATCAGACTTTTGCAAAAGCAGCTGGAGAAACTGAAGGAGGAGCTGAAACAGAGTGATTCTGCTAAGTATGATGAACTTGCAGATCAAGCCCTTCATTTGCTTTGACAGGATCCAAGGGTCGTCAATCTCTTCAAATCAGATCACTATATTTTGGCGACCATACTTGATCCTAGGTTTAAGTCATACCTTGTGTTTTTCTTTCGAATGGACATAAATTTGAAAAGATGCAAAGTGTTGTTGGTGAAAAAATTGTCTGCTAAAACTGAACATGACATAGCATCATCTCCTCCTTCAATATAGAAGCATTTGATGGGACTAATTCATATTGTGTGAAGAAGAGGATACACACACTCATGGGGATGATGATGACAATGACAACATTTAATGTATTGTAAAGCCAGTTTGTGTATGGGATCATTGCCACCAATGTACACTGCACATTGGCAGTTTATTTTGTGGGGGGTCCAAACAAACCAATGATTTCAGCCATAATTGGCAGTACCTGTCTCTGAATTGATTGGTTTGTTAAACTGTGAATGTCCTGTTTCATATATACAATATACGGGTGAGTTGGAGGGCCCAAGGACAATTCCATCTTGCACATTTGTCCTTTCCATTATGTGTTGGTTGGGGCATTGCTGCCTGAAATCTTTAATGTTATGGTTTATGAATGTCCAGAAATTGTAATGGTCACAGACAGAATCTCCTGCATGCCCCTTTCATTTTTTTAAAGAAAATTCTGAACCAATTGCTGTGTCTACCCAATGGCACAAGTTGCACAACAGTGACATTCAGCCAAGTATTCTCAGCCCTTAAGGCTGCTACATGGCCCAAAGGCTGCATCCTGCTTCATGGCCCAAAGGCCAGCTGTTGTCATTCCTCACCAGCCCTCAAGGCTGTAATGGTCACAAATTGGCAAGAGGTCCAGGCCTCAAGGCTGTTGCAGGAATAATCATAGTTCTGTATTCCACTACTACTCAGCCTGGAGGCTGCATCAACAATTACATATCAACTAGCAATTTTTCAGCCAGGGGCTGCACCAACTATCAATTCTTCAGCCAGGGGCTGCACCAACTATCAATTCTTCAGCCAGGGGCTGCACCAACTATCAATTCTTCAGCCAGGGGCTGCACCAACTATCGATTCTTCAGCCAGGGGCTGCACCAACTATCGATTCTTCAGCCAGGGGCTGTACCAACTATCAATTCTTCAGCCAGGGGCTGCACCAACTATCAATTCTTCAGCCAGGGACTGCACCAATTATCAATTCTTCAGTCAGGGGCTGCAATAATTAACAATTCTTCAGCCAGTGGCTGCACCAATTATCAATTCTTCAGCCAGTGGCTGCACCAATTATCAATTCTTCAGTCAGGACCTGCACCAATTATCAATTTTTCAGCCACAGGCTGCACCAATTATCATGTATCAACTATTCTTACTTTAGCCAGTGGCTGCTCAAACTATCAACTATCAATTCTTACTTCAGCCAGTGATTCTATCAATTCTTCAATGCTCAAGGGGTACCCCAACCATCATCTTTACACAGTCCTCAACTCTATTTATCACTCAGTTTTGAGCCAGCTAGCTGGATGCAACCGTTTGGCTCTTAACTAGATGAAAAAAATCAATATTGTGAGCTGTGAGGTGGTCGAGATTGACTGGAAATGATTGGAAATAAATGTTATTGATGTTTATAATATTGTAGTAACAAAAAAAGGCCCATTTTATGTGATTTTAGCTGTTTTTATGATTTTTTAAGTAAAAATCCAGATCCAAAACAAACACAAAAAAAGGAGGTGAGGTTTTGGCAAAACCTATCCAGATCCAAAACCAGGGGATATCCAGATCCAAAACCAAAACACAGAGATCAGAGCACATCTCTAATTAAATTGAATATATAATTTTTATCGCATTATTATTGTTAATTTGTGCAACCAGTGCTGCAAGGGTTAAGGGTGCAAATCCCCTTAGCTTGCATGCTGCAGGTGTGCCTTGTTTGTTATAACAGATTTCCAGCACAGAACTACTTTTTCTTTTTGACAACTACCTAGCTGGCCACACATTCGGTTATAAAGCATAAGGGGTATATTTACTAAAGGTCAATTTTAATCAATTTAAAATCGATCAACATCGATGTGTTTTTGGAACTATATCAAATATTTACTAAAATGTACAAAATGTATTCAAAAATTGTCTGTTAGTAAATGTGTGGTTTTGCCCAAGGAACACAACACCAATGTTGATCAATTTTAATCGATTTTAAATTGATTAAAATTGACCTTTAGTAAATATACCCCATAGTCTTAAAATTGCATTTCTATTTATATGTATTTATGGAGACATAGGTGCTGATAGTGCAGGGATGCACAGGACCATATGGTACTGGCCACACCCACACTGCACTGGTCACAGCTCCTCACCTTCTCAGAATAGATGCTGCAACATTTACAGTCACAGGTCCAAATGATCCTTAATACAGACATGAGTCTGTTCTTTGCTTCCATTATTGCCCAGCTGGAACCTTGCATCCAGGGGCGGATTGGGCCACCAATAAACTGGGACAATTCCCACTAGGCCAGGCCCTGTGCTTCACTAGGCAGCTATTCAAAATCCCTGTTAGTGTCTCCCCTGTCCTTCCCCCACAGGCTGATTCATAAACAGCCTGCTAATGCGATCAGAGCTCAGCTCTCTGATTGGTACGGGCAGCATGAAACCAGTGGAGGGGGATGTTGAGGGTATTCCTCCTCCCTGTACACTTAAAGCTTCATGCCACTTACAAGCAAAAATATTGTTCTTGAGAAACCCCGTCGAGTAGCCCCCAGCAGTGACTGTTTGCAGCATCCCGGCTGACCTGCAATTCTAATGGGGAAAATTTCAGCAATAAATAACACAGACAAACAAAGAGGAAATCTGCTGCTTCTGCTATCCGGTGTATGTACTATGCTGCGACATGTGAGTGTATTATGGTGCATGTGTATGATTAAATGCATGTGTGTATTTTGTGTCATATGTAAGCAATGTGATTATTAAATACATGTATATTACATTAAACAAATTGAGCCATATACATCTTAACTGTCCGTACATTTAGTATGCTGCAAGATGCAAGGGAGGGAGTGTGTAAGCTGCTGATCTGACAACAGCAATGATCACTGTGGGAAAATACATTATCTTTAATTCAATTGATAAGTTATGTGTACAGTATATCTTTAAGAGTGAGGTATAGTTAAGAAAGATGAGTACACACTAAACAATATGTCGTGCAATCCGGGCACATAGGGCAATGTGTACCCGCTATGTTGCTGACGATGCGTGCTTCAGCACATCTTCAGTGACATCTTATGCTGGGTACCCAGCCAATGTGTTGTGTGCTGGTGCTCAGCAGGAGTCCTGGCATCGGTAATGTAGGAGAGGAGGGGCAAAAGTGTGAGGGAAGGAGCAGGGTAAAGGAGAAGAGGTGCTGGAGTGTGAGGGAAGGAGTAAGGTAATGGAGGAGAGGAGGGACAAAGGTATGAGGGAAGGAGCAGGGTAAAGGAGAAGAGGTTCTGGAGTGTGAGGGAAGGAGCAGGGTAAAGGAGAAGAGGAGCTGGAGTGTGAGGGAAGGAGCAGGGTATTGGAGAAAAGGCTCTGGAGTGTGAGGAAAGGAGCAGGGAAAAGGAGAAGAGGCGCTGGAGTGTGAGGGAAGGAGCAGGGTAGAGGAGAAGAGGCACTAGAGTGTGAAGGAAGGAGCAGGGTAGAGGAGAAGAGGCACTAGAGTGTGAAGGAAGGAGCAGGGTAGAGGAGAAGAGGCACTAGAGTGTGAAGGAAGGAGCAGGGTAGAGGAGAAGAGGCACTAGAGTGTGAGGGAAGGAGGAGAGGAGGGGCCAAAGTGTTAGGGAAGTAGCAGGGTAATGGAGGAGAGGAGGGGCCTAAGTGTGAGGGAAGGAGCAGGGTAATGGAGAAGAGTTGCTGGAGTGTGAGGGAAGGAGCAATGTGATGGAGAAGAGGAGAGGCTGAAGTGTGAGAAAAGGAGCAGGGTAATGGAGAAGAGGAAAGGCTGATGTGTGAGAGAAGGAGCAGGGTGATGGAGAAGAGAAGAGGCTGAAGTGTGAGAAAAGGAGCTGGGTGATGAAGGAGAGAATGAGACTTCAGCCTAGTGTGCCAGGACTTGCATGTGTGCCAACCCTCCCTATTGGTGCATAGCCTGACAAATCATGGGCAACTTTGGTATGCACCCAGTGTAGTGGCACTGCAGCATTAACAAAAGTCAGTGTAGAGGATCTGGAAGGGAGCAGTCACCGGCACTGTAAAGAAGATGCAAGGCACATAGGACAGTAGAGTTCAAAGTTAAGAATTTAACACTAATAATAATAATAATAATAATAATAATAATAATAGGTATGATCCTGCACTGCCTTCAAGAGCTGGTGTTTTAGGGTAGATGGGAGTGTGTGTGTGGGGGGGGATGTGCGATTCACAGGGCTATAGGGTTCATTTTATTGTTTGTAGAAGGGTCACTTATTCTCTTAGCCGCTCATATCAGTATTATGTTAATTAATTATAGCGGAGGTAATATAATAGTTAAGTGAACTTATCTTTGTTAACAATAAAAATGATATGTAGGGTGAGGGGTGGGTGTTAGTAATAAAAATGGAGGGGTGGGTAATTATAATGTTAATCACAAAGTAGTGCAATTTCCACACATTGGAGGAGGCATAGGACTTGCACCATCTCTGGCATTATTAGTGATGAATAATAATTAATAATTTAGTATCATCCTAGCAGGCAATTTTTACCTTAAGCACATTGACTCGCCATTCTGTGTCACCTCTGATCAATGACCCCTTCCCTTTAGATTGTAAACTCTCTTCCATATACGGACCCATCTAGATATGCCATCGGACCTCGCCCCCTCCACAATCTCCACCCCCTATTTAGGGCTGCTTCAGAAATTTCCCGGACTGGTTTTCCATCCCAATCCGCCCCTGCTTGCATCCAAATTGGCTTGCTATCTGAATCTCCATTTGCTTAGCTATTCTGACAAACACCTGTGTCCTGGACTTGGTCTGCTATTTGTATATGAAATTGCTTTTCCCTTCTGATAAACAACTGCATACTGAACTTGGCCAGCTTTCTGGATCTATAATTGATTAGCACTTACTGTATTGACACCTGTGTAACAAGTTCTACCTGTCACCTGGAAATGCACTTGCTTAATTCTCTCTGGCCAGATACTTGTGTATTGAGCACAACCTGTGATATGGACTTGCATTTACCTTTTCAAAGACATAAATTCTGCATAAAGGTGAGCAATTCTACTAATAATTCTCACTTAAACTGTATATTATATTTCTCTGCATACTGAGTCCACATTAAGACTTGACTAATCTCATAGTATTCTGTGTTATGTATTTGTGCACATGCATGGTCTTAGATAGCAACACTGATGGGAATTACTTTTTTCTATAGATTTTATTCAACTTTTTTTCATAATCTTGTCTGTTAAATAACATATCTTATTACTGCTATTTGTGGTGAGCTCTGGCTGACATGCTATAACAACAGTATTCTGTATCTTGTATCTGTATATTCTGTAACTACTGCATATTCTGTATCTTGGCGTTAGGGTTAACTCTTTGGTTGACTTGGCAAGAACACTGAAGAAAGAGTGACACCTACTATGTAAGCAATGTAACAGCACAATAGAGGCTAATCTTAAAAAGACTTGTTCACTTGATGATTCAATAGGAAATGCATGCAAAATTTCACCATGTGCAGGTGAAGTCATTTTAACCTGTAAAGGGTCAATGCTGGAAGCATTGAGGTGCAGTGTCTAATGGACCTCCAGTTTTCTCCAGGGAACACTGCAAGCCAGGAGGTTTGTACAGTACCCACTAATTGTCCTCTCTTTATTACTAACATTACAACATTTGATTGGTATTGCAATATATATTTAGGGGCCTATGTATCAAAGCATGTTGAGAGATAAAATTGTGAGAGAAAAAGTGATAACCAATCAACTGTCATTTGTTAAACACAGCCTATAAAATGTAATTTAGAAGCTGATTGTTTGGTGATTTATATCTCACAATTTTATCTCTCATCAAGCTTTGATACATATGCCTCTTAAAATTCAAAGTACAGTCAGTTATAGCTTTAGGTTGGAGTCAATAACACAGGTTAAATTTTATGGATCACAGTAAGATTTTTCAATGTGAGAATAAGAAAAGGTACACAGGCAGACAACAAATGTAACCACAATAGCTGGAGCAAGACTAAGCAACATAGGGCCTGATTCAGATCCGGTCGCAAGTGCTGAGCGCTCGCAACCGGGTCAATGTTTGCCCACCAGTAATGCGCACGATGGAGCCGAGTCTATTGTGCACATGCGCGAGACCCGGCTAGCGACTGGTGCTCTGTCGCTCCGGGTCCCGCACCAAAGGGGGCGAGCTGTCGATGGTGATTGACAGCTCGCCCACTTGGTAGGCGAGCAGGGGTGGTGGCTGGCCAAATAGAGGCATTCCCAAAGGAACGCCTGCATTTGTGGGCAGCCCCACTGACATCACCAGTGATGTCAGTGGGTGAGCTTCTGGGTCAATTAGAGCCAGAAGCTCTCTGGGGCTTGCTGCCATGAGACCCTACAACAAGGGTCTCGTCACAAGCCCAATGGTCGCAATGTTGTTGACCATTGCGACCATGAACCTGGCCGCTCGCAATAGCTGTGGGTGGTCACCCACAGCTATGCGAGCGGCCAGGAGGCTGAACAAAAAAAAAAACACCCTGATTCAGTGCGAGCGCCTGTCTCTGAATCAGGCCCTAAGTATTACAGCAGCTTGCTGTAGCAAGAATGAGGATTAAATAGCTAGTCCAACTTCAGATTTCATGAAACCATGACATCAGCTGACAGATCCTATAGGTTATAGAAGATGTTACGTGCCAGCCCCTAGGGAATCGGTATGAAATACCGCTGGCCGCATGTCAGTTATTTTGATTTAACCACCTGTGCTGAAAAATGGATATAACTAAAACCAGGACTGTTAGTGTGCCTTGAGGACTGAGGTTGGGAATCACTGGGTTAGAGAGTGCTTGTCAAAATTCATCTTGAGGAGTCACCCGGGTCTGAACTCAGAAAAGGGTCTGCTTAAGCTTATCAGAAGTGATGTAGACAAGGGACAAGGGATATTTCTCAGAATTACTTTACCAATGCTCATATTGTTTTCATTTGAAAGCATCTCAGTCAAATATTCTACATAATGTACTTAAGTATATTGCCCATTATGTGTTTATTGACTTTGCTTTTCTCTAAATGTATGTTTATCCATGTTCATCTTGGCAGCCCTGACATTTATTTGGATAAGGATTGTGTTTTTTCTTCTTTCAGCATGCACCACTAGTGAAAACAGATGGTCCATCTGAAATCTCAGTTCATATAAGATCAAAACATAGATGTGTTGGCTGACTAAGACTATTGGCTTCCTTCAGGGATGGATGCAATGCTGATGCAGTTGAGTGACTATCAGTAATCTGTGCATGCGTCAAGCTTTTTTTAATATTTACTTGCAATCCATGTTTATTCACAAATTAATTGGCAGGAAGGAGCCTATTGTGGGATATGTTGCAACTGTTTTCAGGGCATGTTTCAGTCTGTGACTGCGAACTCATATGCAGTCAAAAAGTTCCAGTGTCTCAGTTCCTGCAGCCATTTCGCATGATCATAAAGTTACTCAGAAGGACGATAATCGACTGACCTGCGACTGATGCTGCATCTTTGTATGCAGTCACTTGGATTTGCAAAGTTGCTAGTGGGCATCTCAATACAAATCCCGGTGGCTGTGACATTTGCATATTTTTGCACAGCTGCTATGTACAAATTCACAGCTGAGGAGCCATTAGAGTGCATCTCTGCAATACAAATTATGGCCCTCTTTCAGAGCCGTACGCTCTGAGCAGAGCGCACGCTCTGAATGAGGGCCGCCCTCCATAATTATGGAGCGTCCTCCTGGACGCTCGTATAGCTGTGGGTCACCACCCACAGCCTATACGAGCGTGCAGTTTGATGGCCGCAATGGTCGTAACCATCGCGACCATCGAAACTGCGAGCCGGAGCCTGCGGTTGAGGTTTTCAACCGCAATGCCCGGAGTGATTTTGGCTCTATCAGAGCCAAAATCACTCCCACTGACATCACTAGTGATGTCAGTGGGCCGGCTTCTGACGGTAGGCGTTCCCCTGGGAACGCCCCCGTCATGGAGGCACGCCCACCAAAGGGGGCGTGCTATCAATCAACATCGACAGCACGCCCCCTTTGATCAGACACAACGAGCGAAGGACTTTCCTTCGCTCGTCGCATCTGGCGCATGCGCACGACGGAGCTCCCGCCGTCGTGCGCATGCGCAGTGCACAACATTGACCCACTTGCGAGCAGACAGCCGCTTGCGAGTGGGTCTGAATCAGGCCCTATGTTGTTATCTTCATAGCCTAGTTCCAGTACATTGATACCTTGCATACTGCAAACTATTTTTTTTATTGAGGGGTAAATGTACTAAAAAAAATAAACCTGCTATAAATGTGTACAAGCTGCATCATTGCCCCAATTTTTGTAACATTGAAACCATAAAAACCATCAGATTTATCAAGCACCACTTTGGAAACCTCCACAGAAAGAAACACCCACCCTGATATAGGTGAGATTGAAATAAATCACAGGCAATTGGTCAAAGGTTGGATGTGATGCCTATATACTGTAGTGGCTTTACTGTGGCTGTCTGAAATTTTTTATTTTTTTTCCCTCTCACTTTGAATTCTCAGAAAAATTTCTGAATTTTAAGATAATTTTTTTTTAAAGGGGCCTGGAGAAAGTCAACTTAGAGCAAGAGCAGAAACCACAGGTCCTGCAGTGGCTTCACCAGCCAAATTATTTTACAAGCAATTATGCAATGCAATAGTTGATGCCAAGTTTGTCATGCCTGGGGGTTGGTTTGGGTAGGAACAGGAGTGGGAGGCTGAAGGGGAGATCAGAGATGCGTGAAGGAACTTGGGTGGCTTTAGCCAGGACTTCCTCATGTAATAATGTTAATGTGATAGAGATAGGGAAATAGATGATGGGCCCGAAGGTGAGGACAGAAATAGAATGTCTTTTTTAAACAGCAGGTTGGAATGGAACTGAATATATATTACTGAATTAATGAGCATCATCAGATTGGGACCGATGATGCTGGATTGAGAGCTGGATCTGTTTGAGACTGATGTTGATGATTTGAAGAACTTGGTGGATTTAAATGCAATGTTAATAAGTTGATGAACTTGATTGGTTTGCGACCGATATGGAAGAATTGAAGAACTTAACAGGAGTCCGATATTAATTAATTGATGAAATTGATCGATTGGGACTGATGTTTATGAATTAAAGGCCTGAATCGGTTTGGGACTGATGATGATGAGTTGCAGTACTGTGTTGGTTTAGAACCGATGATGATGAATTGTGGTACTTGGTAACTTTGGAACCAATTATGGAAGTATTGGCTGTGACCGATGGTTGTAGTTAGGAACAAGTCTCAGTGGGTAAGTCAGACTGGAGCACAGATGGAATGGAGACTTGCAACCAGACTTGAAACTGGAATCACACGGACTAGAACCGTTCAGATACAGAGTACCTGGGAGCTCAGCATGGAACTGTAACTTCAGCAGAAGCAACATTGTACTGGCAAAGGAGGCCAGTCAGGAAATGGAATTTATAGGGGTGGATTCCCAGGGAAGCCCTGGTTCAGGTATCTTTATAAGACTGGTGGTTTTCTCTCGATAGCTCTGCCAGTCTGTCTGCTATTATGATGTGTAGCTGTCTATTGCATAATCTAGTATTACAACAACCAGTAATTCGATATGTAAATTGTTAACATTGTATTGTGTGACAATTTATGTCTATTTTTCTACCACTCTATGTAAAGGTTGTGTATAACAGCAATTTGTAAGGGCACCTAATTAAAACCACCAAATAAGTAGTTTACTTACACAAATACATTTATTACTCTACCCCAGGGGTCTTCAAACTTGGCCCTCCAGATGCTGTGGAACTACACATCCCAGCATGCACTGCACATAGTTTTAGCATGCTGTTATATCAAAAAGGTGGCAGTGCATGCTGGGATGTGTAGTTCCACAGCAGCTGGAGGGCCAAGTTTGAAGACCCCTGCTCTACCCTCTTCCCTCTTGTGCATCTCCCTACTTTCACTTTCATCTACTTCTTTCGCCCCACTAGGGCACCTAACACTTGGTTGCTAATGCTCTTCTGCTTATTTGGGTGTTATGGCTAATGTAGCAATGTATATTATCCATGTCCTTGTTCTGAATTGTATTGTACTGTAAGTTACTAGTCACCTATTTGTTTATGTACTTTGTAAGGCACTGCAGAACACTTGTGGCCCTATATAAATTGATGATGATAATATTTTAAAAAAGAAATGGAACAATTATTACTTTTTTGAAGCTTAAAATGTATACATTATTAAAAGGCTTTCATTGTGTTAAAACATATGCATAAATGTATTCATGTTAGTAACATATAATTGTGAAATGTATAAATCTTAAGTAAACAAAACAATTTAATTGCCTAACCCTCACCACCGACATTCTGGGAATGTCAACATTTCATACAGTACTGTTTGTCGACATTGTGAACATGTCAACATTCTAGTGTTGACATTATGAATGATGACATGATAATTGTTGACAATTTGACCAGATACCAGTAATTTCATACAGTACAGTATTTTCTTTTAGACAACATAAGATGCCCTTTCCAGGTATCCCTCGGCCATGCCCTCCCTAATTGAGTAATTATCAACTGTGTGTACTTTTGTCTGAGTTGCACTGCACATGTGTCAAGGTACATTACTATAGACGATTGCAGCAGGTATTTATGCACCATGTAATTGACAAACAGGGACTATTTGGGGGATGTAACTGAGAGTGGCATAGAATGCAGTTATGTCACATCCATTTAAGGGACATGTCTCATCCCGTGATTGCGGTCACATATTCATGGAATATGGCTCTAGCATCTCAATTGCAAAGGTAAATCTGCGGGACCATAGACTCACTCAGGACTGCAACAATCAAATAATCTGTGACTGATGCTGCATCTTTGTATGCAGATGCTGCAACATTTTATGTAGATGCTTGGATTGGCAATGCTGCTGGTGGGCGACTCAATGAGTCTCCTGGCATCTGTGACATTGGAATATTTTCGCACAGCTCCATACATGTTGGATCCAGTCACAAAGGCCAACATGTGTTGCCTGAATATTCCTTTTATTCCCTTGAAATGATGGGAGGTCTCCCCAGAATACATATATAAATACCCTACTTTTATCATCAATAGGGGGCAGTATTGCGGCACGGACCTTACCTCTCAGGGCGCTCTGGTATGGTCCTTCCGGCAGGTAGTCTGGCTACTGAAGGTGATCCTGGTCCTGGAGATCAGGTGTAGTGGCTGGCTGAACAGCAGAATTTGCATTCCTGAGCAGTGCTGCTGACCACTGGGCGTCACCATCTTGGATCCAGGTCACATGTTTAAATTGGACCAATCAGCTTACAGCTTGGGCTGGAGGGCTAGCAACCTATTCTGCTCTACTTGAGGGTATTAAAGAGTTGTCAAGAGGCTCTTTAAGTGTGCTAGTTCCTGAGCTCCCTTGTTTGTATTGCTACAGTCTGTCATCAGTCGGTGTTCCAGCTTGTTCCACCTCTGACTCCTGTCCGGATTGTGTGCTCCAGTCGCATGCCCTATAGATGGTCCTGCCGGCCCTGAGGGTTCTGTGTCCTTGGAAGCCTCCAGCTCTGGCTCCAGTGTCTGACATACCTTGCCTACCTCGGTTGCCACAGTTTCTACCTCCTGCACCTGCCTCCATTCATGAAACATACCCCATTAAGGCCGGCATCTTTTGAATACCAGCAAACGGCCCCATGCACTATTCCTGTGTCCACTCCAGATCCAAAATCCAATCAAGTTCTGACAATTCATAAATAATACTTATTATTTGGGGTGTTTACCATACTGAAATATGCCAAAACCATGTTGTCTTGTCAACCACCTTATTGAAGTTTTTAACCCCAATGTCAACCTATATGCAGGTGTCATTAAATGCCCTACACAGATTTGAACAACATCATCTTAGAGCAAGATAGTCTTGTTTAAACAACAAAAGCATCTGCAAAGCATACATCAGCAGATGAATGTGGGACAAGGGTAACAAAATAACTACCATTAACTATACTGGTTATACCTGTAAAAGACCCAATACAGACCTTTTCTTTCCACCACATCATGCTTCGACTGCAAATGTTTGGCTAAGATTATGATGTGCAGCCTGCAGTTGATCTTTCCACAGTTATCAACTCACCATCTTTATTGTTTCTGGGGTCATCACTCCTTCAGAAATGATGCGGTTAACATCCTGACAACTGGGATGCCATGTGCTGGAATCCCGGCAGCCGACATCCCAACATAACTCGGGATGCCAATGCCGGGATCGTATGGACACCAGGGAAAGGTAAGTAACTGATCAATGGGCTTGCTGGTGAAAAGATAGTCATGTCTTAGGACACCAACCAGAATTTTCTGCTCTACTAACTACTGTTCAACTCCATGCTCTGCAAAAACATTAAGGAGGTATAGTTGACAGTCTTTGCAGGCAATAATCTACTTTATGTTTTCAACCCTGAAGATTCTTTAAACCCCTTACTGGGTAAATGTTAGATGCTACAATACATTGGTACCATACTGAAGTCTGTACATATTCTACAACAGAGGTGGTATTACTGTAACAAAAAAATTATTCCATTTTAATTATTAGGCAATTCTGGGTTTCAGTGGAAAACATGTTATGGTTTGGCAATTCCTTGATATATCTAGTTCAGCCTTTCACTTTTCAGACAGCTTGTAACTATGTTGTACAGGTTGTCTCTCTGGAATATCTACATGCCCAGCGTTATGTTATTGAGGGTAATTTTAATTCCTATTATACTACTGTACTATGTCCATTATACTACTTAGAACCACTAATTGGGATATAGAATTAAAAAAAAAAAAAAGGTGAGTATTCTAATGGAGAACAAGTGTTTCTCAGGAAAGTGGTTATTTCAATAAAAAAATCACAGTATATGTGTGTTTTGTATGTGCTTTTTTTACAAGTATTTTCCACATGCCAATATGTTCTGGCAGCCATTACAATTAGACATGACAGGGATTGATTGTAAAAGTGTGAAAAAAACAATTTTTAATTTTGTGTGTAAGTGTATTTATTTGTGCAACAACAGTTGATAATTTCAAGGTATATACTCAGCCCTTGGAACTGCCACAAAAAATAATTTTCTGTCTACCTTTTGTGGGTTTTGTATCACCCTGAAAGGGTACATAGTGGATTACTTATCTTCTCTCTTATAATTGTAGTCTGTAATCTATCTTGCTCTCTCTCTCTCTCGTGCTTTTGTGCTCTCGCACTCTCTCTCTCTCTCTCTCTCTCTCTCTCTCTCTCTCGAGAGAGAGAGAGAGAGAGAGAGAGAGAGCGACAACATTAGTTGTTGGAATATGACCCTTATTACCTGAAATGGTGTTAATAATATACAAATTGTTTGTAACATCTTCACCCTTAAGGTGTTGCTATATATGATTTATTTTGTTCTTAATTTCCGTGTTGTCTTAATAAAAGAAAAACAAATCTAGGCAAATACTATTCCCTAATTATTTCCAATCTTGCTAATGAAAAGTTTTTGGCGAATTGACATTTCTATTCAATGAAATCCACTTTAATGTAAGGTTCAATGAGGAGACATGAGAATTCTATGAGAGAGGAAAGAAAAGGCATGCTTTTAAGGGTGTCCTAGGAAGTATTTATTTCCTTTTTATGCTTTGTTCCTTTGCGAAAGAGAATCTTGTTTTGAAGCATACATGCTTGGGGAGAAAGTTCATTGTGAAATATTGGATGAAATAGGTTTTCTGATACTTCTATTCTAACACAGTACATGTAATTAATGATTTGTTGCTATAAATATTTTTTCTGTAAACTCTCTCTGTGAACACTAATGACCCTGGTCACTTATGCTTTTCACATATAATGGTCCCTTTACTTTTAAAGCTGGATATTCTCCGCAGTACTCTATTGCTTGGGAAATTGAGCATGGAGTCATTGGTATTAACCACAGGGCTGAAAGAGTTCAATCATACTTAAGTTTTCAGGTAAGGTAAGGTTACAGATAAAGGGAAATAATACATCCACCCAGGTAACTAAAATCTAACCTGTTTTGCGACATTAATAAATTGGTGCAAGCCTATCAGCGAGAATTAATGAGTCTTATCACAGAGCCATAAAGCTTGCCCATATACAGTAAATGCAGTTTTCAATGAAGCACACAATTTCTGGATAAACATATTTTTTACCTCTTTTGTTTTTAGGAAAAACACTTTGAAGTTTATTTGAAATGTTTATAGTATACATCAGTGGTGTCAAACTTGGGCCATCCAACTGCACTGGAACTACACATCCCAGCTTGCACTGCCACAGTTTTGTTATTAGGATATGCTAAAACTGTGGCAGGGCATGCTGGAATGTGTAGTTCCACTGCAGCTGGATGGCCAGAGTTTGACACAACTGGTATAGATTATATACATATATACTTCATAGCTTTAATATTTAGCCATTGTGTTCAAAATATAATGACTGTGTGAATCCTATTGAAGAAGTCATGGTCAAGAATTGTTTGCTACTATCTATTTTGATGTATCTATCAAAAGATCAACTACTGGCCAGCAATTAACCTCGTGCACCTTGCCTCTGTAAAACAGCCATTCAGAGGCTAGTGTAGAGTTGATGCAAGTGCAATGTGTCTCATGCAGACTAGAGATGTGCAATAAGGTTTTAGCTCTGATATTCCAGCCAAATTAAGATATCAGAATTAGACAAAACAAAATCTTTCATGGACATATCAGCACAGTGTGTTCCTTATTTTTTTCCACTGGTTCCTTCCAGTCTAAAACATCTTAAATCATAGGTATCAGTCAGCCAACATTGTATCTCTCCCAGGTACTGAAAGCCTTTAATACCATCTCCCTCTCCTCAATCTACTTCCCCAGCCAGGATTTAGTTTTATGAGCTAAGGATACCTTTCTATAGCATTACAGGCATGCTTAATGTGCAAGGAACTATAGTCTGTGAACACAGTGGCAGAACTCCCGGAGATAATGGAGTCATTTGCCGCTGGGCACCAGCCCTGAAGGGGGCAACTGGCTCCATTGTCTCCGGCAACTGCTGAGGAGCTGCATGGAGAAGGATCACCGCTGATGGGCACTCCACCTCCTGTGGCATAACTACGAAGGGTGCAGGGGATGCAGTCGCCCCCCTTGCACCCTCCATTTGCCGGGCGCCTGCTGTGTGTGTTACCAGCAGGTGCCCGCTTCTTCTTTCCTCCCTCCCCCTGGTGCCAGTGGCAGCCGGAGCTCACTCCTGAGGTCCGGCTTTCAGGTGGCGCAGTGCACTATGGAAGTGACATCATGACATCACTCCCATAGTTCCAAGGAGCGGATGCTGGGGACAGATGGCAGCAGCACTGGAGTGGGGTTTAAGGTAAATGTTGTTTTTTTATATGTGTGCATGTGGGGGCTCACTACTGGGGGATTACTACAGGAGGCTTACTACTGGGGGCACTAAAGTAGGTTTACTACTGGGGCACTACAGGGGGCATTACAGGGGGCTTACTACTGGGGGCATTACAGGGCGATTACTACTGGGGGCACTACAGGGGGATTACTAGGGGCTCACTACTGGGAGCAATATAGGGGGCTCACTACTGGGAGCACTGCATAGGGGGACCACTACTGGAGGTACTGCATAGGGGGACAATTACTGGGGGGCACTACATAGGTGGGCACTGCATAGGGGGACCTCTACAGAGGGCACTGCACAGGGTGAACACTACTGGGGCACTGTATAAAGGAACTGCATAGGGGGCAGCGACAGCTAGGGCTGGCATAGGTACTGTTGGTGTGGTAACTTTTAATTTGTGGGGCACCAACATTTATCTTGCCTCCGGTCAACTGGGATGAAGTTACACAACAGTGTGAACATATTGGGCAGAGATCAACTAGGCAGGGGCTGATGTGTTAGTAAGTAGGTAACATGTCTATGCATGCAATGTGCACGTGATCTGTGATGAAATGAAAGCCATAATTATGTGACATAGGCCCTCATTCAGAGCCGCTCGTAAGCGGCCGCTCGTTCATTATGAGTGATGTTCGCACAACTGCGCATGCGTACGGATTTTAATATGCATGCGCGAACCAGTCAGTGTGGCTGAAAATCGTTTGTTCACTATATAGCGAATGCCTGCTACTTTGAGTGACAGAATGAGGCGTATGTGGGTGGTAACAGGGGAAGGTGCTTGAAAACGGGGAGTGTAATTCAGAACGCAGGCATGCTTAAAGGTCAAAATGGGCGTTTTAAGGGAATGCATAATTAATCCAGCAGCGTCATTGACCACATCACTTGGTTTTTTTTAAATCAGAACTGCTTGCAAAATAGCTGTTGAAAAAACCAACCACAAGAATAGCGAGCGGTTCATACGCTGTTCGATGTACTCGATTAATCTAATAAATAGCGGACATGACGTATGGTGCCAGCGGCCAGGGGGGCGTATTTTTCAAAATTACAACCGCAAGTTTTGCTCGCTCGTTCAGACTTAGAGGCGTGAACAGACCGCAAAGTGCGAACGGTTCATTTGAATAGCCACCCCTTTTTATAAAACGAATGACCGCAAATAGCGAGCGGCTCTGAATCAGGCCCATAATCCCTAGGAGATTATCCCACTATTAAAATGCAACATGTAGTTTGGGCTACAACAGCCTAGACCCTATGGCTGTCACCCACATGTAGGTCTCAAATAAATGAAAGCATCAATTGACAGTGATGATCTATTATATCTATAATTGTGTTTCTCCAAAGATATGTTTTCCTAACATAGGGGTCTATTCATTATCACTTAATTTCTATACAAGCAGGTAAAAATTAAAATGTTCGCCTACTTTTGGAGAAATTAATTATTGGAGCCATTCATCATTAAGGTATCACAGATATCTCCTGCTTACCTTTTTCTCCCGATGTGGCTACTGTCCCTACACACTAGTATGGGGACTTAAATTCATCAAGCTCTGAAAATACAAAGTTTGCTTACAGCTTTATATACTCACAACATGCAGGAGATTGGCTGTGGTCAGGAAGTTGGAAGAGAGCTTGGATTGCTATGAGACAAGTCAACAATGAACACGTATTAACCAAACTGTCTCTGCTGTCGCTTAACTTTCTTCACTTCCCCAAGTTCCTTTGATCATATCGAGAGCTCATAAAAATCCCATATTTCGGGCTTGTGTTTTTTACTGGAGCAAGGGAACATAAAACACATACTGTAGAATACAATGAACATCCACTTGTGTACCATTCAACATGGTGGATATGACATCAAACAGAGCAGGAAGCTCCCTGGGGCTTAAGGTTGACGAGACCCTACCTTAGGGTCTCATCGTTAGTCCCGATGGTTGCCAAGGTCTTGACCATCGCGACCATCACCCTTAGCAGTCATTAGAGCTGTGGGTGTTAACCCACAGCCTAATGACCGACATGGAGGCGCCACCCTGTTTCAGAATGACCGCTTGCATCCTACGACCGCCTCTGAATGAGGCCCTGAGAATGATGCAGTGTATTATTCCCAATAGTATATGCCACAGCAATGGGTGCATTTACCCTGTCCAATCTCTCCTCCAGAAGACAGAAGAATGTAAAGGTTTCAATTTTGATACCAAGTTAAGTCAACTTGATAACATGACCCACCATCTTGAGTGCAGTTGGATCTCTATTATACTTAATAAGCACCAACATGGAGAAAAGTGGGATGCAGAAGGAAGTTGTCAAGATAGTGTGCTGCCCCATTAGGCCAGTGGCTGAGCAACCCATATGCACTTACTGGTACTGTATACACATTAACCATAGTCCAATTGGAACTGTTATGAGTTGGACGGTTAATCAGGTAAGAGTTGTAAGAGGACTGCTGCCAGTTGACTAGTAGGGGCAGTAGGAGCAGCCTTGAGGGCTGGTTGTGGCCTTTATAGTCGTGGCCAATGGACTGGTAATTGAGAAGCAGCCTAGAGGACTTGTTGTGGCCTTTATAGTCGTGGCCAAGGGACTGGTGATGTGAAGCAGCCTTGAGGGCTGGTTGTGGCTTTTATAGTCGTGGCCAAGGTACTGGTGATTTGAAGCAGCCTTTTGGCTGTTGGAGCAGGCTTGGTGGCTGCTACCAGTGCCGCAGGGATGACACTGGTGACAGTGTGCTTAATAGTGCACCTGGAATGCAGAGCTGCTTCCAGTGCCACCTGGATGATGCTGGCGATGGTGTGCTAGGTTGCCCACCTAGAACAAAGAGTTGCTACCAGCGCCGCTGTGATGACACTGGCAACGGTGTGCTAGGTTGTGCACCTGGAATGCAGAGCTGCTACCAGTGCCACCGGGATGACACTGGCGATGGTGTGCTAGTTTGCACACCTGGAACGCAGAGCTGCTACCAGCGCCACCGGGATGACACTGATGATGGTGTGCTAAGTTGTGCATCTGGAATGCAGAGCTGCTACCAGTGACACCAGGATGACACTGGAGACGGGATGCCATGTTGCGCACCTGGAATACAGAGTAGCTACCAGTACCGCTGGGAAAACACTGGCAACAGTGTGCTGGATTGCGCACCTGGAAGGCTAAACTGCGACTGGTGCTGCTGAGCTGACAAAATTCACTGGATGATGACAGATGCTTCTGAGGTAAGAAGCGCTCCATGCTGCCCAGATGGTCAAGCAGCACATATGGATGAGATGCATGTGGAGCCGCCTGAATGGAATAAATGGCTCACATGAAACACAGCAAGACTGACACAGGTACCCGACTGACATGCAAGAGACAGGAACCGGAAGTACGAACAAACTTCTATCACTGGCATGGATTGCTAGGTTGGGTGGAATTTAACAGAGACAGAATTCAATCCAAGCAACTTTCCCTTAATGACAGATTACTGTGAACCTGGGCTGTGTCCAGTGTGGACAATCAATTAGTGCACCTGACACTGCACAGGGGCAGCAATTAGTGCAGTGCCTCAGTAGCAACAAAGGCTGGAAGTCAAAGCAATAGGATCTGCTAACTGCAGATCCTAACAGTACCCCCCCCTTGACAAGGGGTTAAGGAACCCCTAGACCCAGTTTGTCTGGAAAGTCCAGAAAAAATTTCCTCCTCAGGATAGGAGCATGCAAAGAGTCTTCTGGAATCCAAGAGCGCTCTTCAGGACCATACCCCTTCCAGTGTACCAGAAATTGAAGCCTCTGGAAATTCTTGAGTCCAAGATTTTTTCTACCACAAACTCTCATTGTCCCTGAACAAGAACTGGTGGTGGTCTGATTGAGCATATGAGAGAGTATCTGGTGGAGAAGTACACTGGCTTGAGGAGAGAACAGTGGAAGGTACTATTGATCTTGAGAGACCGGGGTAGCTTCAAACAGAATGTCACAGGATTAATTTGTGCAATAATTCTTAAAGGCCTGATGAACTTTGGGACCCAATTTTTGTGACCTTTGGCGTAGATTGATATTCCTGGTGGACAACCAAACTAAATCCACCACCTTCAGCTGGCAAGGCCTACAATGTCTTTCTGCCCAGATGTTAGGAGCGACCAGCTGCCTGCCGAAGGGACTGATGCACTTTCTTCCAGACGGATCGAAATCTGGAAACAGATGAAGATGAAGGACTTGAATTTGATGAAGACTCAAAAGAATTGCTTCTGGGATGAATTCCAAAATTACAAAAGAACAGGGACATAGAAGATGTGGAATGGCAAGAATTGTTGTAGGCGAATTCCGCAAATGGCAAGAGGGACACCCAATTGTTTTGGCTTTTAGCAATAAAACACCGGAGATACTGCTCCAAAGACTAATTGGCCCGCTCTGTCTGCCCATTGGACTGTGGATGATATCCTGATGAGAGACTGACTTTGATACCAGGATCAGCACAGAAGCACCTCCAGAACCTAGCAACAAACTGGGTACCACGGTCAGAAATTATATCCAAAGGCAGTCCATATGTTGTTAAGACATGTTGCACAAAAAGACTTGACAATTTTTTGGCTGAGGGTAATTTTCCGAGAGGGACGAAATGCACTATTTTAGAAAATATGTCAACAATAGTCCAAATAACTGTACAGTGAGCAGAAGATGGAAGATCCACCACAAAGTCCATCGTGATGTGTGTCAATGGTTTAAGGGGCATGTCCAATGGACACAACAGACCTGTAGGCGCAGTACGGAGAGTATTATTCCTGGCACAGACATCGCAAGCAGCCACAAACTTACAGATATCTCAAGACATGTTTACTGTACACATGGGCTGTGTCCAGAGAGGACAATCAATTAGTGCACCTGACACTGCACAGGGGCAGCAATTAGTGCAGTGCCTCAGTAGCAACAAAGGCTGGAAGTCAAAGCAATAGGATCTGCTAACTGCAGATCCTAACAGGAACCCTAAAAATTTTAATCCATATACAGTATATGAAAGGTACATGTAATGTAACCTCAACATTGATTTTACAGAGCAAACAACCAAGGTCCACACCATTGATCAAGTCAATGGTCAAGTGAAAGACTGGTTCCCCACATGACACAACTCCACAGGAATTATGTTGTTCACAGATGCACTAGCTGGAGAATGCTGAGGAATTCATTCAGAGCCTTTTTGGGGAAGCCTCAATGAATCCTCCATCAGAGAGGCAAGGAATGGTCCAGCCATGCGATCCAGGCAAACCATCTTCATGATTTGCACTGTCAGAATCAGGGGCAAGTCAAATTCTAAGTGCAGGTAATGGAGGAAATTGACCAGGACTGTTCCAGTAATGGTAAACCAAAAACCATTGCAGAAGTCTTGCACCAACGAAGCAGCCATCACCTGCTCCATATATACATAAAGCCAGGAGGCTATATCCACAAATTGTATGGATAATGGTGCTCTACTTAGCTTTTCCAACTGTTACAGGCAAGACGACATGGTCTTGGAGTACTCCTTAGCAGTGTGAGTGTGCCATAGTAGAGACAGTTGTAAGAAATTACAATGATTTCCACTGGCACAGTTGCCACTGTTAAAAGTATAAAGAAAAGTCTTGTTCACTGGCGCACAGTAATAACTAATATGATTGATTAAAAGCTGCCTTCTCATGGAGCATTACAACTGCAAAGGAAAAAACAAAATATAACAAAAAAGGGGTGTTAAAATTGTTCAATTTATATTAAAATGGCAAAATTTCTGAGCAATGGAATACTGAATAATGTTGTATGTAAATATAAATGTATTGCACTAAATGCAAAATAAAAATCATATATAAAACATGACAATTAAAAAAAACAACTTTAAGTATAAAGCTAAAAATAAAATTGTCCGAATATGTCACCCTGAGAAATGTAGCAAAATATGTTACAAAAGGAGCTGACAGGTATTCAGTTCACAAATGTAACAGCATAAGTACAGTATAACTATATATCCTTGTTAATAATAAACAGAAACTAATGTTTCCTTCATAATAAATGTTTTTTTTCTTTTTTTAATGTTCCAGTTTCCAATTATATAGAATGTATTCCAGTGAGTGGAGTGGAGAATAAATAATAAAAGCTGCCACAGAGTTAGTAGAATACTTGCCTTTAATGAATAATGAGGAACAGATACAGTGTATTGTTAAATTCCAAGTAATACATAAGGTTAGATGTTACTGGGATCCCTAGCTGAAAGTACATCCACAGCAGCCAGCCACTGCTGAATACTTGGATGGCAGCGATACCATAAATGTGGCCAGTGATCACATCAAGGCCAGATCTTAGGGATGAGATCCACTGGTAGACCTGTTCAGAAATCTGCCACCCTGCAGAAAGTGGGTGGGCCTAGTTACCACCTGGGGGCAGGGCACAGTGGCAGAGAACTGGGCAGCAAAAGGAACACTAAGATGAGCAATCAACAAAGAGGATAGGAAGGCAGAACTTAGTGCAGCAATTAGAAAAATAGATGATGAATATATAGATATATTAGAGGGAATCAGAAAACTGGAGCTAATCAGATGTCACAAGCCAAATTTTCTTCCCTTTTGGATAACTTGAAGCAAAGCACAGTCCTGAATGTAAAGTATCATTACAAAACCCCTGCACTTTATCACTCTGTTATTGGCTTATAGCAACCGAACTGTCGGGCTCATTCATAAACCAGTACATTCCCTGTAAGATTAACCCTCATCAGGATATTGTACTTCTGACAGCTGAAATTTGAACAAACATAGACAAAAGTCTATATTCTACTATATGTAATATAATTTTGTATTGGCATAGGACATAACCGAATACTAATGTAAACTACATACAGATATGCCCAGCTATAGTGTTGCAAAGCTTCGCATAGCGTGAGATGCACACCTGCGATAAGGTACACACACTGCGTATGTGACCACACCTCTACAGGAATGAATGGTGTGCTCCATACCGTACTGTGGCATATGTAAAAGCAGGGAATTGCATGGCATGATGTGTGCTTACATTTTTTGCGTGATCAGCTACAATATAACTGGACGCATCGTAAATAATGTTTCTGTCACAACCAAGTAGGAAAAATGTTGAACTTTTCTTATATGAACTCCAGTAGCAGGAATTTGTTATTACAATACAATAATACAATGTATTGCTCAACTGGTTCAGGGGTTGTATAAGTACTTCCGTAACTAGACAATCCCAATTTGGCAGACAAGGAGTAAATGATTATCATTAATGGAAGCAAGTCCAGTAAATAATCCAGATTCAGGGCCTGATTCAGACCCGCTCGTGAACGCATAGCGCTCGCAAGTGGGTTGATGGTTCGGCCATTGCGCATGCGTGTTGTGCACAAGCCCCAGAGTGAGTAAGAAATCACTCACTCCGGGGCTTGCTACAAGACGGAGCAGCAGTCGATGTTGATTGACAGCTTGTCCTGTTTTGTAGGCGGGGAGGGAGGGTGGCTGCACAAATGGACGCATTCGCAAAGGAATGCCTGCCATTTGTGGGTGGCCCTACTGACATCACTAGTGATATCAGTAGTGGACTTCCTGCTCTATTACAGCAGGAAGTCCACTCGGGCTTGCGAGACCCTACCACAAGGGTTTCCTCGCAAGCCCGATGGTCGCGATAATCGCGACCATCACCAGGCCACATGCACACGCTGTTGGTGGTCAACCATAGCCGTGTGAGCGGCCTGGAGGCTGGTCAAAACAAAAATAGGGATGCCCTGATTCAGAGTGAGCGCACGCAAATAGCATGCACCTCTGAATCAGGCCCTCAGTACATAGATAAACAATTCTCACATAATCCAAATGTAAGCCTGTTAAGTATATGGATAATCATTAGGTATTAAATAGGTACAGGGCAGTTTCTAGTAACAGAACGTAATCAACTAGCGCCTATTGGCAGGTGAGTTCCCTCCATAAATGGAAAAGGGGAATGTCAAAGGCCTTACATGTCTCTTTGTTCTGCACTACGTACTTAATAGATCCTAATGCCAGAAGCTGCATCTCCAGTGGCAACTCCTTGCACTGCTGTCAAATGTCTGAGACCTATATAACCTTGTCCTACTCTTAAAGAATATTCTATTTATTCTAAAGTGCATACAGGTATTGTATGGCAGACCACAGAATGTGACCATTTCAAGTTGATTATTCTAGAGTTTCTAATTCTAGTACCTGCATGCCACTTAATGTGTGTCTTATGCAGGGCCGTAGCTAGGTAGGGCGGCCGTTGCCATCGCACAGGGCACCACAGGTCAAGGGTGCTGTTTGGGCCTGTCAAATTTCTGTTTATTATCATTCTCACTTGTAGCTTCCTCTTATTTAATCCCCAGCATCTCCTGGCCTCCCCTATCTCTTCCTTGGCCCTTCCCCATGAGCCCATTTACCTGTTTTGGGAGCATTATGTCCATTTGAAAAATTAGGGGGGCGCCAATGCTCTTTCTGGCACAGGGCACCAAAAAGTCTAGTTATGGCTCGAGTCTTATATTTCGCTGTGCATTTTTTTGAAAAATGTATTATGAAAAAAGAATTGAACACATTTTATGTAATACTTTAAAAGCACAGCCTACACCAGAGATATAGTAAACACAAGAATAAATTCAACAGACCTAGCTCATTAGCACACAAAACCTCTAATCACAATAAGATGTGCTATTCATGTCAATAGTTGTCTTTCTGTGCTTCGAACACTGCAGCCTAATGGAAGAGCACACTGTGTAAAATAATTTTCTTGTATAATCCTATTGTTTACCTGAAAACACCTTTTGTTAGTACTGAAGGAGAGATTGTTGGAGAAGCTTAGGTTTCTTGCTAGCTTTCATAGATTCAAAATTTAAGTGAAAGAAAAAAGAGATATATTGTTATAGGGTGGTTTATCTTTTTGAAGCATTTGTAATTTGTATCTTCTTACGTAGTAGCGCTTTCTACTTTTTCACAGGATATTTATTTCAGAATATGTAGTGGTCTGTTTTTATCCATTTGTATAATTCATTAAAATGATCTTCTATGTTATATTTAGTATATCCGCAATTATTTGTCAACTGCCAAACTTAAGTTAATATTGACAGAACATTTGTAAACCTAATATAAAATGGAAGCTGATCTGTCTCACCATCTTGATTCAAGCTCTTCTACCAAGCTGTCAGTGACACCCTCTAGCCCAATCACATAATTTGGTTCCTTGGATAATTTGGTTCCTTGGCATATGACAAGCAAAACAGAGCACTGAAACTAAATACCTGACCGAGAATAAGAGATTTTTGTCCCTGTGCTACAATATATCTAAAATAAAATTGTATAAAACACAGTAACTTAAAATGCAGAAGAAAACACACTGATTCAATACAAATATCAATATATTGTAAAACGAATACTATATAAAGATATAAATGCACTTAAGTAAAAAAAACACTAGTTTAAATTGATTTCCTGTAATAATTGAATCAAATTAATTTGTTCCCAAAGTCCCAGAAACTGTATCAAAATGCAGTAAAAAAAAGGGTGGTCTTTCCATATTTTCACTATTTTCAACTTCCATTGCTCTCATATCATGAACAGACACTTTGGCTGCTTGATATAAGATTTTTACTTCTTTTCAGACATGTTACCAGCTATTTTCACTTGTAAAATGAATTTCTGCTCCAGCAGTACAACGTATACATGTACAGCTCAAGCTTAATATTATTTTTGCTAAGTGCAAAATAAGTACTGTATATGGCATCAAATAAAATGGGCTTATATATACAGTAAAATATATATTTATAGATGTTAGGGAGACAATACATACTAAAATGTCAAATAGCAGTGTGTTATGTATCAAAAGTAAAGAGAAAAATCACATTTCCATAAATTTACTGTACATGTGAAAAATGTATGCTTTCATATATCAATGCATAATATGGCAAAAAGGCTTTGAACAAGATGTAGCATAAAAAGAGGATTGCATAAAAGAATGGGTTATCATTGTGCATGAATTTGGTGGTCAAACTCCCTGGCTAAAGCTCTTAAAATTATTAATACCATTTTGGTGCGGTAGCCACAAAAGTACACTATAGGAGGCCCTGTCAGTGATGAATCTAAGCCTTTGTGGCTTTGCTAGTCCTCATTGCTGGGCATAGGGTAACACAATCTTTAAATATCCTTACTCTGCAGTGAAAAGCAAAATGTTTTTACTCTTTTGTTAAATTATGGTAAAGCTCTATCCCCATATACTGTAGATTAATGGGGTGGGATGTAAACAACTAATTAAGCTGCTGCTAATAAATTGAACAAAGCTAAAAAAAAAAAAAAATTCTCTTGTGAAAACACAGGATAAAGGGCTTTTCTCATCTTAATAAACAGACTTCATAACTTTTAAATTGTTGCTACATTTGTAACAAAAAAGTACACTGATATATTGAACCAGTAGTGTTATGACCTTTAGACAGACTAACCCAGTCGAAACACATTGGTGGGATGGAGCTGTTGTGTTTTTTCTGTTCTCTGGAGACTTGATAGCTCACCTAGAAGGTGGCTACTCTTATATGGACTTTACCATCCTGTTTCCTGAGACAGTTTAAAGTGTCTGTTTTTTGTTTATTTTACCGGTCTTGTTGCAATAATGTATTTGGATATCTTATGAATACCATTGTTGGAGTTTTGACCTAAGAAGGGGTATATTTGGATTATGTCTAAGCAACAAAGATACCTTGATATAACTACAGGTGTTTATTTCATGTGAGCATCTGTTCTTTTGGCTTGAACACACGTGGTGATTAATTACAGTTTGAAGGTTTCTGACTTCAAAGGGGATTTCACCTATTGATGCCAGTAAAGATACCTTTATGGGTTTTTCACATGGTTCTAAAGTAAGCATACATGTGAGCTACAATCCTATAATGTCTACCCTTTTCACCCTTAAGGTGTGGGTTTTACATATGAAAATTTCATCAGTATTACTAAGATACCCTTTTTTCATTTTCCTATTTATGGCTATATTGAGATGAAATTTGGGAAAATGAAGAAGATTTAGAAATATCTCAAAAGAGAAGTGCATAATTTCCATTTATATGTTTTTTAGTGTTATCTGTTTAAAAAATTTCCCAATGTCTTATGAAAGCTTTGCATATGTGGCTTGAAGCAATGCAATATGTGTTAGAAATATGTCATAAGGTCAATCATTTTTAATTCATTTATTTTATTAGCTGATATTTAATATCTATAATGCTTCAGACAATTGGACATTGCTTCATTAATCTCTATCATTATATAATTTTTTTTAAAACTATCCTCATTCAATTGTAGATCATCTGCTATGGAATCAATGTCACTGGGTCTACTAAAATAGTTTGTAATATGGAAGCCCCCATTATAATGTTTCAGGGTGAAAACTGTCAATCAATAAAAATGTGTTTTTTTTTAATCAAAGACTTTCCTGTAAATTGAAGTAGATAGTTATAAACCTGATTTGGTGACACACACACAAACAAAATAATTAGTAGAATCAGCACTGAAAATAATGAACTGGGTATCATCATGCATTTTAAATTAAGTCAGTCAGTTGGTCAACACCACCAGTCCACACACAACAAAAAAAATGTATGTATCTAAAGTAAAAAAAGATGAACTCTAGAAAATGGTTGTGACATTAAAATAGTTCTTATGCAATGTTTCAACAAGCAGCATCAAAAAATTCAACTACAGTGCAGATCGATTTTAGTGTGGGTCTGTTGGTTATTAATCTTCTGATGCTGCCATCTATTATTGGTGCACAAACTTGCTTTGTGTATATACACTGCATTTAAAAAAGAAACCAGGATCAATATGAGTCAGATTCAAAAAATGCATGTATAGGATTTAATATAAAAAAACGATTTAATTAACTACTTTCAACCAGTGGTAAACCCGTTGATCTTTAAAATTGTCTTTAACTTTTTTATTCTTGGATTTCTTAAAAGGCAAAAACCCTGGTCTAAAATGACTAACAATATTATCAGTTTGTTGATTTTTTGCATGATATTTTTCAATATTTGAAAATTCTTTTGATTTACAATTGAGAGAGACAGTGATGGGGTCTATTATAGCCACATCATACACCAATTTATTTACAGTATTCACATGTATGAAAAACAGTAATACGATTCATATCCATTTTTTATTTCTTTTATTTTTGATACATAGATATTTTATAATTTTACAAAAGAAGCAACAATTTACTAAATTTAGTGTGTAAATATAATTGTCTAACAAGACCTCTAAACTAGATCAACCATAAAAAAGGAGTTTTTAAATGTCTTTTATATGTCAAATCATTCATACTGGAAACTTAACACTACATCTTGCAAAAAGTATTCTAAAAAACATAATATTGCATGCAAAATTAAATTTGTGTTTTATCAATTTATTTTGTTCTTGCAATGGTGTTTATGTGGGGAAAACAATGTGGATGTTAAAAGAAAATTGCTTTACAGAACTATTCCATTAAAAAGGTGTAAACATTTTGTAGATACCAATGCCCCAGCTGTGGCTAGTTATTTTGCTTTAGAGAAAAATAAAATTACTGATTTTCACATACTGTTCATCGTCCATATTGAGAAGAGGAGGTTACCATAATGAGCTGCTATTACATAAATAATTATTTTGATTCAATGCAGTCATCCTCAATGGTTTAAATGAGAGCCAAATTATATATATTTTATTTAACACCTAAAATATTGTTTGTGGTATTGGTGCATTATTTATTTTAATTACTTTTCATTATATTTCACTAACCATTTTGTGAATACTTTACTATGTGTGCAGTTTCCATTAATATATTGCTTGTTTGCTCTGTTTATGCCATCTGCTTACGAGTTTTAATGCTACATGGTAAGGGTGTTTCTCTTTTCTGTGTTTATGAATCTTCCTGTTGCCAAGTTACACAGCCTTTAGTTCCTGGGTCCCAAGAATTTGTTGTCTGTTGCCAAGTGATGTGTTGCAAAGCTTAATAATGTAAAGTTACTTATAAATGTTGCTTAATGTTTACACACATTATATTGATTTCTAATATGCATTTGAATCACACAAAATTAATTTTGACCCTCAAACACCCCCCAATAAAAAAATGTCATCTGTTAATTTATTTCAACACACTGCTTCTCAATTAGAGCTGGACTTCAGTGTATTTTTTAATGCAAATATACATATTTTATTATTTGCATAAACACAGCAAATTCCTGCGTTAAATACTCATGCAGATTCAGTTGCATCTTGTGCTCATAACTTCTTATGCTGTGAAAGCTCGAACAGGATGGCATCTGGTCTACAGTAAAAAGGTAATCAATACAAATTAGACAGGCAATAGGTCGACAGGATCTGAATGTTGACACACTAAAGGTTGACTAGTAAGAGCTCGACAGGGACATAATCTTGACAGGGTAATTAAGTCGATACACAAATGGTTGACACAAAAAATGTTCACATTTTTTTTTTGCCTTAGGCACTTACTGGAGGGTTAGGTTTAGGAACTTACCCTGATGGTTAGGGTTGGGCACCAGGAGGGATGATTAGGGTTGGCATTTACTGGAGGGTTCGGCACTAGAAGGAATTGTTAGGATCAGACACCTACCCCAAAGGTTAGGGACCAGGAGGGAGGGTAAAGGTTAGGCACCAACTGGAGGGTTAGGGTGAAGATTAGGATTAGACAAATAAAGTTGACCATTTGTGTGTCGACCATTTGTGTCAACTTAATGACTCTGCTGACCTTCTGTCCATGTCGACATTCTTGCTAGTCAACCCTTAGTATGTTGACCTACAGACCCTGTTGACCTATTGCCTCTCTAACTTGTATTGTCTACCTAAACATTATCTACCATTTTATTGTAGACCTAGTGATCCACACCTGAACAGGATAGGGATATTGCAAGCAAGTAAAGGATGAGGACAGTAAGAATTCAGCTCATAAAGACCCCAATGCAGATGCATTTCTGCCTGCCAGGAGGCATACAGCCTATGATTGAACAACCCATGGTGCAAAATACACACTGATGTTGTTGATTGGCAGTCACTTCTCAGTGACTATTAATCCATCCCATGGTCTCATCACTTAACTTAAGTAATAATTTGCATTTAATTCATGGCAAGAAAGATTCCCTTATGATTTTTAAAGCCAAAGATAATAGTTGTTTCTATTACTGTCCAGACACAGAGGAATAGTCTTGTGTATGGGATACTTCATTAATCTACTATATTATGTATAAATTCTGTACTGTAATTTAAACATTTCTACCTCCTTTGGTAAACCAAACACATATTTGCTGTTTTATCCTGGCATAAACCAGGTTGATGTATGCTAAATGTAAGAAACTTTATATCCACCACATTAGATATTTGCTTACAGTACACATATCCTGGAAATATTCTGTAGCCTGTTATGTGCTTATTGTCTAACTACTCTAGAGCTTCCCAGTGCCAGTAGACATCCATACACTGTAAGGCTACCATTCTAATGCAGCATGGAAGTAAATAAGCTTGCCTTACATATTTTTTAAATAAATTAAGTATCTTGTGTATAACTAAAGGATTTTTTTACATTATTTTTCTGTAAATGTTAAATAAAACATGTTGGTATAAGCAATTCAACTCAAAGAGCCTCATTATTTTGCTTATTTCCATAAGTGGGATTTCCCATATGACAAGGTAATATGAAATAGCAATATAATAGTGCAATAACTGCTAAATATCCATTAAACCAACATAACAATTACTTGGCTTTATCAAGCAGCAACTGTTGAATGAAGCATCTTGTAGTTATTACCACTTAATGCCAAGCTATTATCATATCAATTAATATTTAAAGTCCCTTTAATGTGTTTTGCAGCCCAGATGTGTAGCTGATATTCCATGGTTGTGTTTGCATTTATAATTTGATTTCTGATCACTGTGTCTATATACTTTACTATTCACGACAAATTTACATAGACTCTTTTAGTAATTCATGATGTATTTTTTCATATAAATGTGTAATTTTTAACACTACATTTATTCAGTGTCAAACATTATATGTCTTTAGTAATTATGGTTACTTTAGTTATTTATTTATTATGGTTATTATGAATAACAACACTAGATCAAGATTTCCTTAAAATACTTCTACTTCGTAAATAGGCCACTAGGCCAGAGAATGATATAGTAATTTAGATCAATTGGTATTAGTAATCTATGGTTGCAGTATCATCTCTGCTAATACTCTACCTGTTATATTTCTTGCATCAATTATTATTGTTTACTCTTTCAGATAAAATTGGTCAACTTGTGAGCTTCTATGAATTTCAGTAAGCCATTAGAAAATGCACATGCTACTTCATCATATTTGGAAGGTGAAGGTTTACTCCTTAATTCCTAGAAGCAGTTATTACAATTTTGGTGTTACCTACCAAATTTTAAAGTATTATCACTGCTAAATTAGTTTCAACTTTGTAAAACTGGCATTGATCACTAATTGCTTTAGTCCAAAAAATATATATTTTAATATATCCGTGAACATATTGAGAATGTAAAGACCCCCTTGGTATTTTCCAAGAATTTCTACTAGGCAGAATGGACTTTGCAGAAGAGAGCCTGTGGTCATGGGCATAAAGACTAGCACCCAGGGAGACTGGTGAGGAAATGAGGACAACAGGCTACACAATCAAACTGTGATGTAGTAGAAGATAGAATTGAAGTTACTGAGGACTATCTGTATTGTGTTTACAACTGGTAGAAGTGATGCTGGATGCTTTCAGTACCATCAGTGGAAAGCACTGTAGGTGATCATGCAATAACATACTAACTTTGAGGTACCAGATGGTAAGAGGATGAGGCAAAACTTGAATTGAAAATGCTTGGACACTGTAGGAGCAATGCAGTAATTTACTTTCTGAGAGATACAAATATGCAATCAGATGGTGGTTTGCACCAGAAAAAGTACAAAAGTACAAAAGGATCAGATGGAACAACTGAAGCCTTAGGAGAGTCATCAGGAACTAGGAGTCAACAGCAACTCACCCCAGAGAGTTAGATGAAAATCTGGCAATGAGAATGTGTCCAGGAGCAGTTTGTATAGCTTATCCAACTATTACTTTGCTGTGAGTACTTAATATATCTCAGCTGACTAGGAATCCAGCTCTGGGATTGGCTGATGGCAGAAGGAAGAAAAACCAAGATGGTGGCACCCATAAATTATTGACATCAGTGTATGAGATTCCCTTATAGCTGCTGCTACCTAGACTAGGCAGGAGGGAGCCTCGGTTTGGAAAACTGCTGAGGGAACTTTGACCATCTGGACCTGGTAAGAAAGAGCTGAGTATCTGCAGTTTGTGGTGATTAGTATGCTTAATGTACTGTATCTAAATATTTATAATAGACAGTTTGCTAAGTTAGTAGTGTAACATGCATTATATACTGCATACAGTACTTCACCCAGCATATTTTGTTTGTTTTTATGTAACCATGGTTACATGACATCATCCACCAGCATTTTCTGTTTTGGCTGGAGTTTTCCAGGATGACACATGCTAATATGATGGCTATTTGAGGTGTGTATTTGTTGTATGCATTAGTTGATGAAAATGTAGTTACACTGAAACATTGGATCTAATAGCTTTGTATGTTTGAAATGTTTCCTAGTGCTGCCACTGTATCCATTTGTTTAATGCATGTGGAGGGCAAGAGAATTCTGATTGTTTACTGTGGGTAATACAACAAAGTGAGAGAGAGAAAGTACTCCTAAATGCAGGGGCACACTTCTATAAAATATAGCTTTTAAAAGGTTAATTAATATAAAATGAAGGAATCATTACAACAAATAATTAAGAACACTCATGAGCTCAAAATGTTAATCCAAATAAGACCTACATGTTTATTATAGCACTATAACAATATATGTTACCAAAAGTAAAAAAATGGAACAAAAGAAAAAAAAAAAGACACAAAAGCAATGTGAAAAAAGACTGGAAATACGTAAGTGTATAAAGTGCTTGTAGGTGGTATAGCTCACCTCCACCATGAATTGGCGAAGATATAGAAAACATACATAAATGAAGAGAAAAGCACCCAAATATTAAAATGACACCATGACCAATCAGTATACCCTTATGTATCTCAATGCAAATATTATTATAATTGAGGTGTCCCTCAGATATGGTTGCCTGCTCAATACCAGGTATGCATTCAGCATACTGTATATCAATTTTTACTAAAGAAGATGAAAAACAGCCTGTGTATTTACATGTACTGGGATCTGCTTTTTCCAGTCCTGCCAAGCATCAGACTGGAAATGAAAGTCCCGTGCAATGGCACAGTGAAGAATCAATAGACCTGTTTATACTGCTAACAATAGACTCAAGGCTTAACCCTGTTGATTAGCATTGCAGATTATTGACTGAGTCATGGCTGGTGAGAGAACAGGGGAGAAAGATTAAGTACCTGTAAGTGGGTGGCAGTCAGATTGTCAGTGGAAAATTGGTCAATTGGTGCAGGGGTCCTGTTTGAGCACAGGGGTACCCAGAGAGTGGTGCCAATACGCGTTTCGCTGGGGGCTATGTCAAGGAAGCTCAGCGTGTCTTGATTTAGCCAGATGTTAATACTTCCAGCTACATGTCTATTGGTTTTGTCTGGTGGATTGATAGCCTCACTCCCAATTGTGTCCTTAGTGGGAGGTCAAGGCCAGGACTCCAATCACGTGACCCGCTTACAAGCATTTTATTTGCTATAATTGGTAGTCGAGCCCCAGTCATGTAGCTCGCTATTCCAATGCTAAATATGAACATCCATTGGCTATCCCCGTTTGTATAATATTTCAGGGGAATGACATTTATAATTTTGAGCTCAAGCATGTTCTCAATATTTTGTTGTACTGATTCCTTGATTTTATATTAATTAACCTATTAAAAGCTATATTTTATAGAGGTGTACCTCTGTATTTAGGAGTATTTTTTATTTCTTAGGTCCTTGCTCCAAGGGTGCACCCTCTTTAGGACCTTAGTGTAAGAATCAATAATTCTATTTTTGTATTTCTGTGAACATTGCTGCTTCCTCTGTGTGGTATATCACCATCCCACTTTCCCCATTCCCCAGCAATTTTGTTTACTGTGGGTGTCAGCATTATCTATTTTCTTATTTGTATTAATCTGGGAGGCACCCCACTTGATTCAGGCATGTGGTAATATATTTCAGGTCATCTACACCAGTGGAGATCTGGTAATTAAGTTTGAATTGTTAAGTTTACTGTATTATGTTCTGCTGTGGCTTTATAACAGAAAAGATCATTTAGATTGCATTATACACAGACTCTGTCCAATATCTCTTAGGATATCAGAAGAGAAGCTATTCTGTTTAAATAAAACATTTTGGAAAAACAGTTACAAAGGAATTGTACTGTGAGTGGCATAATTTATTATTTTGCAAAAAGTAATAGTTGCATTTCTAGTAACTTTGTAATTATTAGAAGGAAAATAAAATACAGATAGGCTGATATAAAGAACACTACTTCTTGTAAGAACGGCTAGCAATACTAAATTAGTGGTTATTACACCTCATTTTGGGCCTGATTCGTTACGGATCGCAACTGTGAATGCAATAGCAATTATGCATGCAGTTTCACTGCAATGATATGCTAATCTATTGCAATTGCTATCATGCACAACATAAGGAAGCCCACCTTACAGCACCTTACACACATCTGTAATGTTTAGCATGATTGCAAAACCATTGGCAACATAGAGTACAGTCGCAGCCTCACACATAATTGCACAAGCTCTGACCTTACTTAGAAATTACTAACCTCATCGCACACTGTGAGTACTTAAGCTGCATATGGCATTGCAGTGGATAATTTATGCATGCCCATGCAACGGCATTCAAACACACTGGCATGCCTGCGTTTCTCTGACCACTCCCCATCACCACCCCCAAACAGTACTTCCTGTCAATCACTCTGCAATGGGTCTGCGTAGTCACTGCAATCGCAGTTCTGATTACAGTGGAGTCTATGCTCATGCACTCTGCGAAACATGCATTGAATGCAAAAACAGGCCAATTGCGTAATCCCTTGCTGAATAAGGCCCTTTGTTAGTCACTGAGGTATTTTAAGATGAACTTTATCCCATAAAAGACATACTGACTGAATTTGAATATTTACTTAAAACTCATTTTGCAGCAAACACATTTTGCAACTAGTTGGTTTAACTGAAAATGCAGCTAGATAAGACTTCTGGCTCTGGTTTGTTAGAGTGAGTACTTCCATCACTGAGTTTTGATGCACACCTTGGCTAAATAACCTGTCAAGGCTAATTGAAATCTAAACCAGAGCTGCACACCACCGCTTACTTCTCTGGTCACACATGGATAAATTCCTCTCTTCCCATATGCCGCTAAGGCCACAGCTCCAGTGCCAGGCAAGCCCTAATATGGTCCTGGACTGAAACAGATGCGGTGAAACCACCAGCCAAGATAACAGCAGCAGCTCAATAAGAAAAGGCCTATATACAGTTACACCATGTCACTAATTCAAATGGGGAAATTGTTGATGCAATAAAAACAACTATGAGCCTTTAGTGGCCCAATGTGTCATTGACATCGCAGCACCACCTCACAAAGAGAGTATCAGACACTGAGCATAAGCTGGGCACTACATTTCAAGATGTGTCTCAGCTCAGACACACTGCCCACAAGGTAGAAAGGGAAAATTATCAACTGTGAAACAAATTAGATGATTTAGAAAAATGGTCCCTCTGGAACAATAGCAGACTGGTTGGGTTCCTGAAACCATAAAAGGAATAGTCTTGGCTCATTTTGTGTGAAATACTCTCCCAACTCTACTTGGTATAGAAGCTGAATGTTGTGACTTGGTCATAGAAAGAGTATACAGAGTAGGGATGTGCAGGCTTGGAGTAGTTCAGATTTTACCGCCAAATTCAGACTTTTCCCGCCAAAAATCAGATCTCAGAAAGAGGCAAAATGTCATCTTTCATTGACAAACATCATCATAATTCCTGGACAAAAGACCATGAGCGATGATGTTTGACCATGAAAGATGACCTTTTGCCTCTTTCTGAGACCCAATTTTTGGCAGTAAAAATCCAAATTTGGTGGGAAAATCCAAACTAATATGAGCCTCCACATCCCTAATACAGAGTGTGTCAAGCTCCACACACCTCCAATTACCACCCAAAGGAAATACTGTTTAATTTCCTCAAATATCTCCACAAAGTAGTCTTGTGGTCTGCCTCCCAAACAGTACAATCTACAGTATATCATGGGAAAGTAGAAAGCATTTAATTTTCCAACTTTATTCAATGGAATTACTGTAACCAGTGCTTGTAAACCCTTTCACCAATATGCTCAAAGCTGATCCAAAATTAGCACAAATTTGAATTAATTTACCCTGCTAATCTTTGCCTACTTGAGGGATCATCCTACAAAGATTTCACCACACCAGCTGATGTAAATGCTTCTCTCCTTGAGGAATCTGGAACTGCAGACCCTGACACCTCAGACCCCTTGTCATCCCCTGCTTGAAAGTCATGTATAATGGGCAACAACAGTGTTCACCACTTTGCTACTTTTTGTCCTTTCTACACCGACATTACAATTTCTTGTTAATTTAAGTTGTTACATTGGATGGGTGAATTAACCAAATATATTGCATTAGATAACTTCAAACTAGAGACTCTCTCCTTTTTCTGCAAAATGCTACTCTGATCACTGTTTATTGCTTGATTTATAAGTATATGTTGTGCTAAGTAACCAGTATTTTGCTACCTTGATACGTTATTGTGGAGATCATTATTAACAATAACAAATTTGTTTTCTGCATTATTTATGCCCCTAATGTTTATAAAAAATGTTATCATTTGGGGATTTCAATTAAATACATTAAATTCCTCCAGTATATTTAAGACTCTTCCTAAGTTAGTTGTTGTCTTATTTTGTTCTAGGATTAAACTGATAGATATATAGAGCTTTGTATCCTATAAACAAAACTATACCTGTCTAGCTGCAGCTCACTAAACCCATTCAAGAGTTGACTATAGCCTTCTCTCATACTCCCTGCTTCCCAAAGTATCTGAAGCACACACAAAGCCAAGTTTCCTCTCTGACCATGAACTGGTTTAGTCCATATTGCATATCTCTGATGATAAAGACCCATAACACCCCTGGAGATTTCCATTTCACCTATCTCAGTCTCTGAAATTTCTTAATAGGCTTGAATTGACCTGGGAGGAATACCGATTTATTAACATCTCCAATTCTGAGGCAAACCCACCCATCTTTTGACAATCAGCAATATTTGTCATCAGAGGGGCCATAATTTCATATGTTTCAGCTATTAAAAAAATAAAATACTCAACCTCCTAATTAGAGCTTCAGAAGTTATTGCTGGAAAATTAACTGCAGTTTAAATCCCACCTAACCCATTCCTCAAAACACCTACACTAAACAGCAAAAAATCAATTTGATTAGTTTCTTTAAACCATGGGTGATCAATATTTGTTTACTGTTATTTATTGCTTTCAGAAATTTGGTAATAAAACCAACTTAATGGGTCTAGCTAACCAATAGTTATTTACCCTCTTAAGAATAAAGAAGGTTCTCTCACTTCCTCTAATGGCCAGATCACTGAAATCATGAAAGAATTCTATGAAACTGTATATTCTTAGACAGAAGTCAAACCACCTGACATCCCCATCCTTCATTCACCAGACAATCCTACAATGTCTCTACCTCAGGACTGTCCCATGAATGAGACTTTCCCTGTGCTAGAATAAGTACCCCTCACACTCCAAATATGAGAGGACTTACCTCTACCACAAATACCTTATGATTTGTCAAACTCTCTCTGACTGCTCTGATTACATTACCAAAATTATCAATCAATTAAAGCCTGCTAAAGCTCCAGGCCCAGATGGTTTATCCAGTAAGTTTTATATAAAATCATATCCCCCGGAATAGGAAAGAGACTGGTGTCATTGTTATATTGAAAAAACAAAACTACCCCCTCTATTTTAAATCTGTTGTTCTAAAAGTTACTAAAAGTTATTTTTAAATCTGGAAGACATCTGTTGATGCCTGGATCATATAGTCCTTTTTCTTTGCTTAACCTCGATAATAAATTGTTGTGTAAAGACTACAACTTATTTAAACATACATAATACAGGTTTTACTTGGGGTGTCACTCGGTGGTCAATGTTCAGAGAGTTTTGGCAGCTATTCAACACTTTAACTTAGCAACCCTGACCCTAATGTAATAGTGGCTTTAGACATAAATAAGGCATTTCACCTTATAAATTGGCAACATCTTTTTGAAACTACATAGATTTGGAATCCTGTGACCATTTATAGACTCTCTGCAAACTTTGTATACTAATCCCCACTCATAGGTTTCTATTCTCTCCATTTAAAGTACAGAAAGGAGTTAGACAGGGATGGCCACTTTCATCAGTTCTATTTATGACAGAAATTGAACCCCTCACAGCAGGGCTGGATTAAGGTCTGTGGGGGCCCCTGGGCAACAAAGTTGTTGGGGCCCCTATCAATAAAATTATACAAGTGATATATTGCTGATGTTTAAAAAAATATTATGTCGTGTGTGTGTGTATATACACACACACACACACACACACACACACACACACACACACACACACACACACACACACACACACACACACACACACACACACTAATAGCAGGACCCAGCACTCTCTGTATCAAAACACACCTCTGGTGCCCTTCCTGTCAATAAACACAAGTCCAGGCCTAGGGGCAGCACTCTGCAAGACTCCACAAACAGCAAATGATAGCACAGCAATACTTTGCTATAAGTTTTATATATATATATATATATATATAAAAAAAATGTATTTCATTTTTTAAACACCCAATGTATTACATTTAAAAGCACATGTAATAAACTGCAATTTTAAATAAAATATATATATATATATATAATGAACAAGAAAAATCAGCGGCTCTTGGAGACTGTAGAAAAATATTGAATATGTACCCAACACATTAAATATTTTTCTTGTTCATTAAATTACTCACGGAAGGCATGGAAGGCACTGAGGCACACTGTTGCTAGTATAGCAGAGTGCCGGTCCTCCAGAATCACTATATATATATACACACACACATATACACACACACCTACATGCATATATGCACATACACACAATTACCTACATATACATACACACACAATTACCTACATACACACACACACAATTACCTACATACACACACAATTACCTACATACACACACACACACACACAATTACCTACATACACACACACACACACACACACACAATTACCTACATACACACACTCACAATTACCTACATACACACACAATTACCTACATACACACACACACTTACCTACATACACACACACAATTACCTACATACACACACACACACACACAATTACCTACATACACACACACACACACACACAATTACCTACATACACACACACACTCACACACAATTACCTACTTGCACACAGGCTCTCTCCTCTTCAGCTCCATGGCTGGGTGACAGTCAGAAGCAGAGTAACATGACACCTTGGAGTCTGCTCTGCCTCACGCTGTCGTCACACAGCCTGTTCCCTGGGTTGCTGCTTGGGCTCTGGTCTGATCAGCCACAGTCTCGCGAGATTTGGCATCATAATCTCACGAGACTGTGACTGTAATGAAGCTCCTCGGCGGCTGCTGTAAGGAAACAGCTGAGCTGCCGAGGAGTACTGCAGTGGAGACAGCTAAATGCTGTACTCCGGTTTGCAATAGAACTAATGGCTGGAGGCAGGGGACAGTGTGTGGGGGCCCCTTATGTGTGGGGGCCCCAGGACGACCGCCCCTGTCGCCCTGCCTATAATCCGGCCCTGCCTCACAGTAATTTTGTGTGTCCCCATCCATTAGGGGAATCTTGTTTGTCAAGGTGACACTTAAAGTTGCACTATTTGCAGACAGTATGCTTCTTTTCATTTCCAATCCAGAGTTTTAATTTCCTGCAGTGATGGAACTTATTTAATCTTTTGGTTCCTTTGCTGGATACAAGGTGAATTCTGCCTATTGTGGGAGGGTCATGTCCTTTTTGAACTATCCCAGACTTACAGGCTTTTAGATAAGCTTCTTCACTGATTACATTGTCCCTGTTGTAATTTTAAAAACTGGGACATGGGTCCTGATAAAAAGGCATTCATTCCCCTTCTCACAATCCTGGTAACTTTGTACAAAAAATGTATTCTTCTCCACTGGACTATGACCTCAACACCCTCATTTAATGAAGTCAAACAAAAAATGTTACAGGTTTATAATTTGATAGATGTTTGACCCTGCCAGACCTCAATAAAGATGTTGAAAATTTTCATAAAGAATGGGAAATATACATTGATAAATTGGACCTACCAACACAAAGCCACCTTTAAAATATTTGAGTCAACAGACTGTTTCTTAGTTGCATAAAGAGGAACCTGTGACTCTGGCTCCAGCGTTTTCCCATGTTGATTTGTCAATTATAAGCCAACTTTCTCTACTTAGTTATTTCTTGTTTTCTGCCCCCATCTTCTGTTATTACTTGTAGCCACATATCAGGTACAAATGTGTTAGGATGTTGTTTTAGCTGCATAATCTCTATGATTACTCTTTGATTACTTCACTTAAGGTATGCTCTTCTTATATCCTGAATTGCATCCCCTCCCCTTTTATTTCCATTTGTGCGCTCTCCCTTTGTCTTCTCTTCTTTCCCCCAAAATAACAGATTAATTGGTGCTGGGAGCCATATACTGTAAATGTAATAAGGTATTTTAACATGTTATATTGATTGCACTGTGTGCAGTTTTAGAATTGCATGTGTACACTTATAAAGAATTTATAAGTTATTTTGCTTTAGAAGTCATTGACATTTGGACACAAATGGCTTTTGAGATATTCTCACATAGTAAATGATATGTTAATTATCCTTACCTAGTGATAAATGTCCAACCCCTCTGTTTACAGCCAATAGTGGTTCCAGGTAATAGTGTAGGAACCTGGGGTGCACAAGCAGTTCCAGGTGCCATTTGAGGGAGGCTGGTGGTGGCAGCAAGTTAAATGTCCATGGCACAGTGGGATAGTCAGTAACAGGTGGTTACTGATGGTAAGAGGGAATCCCCTTATACCCCAAGATTAAGTGGGATCAATATAGTATGTGATTGCTTGTTTAGACAAGACCATCTGGTCACATGTATTGGTAGCAGCAGTGGGAGTTATATGTATATTAAACTGCTATAGGGTAGTCGATTGAACCAATATCTTTACAAAGTTTAGAGGGTGTTTAGGTTATTTTGGTTCTTTTCATCTTCAGCTTGAAGACTTGTATGTAAAATGTTATTTACACACCTTTTATACTGAATATTGTATACCTCATGTAATTCTTTGTATTTCCTATATTGTGATAAACTAAAAAAAGTAATATATATATATATATATATATATATATATATGTATATATATATATAGATACTGTATAATTAATAAAGCAACTGGACATATAGAAAAGATCTTGTGAGACCTAAAAGCAAATGAATGACAACTGGTCACTTAAATAAGAGTGACAATAAACTTCCTCCAGTAGGCACTGATTCACTAGGAGATTTAGATTAAGCTTTAAGTGATAGAGATCACTGTAGTAATCCAAGACTAGGTACATAATTTTACACTTTAAAGGTAAAGTACAAGTGGAGTCAAAACAAAGTTACACACAGACAGCATGAGTGTCAGAGGAGGAGCATATACACACAGACCTCCATTACCCAGGAGAATAACCTGGTTAATCTTTTGACTAGAATACATCTAACTACTAACTCCAAAAATTTTAGTCCCTGGTTAAAATTAAAAATAAATGTTTTGCATAAATAAAAATTCAAACAGATCCAGAAACTTCAATCATACCTCTACAACTCAAAAATGTCAAAATAAATATACATTAAAACCAACATTGGTCTATATTAAATCATTCACCAGGATGCTCAACACTACTGTGACTACTTGACCTGAGCTACAGTATTAAAACCTGTGCAACATAATATTTCAGAATTGAAATAGAGGCACTACATGACCAGGGTAATCTTGTTGACAGTTATCTGCACTCAACCAAAATTTACAATTTATGTGTGTTCATATCTGTTGCTACCTAACTCTCTACAGGGGTTTTCCGAAAACACCAAACATAAATAACAAGATAAAAAATAGTGAGATTGAGTGCTACAGAGTATAGGAAAGAGTGCAGGTTCGTAGATAAAACTGATATTTCTGTGATAAACCTTATATGTACACTCTCCTCCAGCTTTTACCCTGTGTAGATGTTGCTAACAAATTCTCACATTCAGGCAAGTGATTAGAACATGCAGTGAGTAGTATATACACCCATACATGAGAGCTGCAGTTTTACAGCTTATTGCATGGATGTGTAAAATCTGGTTGGTAAGACAGAGTGGGAAGCTGGCATTCACCACTAATGATGTACTGCTTTCAGTCCTTTCTCCTTGTCAAAGTCATCTCTTCATACTCATATGGCCGTGTCAATTAGTTTGAGTCCTACATGTCCTTTATCAAGACTGCCATACTAGTGTGATAGAATGTTTTTTATCCCCTCATAATTGGATAATTGTTACAGCCTGTGTCCAGTTCTAATTGTTAGAGAAAAAACAGAATCATTATATAGCTACAATGTTTTCTATATACAAACGCTTCTAAATAGTTTTGTAAATTAATTTCATTACACTGTATATGGTTTATATACAAATAGTCAATCAATATTACATTATAAATACCATCAACTCTAAATTTTAAAATATCCTCATAAACAAAGATTCAAATAGGGCAGAACAATATATATTGTATATACCAGTGCTTACAACTAAATATCAACACATTCAATTTATGGACAATGTTTCAATTAAATATACTACAGACATAATGCATTATAATATCTCCATAGGCTATAAAAATCTTTAACCAAAAATAGCTACAGAAAACAACTCTGTAGGAGTAGTAGTACATTTACATTATTATAAAAACAGATATTTTGAGAAATATAACAATTACATAAACTACAAATATCCAACACAAAAAAAACTAAAAACACAGCTACTACACAGTTGTTAAGCTAGCCATACATCAGAATATCATTCCAACCAGCCATATAGTTGGAATGTTTGAAATAATAATTGTCTAGTGTTTGGGAGCAAACGATAATCAGCTGTTTGCTCCCACACACTGAAAAATGCCCAAAAATGGTTATTCCAACTAGTTGGTAATATTAAACATGTTTGATTTTCACCAACTAATTGTTCTAGTGAAGGGGGAACTTTCCCCCCAACTGAACTAGAAGTAGGCGGACACTGGCCTCTGCCTCTGCGACAGCAAACATTTGATGTCTGCTACCCAAGCTACTCACCAGGACCTCTGACCCATGGGCACATACTGTCTAATCCTCTGGCTGCAAGGGACCTGCTGCAAGCTTCAGGTTGCAGCCGCAGGATCCTCACAGTGCTCCATCCCCCTTTGTCTACAGGGGCCAGGGACTTCCTTCCAGAGCTACAAGCTCTGGCCGCAAGGCATATATGGAGACTTGATGCAGCTTGAGTATTATACATGCATATCATAGTATAAAGTATATGGAAAAGTTTCCAAAGCTGACTGTGGACACAGAGGGTGCACAACAATTGAATCACACTGTCATCACACAGTGGCACCTACTTCTCCCTCACACTGTCACTATTCAAAACATGCAGAAGTAGGCAGAGCCTGTCTGCCTACGTCTATGACATCACAAGTTGGAGAGAAGTTGGCTGTTCTGATGAAAAAGTTGGTTAGATGTGTGGAGCACGATTTTAGTTGGACAGATCAGTTGGATGGTTGGTACGTTGGATGGTTGGAGGAAAGTTGGTCTGATGTACAGCCTGCTTTACTCTCAATTTTTTGCATGAATTAATTTATTATGCAACATTAGCCCTGTTATAAAAAATTTCCAAGTCATTGTGGATTTATGTCCAAACTGACCTGGACACAATGCTGTTAAGTGAAATGTATCTTATGCTCTGCTATAGTGGGGAAAGGGTGTGACATTAAGGATATTACTATGAAAATTATGTAATCAACCTATGTAAATGTAGTGGAGAAAACAGCCTAGTAAGGTGCGCAATTAAACCAGCAGTGCAGCATAATTAGTGTAAACATGGTAAATACATCCAAAAATTAGCCAAAATGACCCAGTAAATAAGGTAATATTTACACCATTTGTATACCTGGTAAGTATATTTACATAGATGTGAATAATACCAAAGTGTCTAATCAAACACCTCTTGTGTAAATCACACAGATGAAACAAGAGAAAAAATCACCATAGATATTCCTTCTTTACAAGTTCAGAGATTAACAACAAGGTATTTTCTATATATAGACTTGGATGAGTGAAATCTTTTATGATGCTTTTTATTGTAGTAGATACAGTTCTATTTCTTCTCCACAATCTGAAAAAGTGTCCTCCTTTATTTTTGCACTCCACATTAGCATGGTCAGGGGAGACACATATAAAAGGAACAGTGCTGAAATCTTTTTAAAACATGCAGTTAATAATAATAAAGCATTGCACTTACAATATACATGAAACATCAAGCGCATAGGAAATCTCCCCAGTGGCACACAGCTCCCAGCAGCATGGTTTCTGACAGCCCTCAGATGGAAATTAGGGAAAGTGAGAAACTTGCTCCGGATAACAAGATCCACAGGAACAGGTCACACCACTGGCCAGGGTCCAGAGTCTCATTCCAGGGGCCATTCTTAATGCATTCTGACCAAGTGATCCTTACTCAGAAGCATAGATTCCAGCTCCCATGTTCAACCTAATATACCCCTCCCAATTACCAAATACATCTGCAGTTAATCAACGCTAGTCGGCATTGTGTATATATCACTCCAACGTGTAATGACTGAAAACCAGAAGATGAAGTGACATTTGCATTCCGGATGCATTCTAACAACTGAAAGAGGCTGCTGAGATCATCCAAATGCGTTCCAGGACCGAGAAGGTAATGCTTATATGTTTAACATGCATTCTAATCACTACAAAAAGAAAAACTAAAGATTGAAAGAACAGACCTTCTTGAGACTAAAGATAAGAAGCCTAATACAAATAATAGGTTTCAATGGGCTTTTATTAGTTTGCCATCACAGTGGCAAAGGTTGATAATAGTGTTAGTAAGGGAATGAAAAGCACTTGGGGAAGAGGACCCTGCTTATGAGAACTTACATTCTAAAGGAGAGGGGCAGACATACAGGGATGACACAGATGGGGTTGACAGCAAACATGGGACAGAAGGTTAGGAGGAGAGATGGATGGCTTTGATGAAGAAGTGGGTCTTGAGAACCAGTTTGAAATGGTAAAGCAGGTTTTACCGAAATTAAGAAAAAAAAATTGAAAGGATATATGAATTTAGATAAACAAAAAATTGGCAATATGTTTTTCACTACATGAAGTGGCAAGGAAAGGATAAAGCCTTGGCCTACTAACTTTATGAAGAAGACTGCTGATTCTGATAGCCCTTCTGCTTGTAGTAGTAGTCCAATTAAAAATGTAAAAGTTGTTAAGACAGCTTCAGAAAAACCAACTGTGTGCCCTGAGAAATTGAAATCACTAATCCCCGTGGAGAGTGCAAGTTTGTCCGCTGTTGCTATGTGTGAGCCCAACCTAAATACTAGTGTACTGGAGGATTCTACAAGTTCCGACATTTGTGTGCCCTCTGTAGGGAAGGGCAGTCAACACCTTGCACACGTAGTCATTGAGGATGCTTCTGTGGAATTACACATGGAGGAGGATATTTTGTTAGTTGAAGGTGCTTAGGATGATGAGGATGTTGATGATGGAGATGTTAGTGTTGGTGATGAGGATGTTGATGCCGAGGATGTCCTTTGTGTAAGTAAGGCAACAGCTCTTGCCCATGGTTTGAAAAATCCAAACCCCATTGTTGTCATGCCGGGACAAAAGACAAAAAAATCTACTTTTCACGTGTGAATTATTTCCATCCTGATCCGGACAACAGTTGTCAAGCCATATGTGCCCGTTGCCATGAAAGAGTGAGTAGAGGGAGGGACCTAAACCACCTAGGAACCTCATCCTCCTTTTTACATCACTTGGAGCGCATTCATCAAATATCAAAATGTACTTTGCCAAGTTCCAAAACTCAAAATGTAACAAGTCCAGTGTCACCTACCTGCTCCCTCTCTGTGAGATCCAAGTGCCTTTGATCTCCAACACCAACACCTGCATCATCAACATCCTCATTCGTCATCGGGAGTAGTCCTGCTGCATCCATTGTTGGTATTCCAAGCATGATTGACTCCTCTCCTATCCGAGATTCCTCAGAAGGATCCTTGTTGACTCTGCCTGTTGCTGCTGCTGCTGCTGTTGCTGTCAGTGGATCTTCATCCCAGAAGGGGACCAGGAGGAATACTACTTGTAGCGTATCCTCCAAAAAACTATTAACTTTTAAGCAATCGTTTGCAAGGACAAACAAGTATGATAGCAATTGCACAGTTGCACAGCGGATTACTGATGCCATAATAGCTATGCTGGTATTAGATGTGTGTCCAGTATCCGCCAGTACTGCAGTGGGTTTTCAACAGTTAATTCAAGTCCTGCGCTCTCGCTACCAGATCCCTTCTAGATTCCACTTTGCTAGAAGAGCAATTCCAAATCTGTACAAGGACATTAAAAAAAACCTTATTAATGTCCTCAGAAATGCGTTGTACCCACTGTCCACTTGACCACTGATATGTGGACAAGTGGGACAGGGCAAACAAAGGATTACATGACTGTGACAGCCCACTGGGTAGGTGTATTGCCTGCAACAGCAGTATCAGCAACATCTCCCAAAAGACAGCTGATACAGAGGCAGGCTACTCTTTGTATAACTGGTTTCACTAAGAGGCAAACCATTGAGAACCTCTTAGAAAAACTCAGGGAAATCATTGCTAAGTGACTTACCCCACTTGGATTCTCCTTGGGATTTGTGATTTCGGACAATACCACCAATATTGTGAGAGCATTACATCTGGGTGAATTCTAACACATCCCATGTTTTTCTCACACAATTAATTTGGTGGTACAACATTTTTTAAAAAATGACAGGGGCGTGCAGGAGATGCTCTCGGTGGCATGCAAAATATCTGGACATTTTAGACATTCGGCAACCACCTGTCGAATATTGCATGACCAGCAGGTACAGTTAAATTTGCCCTTCCATCAGCTGAAGCAAGATGTAGTAACTCGGTGAAATTCTACCCTCTATATGCTTCAGCGGATGGAGGAACAGCAAAAGGCCATCTAGGCCTATACAGCGGACTATGACATAGGCCGTGGAGGGGGAATGCACCTTACTCAAGCTCAGTGGAAAATAATTTCTATGTTGTGCAAGGTTCTCAAATCCTTTGAACTTGCCACACGTTATGTTAGTTCAGACACTGCCAGCTTGCGTCAGGTCATTCCCCTCATCAGACTTTTGCAAAAACAGCTGGAGAAACTAAAGGAGGAGCTGAACTGGAGCAATTGCGCAAAGTATGTCGGACTGGTGGATCAAGCCCTTGATTCACTTCACCAGGATCCAAGAGTTGTCAATCTATTGAAATTTAAAAAAAATATTTTGGCCACCATTCTGGATCCTAGGTTTAAGTCCTACCTTTTGAGTTTTTTTCCAAAAGACCAGTATCTAAAACAATGCAAAGAGCTGTTGGTCAAAAAATTGTCAGCTGCAGCCGCATGTGAAATGCTTTCATCTCCTCCTTCAGTTTCAACAGCTGCCAGGAAAAAACTAAATTTTCATTACAGAATACCTGCTGGTCATGCTGATCAGTCACCAAAAAATTACATCTGGTCGGGCCTGAGAGAACTGCCTACTAGTGACATGTCTTCTACCGTGACTATGTGTGATACAGTCTCCATTCAAAGAATGGTGGAGGACTATTTCAGAGATAACATCCTAATAGACATGTCAGACAGTCCCTTTCAGTACTGGCAGGAAAAATAGGCAATTTAGAGTCCCATACATAAACTGGCTTTGCATTACTTAAGTTGCCCACCCTCCAGTGTGTACTCCGAAAGTTTTCAGTGCAGCTGGCAACCTTGCCAGTGATCAGCGTAGGAGGTTACTTCCTCAAAATGTGGAAAAGATGATGTTCATAAAAAAGAATTACAAATTCAACTAGGAAGAGCTCGACCAACAACTACATACAAAAATTACAGAGGTGCCTATGGTGGAATCCCAGCTGGGATGAATTAATTTTCTGTGAAGAAGAGTATGTACAACACTGATGGGGATGATGAGGATGAGGATGATGACAACTTGTAATGTAAAGCCAGTTTGTGTATGGGATTATTTTCTTTTCCATGTCCAAAGCACATTGGCAGCTTGTTTTATGGGGGTCCAAACAAACCAATCATTTCAGCCACAATTGGCAGTCCTTGTCACTGAAATGATTGGTTTGTTAAAATGTCCTGTTTCGTATACAACATTCCCAAGGACTATTCCATCTTGCTCCTTTTTCCTTTCCATTATGTGCTGGTTGGGGCATTGCTGCCTGACATTTTAAATTAATGTTGTGGTTGGTTTTGGAACCAATGATTTATTTTTAAATTAATTTATGATCAATTTAACAGCCAGGGGCTGCACCCAATGGATTGTTTTTAAATTAATTTATGATCAATTTAACAGCCATGGGCTGCATTCAATGAATTGTGTTTAAATTAATTTATGATCAATTTTACACCTGGCTTTCACTGTCATCAGCTTAGCTGTGCAGGGGTGCTGTGCTCCTGTCTGTTGATGTTGAGGGGTTGTTGCCCAAAATAATAAACATTTTTTTTTGTGTACATGTCAGACACACCTGTCATTGGCATAGCTGTGCAGGGGTACTGTGCTGCTGTCTTTCAAGAGGCTGCATGAATATTGCAATGAAAACCTTTTTTTTAAGTTATTGAGTTACAAAAAGTTTTTTTTTAATCTTAAATATAGCAGAAATGTTATCCTAACAGCTTATAGAGTTATATGCTCTAAAAAACTAAAGCCTATATTTGTAAAAAAAAGCTAAAGCCAAATTCTGCCAAAAGAGAGACTGATACCACAGCTAAACATAAGTCACCTTCTGGATGTGAATAGTCTCATTTGCATGGGGAAAACACAACCCTCAGATGAGATGGATCTCAGCCAGTGGACAACATTGAAATCACCAATAAAAAGTCACAATGGAAGACTACAGTGTGGAGAATCTTTCTTCACAGTCAGGAAAGGCCTCAGAGAACATGAAAAAAGATGCTGTAGGTGCTGAACTTCAAGGAATTTCTCCATCATTTTCTGCAGTGTGGAAAGGTTTCATTCACATGTTTTCTATAAAGCAGTTCAAAGTTACAGCCTTCAAAGTGTCTGGTAATTCCTGGCAAAGGTGGGTGTTATATATAGCCAAAGATTATTACAAGCAAAGGATTCATCTGTCCGGAATCTGTCTGGGAATTCATGGATCGTATTTGGCCTGAATGCACTAAGACATCCAGTGATTCTGTCACTGTGTTCTGTAGTCCACTTTATTCCTACCTGAATCTCAAACTGAAATACGGAATAGTGAGCACAGACAACATGGAGGCCTTTGTTATTCCGCTGCCTGCATGCCAACCAATACCTCCCAAGCTACACCCACTGGGGGGACCAGGTCTTGATAATGACCATCCCCATTTGCTGCTAGGCCGCCTTCTTCCAAACCATCCATCCTGGACTTCCTGTCCAATAAAGGTTAAGCAGGGTACAGAAAGAGGAGCTAGATATCCCCAATTTCATTTTTTTCTTCTATTATAGATGATGTGGAGAGATAAGATCTTCAGATATTGGACTTTGAAAAGAGGCACCCACCTATTTGGCTTCCATCCAGAGAACAGAGCTATGCTCCTCAGGATCTGTCTATGCCTGAGCTGATAGGTACGTAGTCTCTGTCTGTTGGTAAACACCCTTCAGGAGATGGCAACCCAGAATAACAACAACTGTAATAATGTGCCCACTGATAACCAGCCTGATGTCATGCTGGGAGGTGGGTTTCTGAAAGCTGAGGCCTAAGGCTGCGGCAGGAAATGGAGGCGAGGGGACTGAATGTATGACCTCTGCATCCACGGGTCTTGGTCATTGGCAAGACCTAGTCAAAGGTGCGGAATCTAACCCACGAGATGGTGTTCGCCAGTGACCCCACCAATCGGGATATGGGCTTGAGCTGCACCTCGTAAGCAGGTCACGGTCCTTTGACTAGGTGACCAAAGCCTGCAAGAAAAAGGAGAGATGAACACTCATGGCCCAAAGGGTCGGTGCCAGTAAGAGGCACGTAAGGACAGGGGTGGAACCCCTAGTTTGGGATACTGGACATGAGGTACAAGGAAGTGTGCACTAAGGACACACTCTACTGGGTTGCCGGTCAGAAGGAGTGCACCATGGTGCGATACAGTAGAATGTAGGTAGGGACCACAGAGTCCAGTAAAGAGGTGGGTAGTGGTGCTGGAGCCAGCCAGAGATGATGACACTGGGTACGTATAACTACACTCAGGCTGTGATGGTAAAGCACTGGTGAAATGGATAGTATACTGCACACAGGCGGGGATGGTAACGCACTGGTGGAATGGAGGTATACTGCACACAAGCGAGGTGGTAACGCACTGATGAGATGAATGATATAACTGCACACAAGCTGAGGTGGTAAAGCACTGGTGAGATGGATGTTATAGCTGCACACAGGCTGAAGTGGTAAAGCACTTGTTGAGATAGACAATATAGCTGCACACAGGCTGAGGTGGTAAAGCACTGGTGAGATGGACGATATAGCTGCACACAGGGATAGATCACTGGAAGCAAGGGAACCTGGAACGAGAGACCACTAGTAACACTAGCAGTGACAATGGTTGTTCAGGCAACTACCTGATACACAGGAGCCGGATGTATACCCCTGGAAGCCCACTGATTTGTCCACAGCGTCAGCTGACTGGCCAGACTGTCAGGGAAGGAAGGCTAGTCAGAGAAGGAAGTGTCATGGCGGCGCCCATGACGGAGACTCCGATCACCGCGGACCAGGCCGCCTGACACACCAGCATCAGGGAGAATGCTCAGCACCTCCCACGTCGCCGCACCAGCCGCCCGACTGCCCGGGAAGTCAGAGGAAGCCGGTGGGACGGTAAGGGATGGCCGATCCCCGGCAGAACTCTGACACCTGATCCCTTAACAGCATCATACCCCATATGGCCAACTCATCATAACATGACACCCAGTTTGCAGCCTCCTCTTCCTTATGACACTAATCCAGTCGCCATGGTTGATAAATCAGCCATGTGTGGTCCACCCAATTTATGGCCTTCTACATTTGTCGTTTCTAACATTCACATATCTAAGAGTAGTGGACAGTGGGAACAATGGCAATTTGAAGGCCACTAAATAACTCTGTTTTTTTTTAATGTCCCTGTACAGGTCAGAAAATTTTGTTACAGAAAAGAAGGTTTGCAAAGGATTATTTAAGTCAATTGTCTATTTATTTTTGGAAAGCACACTTCCTGGTCCCCTACTGGGATGAAAAAAATCAACTCCCAGCAATCAGGCATGGCGTAGCTGCACAATGTAATACTTAAACCTTAGGTCTGAAATGTTGCATTTGCTGCTCATTTCTGCTTGTTCACAATATATCTCATATGGTTAAGTGGACAGTGGGAACAACGGCAGTTTGAACAATGTTTTTTTTTTTATGACCCTCTACAGGTTCGGAAATGCCAGTTTATAGAAGATTTGCAAAGCATTATTGAAGTCATTTGTTTATTTATTTTTGGAAAGCACACTTCCTGGTCCCCTTGTGAGCTGTGAGGTGGTCAAAATTGACTGGAAATGAGTGGAAATAAATGTTATTGGGGTTATTAATACTGTAGGAACAAAAATAGGCCAATTTTATGTGATGTTAGCTGTTTTTTTTATTTTTTAAGAAAAAATCCAGATCCAAAACCAAAACACAAAAACAGAACACGGTGAGGTTTTGGCAACACCAATCCAGATCCAAAACCAGGGGAGATCCAGATCCAAAACCAAAACCAAAACACGAGGGTCGGCGCACATCTCTAGTTCTAATAAGCAATATTGTGTATAAGTCTGTGAAAATAATGAAAGATAGGGAAGAGTGAAACTAAAATGAAGCTAGCAGATATTACATTCCTATTACATTTTTTATCCCCACGGGGCACTAGTCTTTAAAGAGTGTGACTGTATAAAAATAAGTAATATAATTCTGTAATATATCATGCAGTATTTGCTATTTATATTCACCTATGAAACCTTTATTTAAAACAACAGATGTTATCCTTTATCTGTGGGACAGTTTTGAAGAAGTTTATAAACCAGAAAGAATAGAAACTGAAATAATGTTTTATTAAGAGAAAAAACTCATCCGTTAAAGCATGATAATGTACCTTCACCTATAGTAGTATGGAGTCTGTATGTCACAATCCATTCAGTATAATAAATACAATAACTGTATATGCAATGATACACTACTGCAAAATGTGCGGGCACTTTTTAAATAATGGATCTGATGTTAAGTTGAACATATGTCTGTTTACACAGAGTATCTTGTTTATTTTTTTGCAAAGTGGGTGTTCTTAAAGCTAAATTTAGTGAAGGCATGTGGACACAGCTGTGGGCTTTGCAGTTTTGCACTTCATATAGAATAGAGGAATAGGCACTGCAGATGATGATGATGACAAGCAGTAATCTAAGCATTCGGATGGAAGCCCTGCAAGTTGCAGATATCTATGTATATGGGAAAATATTATTTTTTTATGCATGCAGCCCTGGAGGATAATATGTATATTTTCACCTTAGCAATGTTACACTTCTATCATTTCAAAGGGTACTGTCACATCTCAACTGAAAACATCAGGAGCTAAATCCTTTAAACTGTCTGGGTGGCAAGACAAATTAATAATGTACTTAGTAGTGTAAGCACATAGCCGTGTGCTCAACCAAGACCATCGGGAATAATCAACAGCTAAAAGAGATTAAATCAGATCAGTCATCTCCTAAAGGCGCTTTATTCCTGAGAATGTTTTTTGTCTCCTGAATATCTTTGCTGACCATATGCCTGATTTGCCAAAAGCAACTGCAGGACAGTGGTGCATCAGCAGTGGCATGCTTTCAGGTGTTTATTATGCCAACTAGACAGAAAATAATCATCAATAAAAGCCATTGATCTCTCATGTAACTTTCTAAAATAAAACAAGTTGCCTGTTTAGAGCTTATGAGCTGAATTAATGAGAGAATAATGCAAAAAGGAAATGCATCATTGAATTAATCAGAGAGACAATTTCAGCTCTCAAAAATTGCAAACAGGAAGCACCTGTCTAATATTTGTAATCATGCAAAATAAGGAAAGAATCAAATTACACTAATGAATCTGTTGACACTTTGCATGAATTAATCATAATTTCCAAATGCTTAATGTTGTTTAATTGAAAATTAGACTGCACTACTATTCTATGATGTAGTTTGGATCATGTAATGTGTGGAGAGAATAATTCAGAATATTTCTAGTTACAAAATCTGATTTCGTAAACTTTATCAAATAAATGTCTCAATGCTACTTTATGCAAACTTTACATGTTTGACCTTACAATTCCAGTAACTTATATCTTGTTTTATCTACAGGACTTCACAGAGGTGTCCTTACACATGCCTGCTGTAGTCGTGCCAAACAGCCCCTTTGCCGTGCCAGGTCCCGTGCTACTCTGCTATTGCCAGGCATCTTTTTTTTGCCCAAAAATACATCTTTCTTGCAATGTGATAATAGGTCACACCAGGATACTATGCTGATTAATTTGAATTGTGACACTTGTTTATTTGTGTGCAGCTGAGACAGCTCATCTGTATACGAAGTGCTACCATGCAGTGCTGTGGATTTTTCTATGCCAAGCTCCATTGTGCTTCATTAATAGACTCAGTCGGCAGAAGCCGCAGCTGCGGCTCCTGTCAGCCGCGGCTGCTGGTCTGTCTCCATGGAGCCAGCAGCTAACTCACCTCACCCGCCTGTAAGAAAATGACAGAAGCAGCAGCCGCATCGGCGGCGGCTACTACTCTGTCCCCGCATCGCGCATCCAGCAGCAGCCCACTCACTCCTACCCAGGCAAGTTACCTAGTTTCCTGTCCCCGACCACTCCTGCTGGCTGCAACTCCACCCCTGGCCCGATCACTGCTGGACACAGTGATCGGGCTTTGTAAATACACAAAAAAAAAAGAATCACTATATATACATAAAACAGTTATCATGCACCCCCAACAACTTTATTGGTACATTATTTTGCTGGTTGAGCTGACACTCAAAAGTTGTTGGGGGTGCATGATAACTGTTTTATAAACTTTAGTGTGAAATAAAAGACACACATTTGATATAATATTACATAGGGGGGACTTGTACCCAATTGGCGCTGCAAGCTTCTGTCATATATATATATATATATACGCACATGTATATATATATATATATATATATATATATATTTATATGTATATATACGCATATGTATGTGTATATATATATATATATATATATATATATACACATACATATGCGTATATATACATATATATATATATATATATATACACACACACACATACACACACATATATATATATTCAAATAGTGTGTTTGTATATATATATGTATACACATATATATACACATTTCTATGGAACATTATGGTTAGCAATTTAGTCACTGATTTTTGATTGACCTTTGCAGTAGCACTTTAGTCATACAGACCGTTTCTATTTATTTTATAAGTCAAACAATATATATTAATCATATGTATTGGAGGATAATGGTAATTTAATATTGCCATCCTTGCATCAGCACTTTATTGCACTAAATCACTTATATATTAAGCTTGTTAGTACATTATAAGTTATATAAGCACAGTAGGCGCTCTATGCCAGCTCACTTTATATATATATATATATATATATATATATACGTTTAATATATACACATGTGTATATATGTATATATACACTTGTGTTGTATATCAAATGAATACAGATACACAAGTGTTGTATATCAAATGAATCCGCATATATCCTGATACACAGATACACAAGTGTTGTATATCAAATGAATCCGCATATATCCTGTAGTGCTCCCTAGTGCTTAACATTGACTATGATGCATTTTCTGTCAAAAAGACGCTTGGCGGGTAACTCGTGAAAGGCATCTTGCACCACATGTAATATTCAGGCTTGATTATGAGGACACATCTGTATGTCAGAGTAGAATACCATCTCACTATCTGCCACCATCTGTCAGAGCCAAACCAATTCATTGTTTTAAACACAAGCACTCGCTAAATGCTGTCTATGGCTGCTACTGTAAGGCTACATAACTATTTTGGTGCTCAATCTATCAGGTACAGATTAGCTCAATATCCCAAAATAGTATTCTCACATCCACTTTTACTCCGAGGCTGCAACCACTCCCTATTAACCACTTAACTGACAATTTTTAGCCAGCAAAACTGGTTAGAAATTTTAATTTTTTTAAAAATTGTAATTCAGTTTAAAAATAATTTTTAAAAATATAATTACATTTTGTACTGAAAAATATCTGTAGGGGGTGTCTCGCACCACCACCCCAGGTCCTTAGACCCCCATTGTAAAATCCCATTTTCTCTCCTATCTGTTGCACCTTTTCCTCCTCCTGTGAACAGTTTATTTTTTTTATTAATTCATTCCCCAAACTCCCCCACGTTGTATAACATTTTTAACCCACCCCCTCCTCTCCCTTACTATACTAGGGAAGACTGACTACAGGTCTCCCCTGCCGAGACAGGCAGCCTGGCTATATCGGTGGTGGCAGCTGCTCTCTGCAGCCGCCAGGTACAAACAGAGGGGGCAGCACTAGCACTTCCTGGTGGCTGCTGCTCACCTCAGCCACCAGGTAGAAACAGTGGGGGAAGTACTGGTTCCCGGTGGCTGCTGCTCACCACAGCTGCTGGGTATTCATAATGTTGACAGAATTCCCATCCACACTGATCGGGATACAGAGAGAGGAGCCATGGGTGCAGTGGGGCTGGGAGGTCCCTCTAAGATTGGAGGCTGTGGAAAGATTATCTTCCCACAGCTGCCCAGTGGGTGTTTCTGACTGGTAGCATCAGACACAACCATGCCAGGGAAAGCCCAGCCTGGTGTGGTCGCATCTGATGTGACCATGCTAGACAAGTGGTTAAACAAGTCACGGATTGCCTAACTTATTCACAGATGCACACAGTCTATGTGCACACTATGCTTCCTGATAGTAAACAAGTGTTTCTTTTACTAGCAAGCAAAGGGTTAAAACCTTTTGAAGTCTGGATTAATTCTTAACCAGGCCTAGTGATGTTTATTTAGAGGCTTCTAGTATGTTGTCTTAACCACTTGCCTGGCACAGTCATATCAGATACGACCATACCAGACTGGGCTTTACCTGCTATGGTCATATCTGATATGACCAGTCAAAATGCCCACTGTGCGGCTGCTGGAAGCTGATCTTCCCATAGCTGCCTATATAAGAGGGACCTGCTGGTCCCTCTGCATCACTCGATACTCCCCCTGTGTGCCCCAATCACTGTGGCCAGCAGTGATTGGACAGCGGGCATGACCCCCCTCCCTGCGCAGCTGCCCTGCTGTGTCCCCGGCCTGGGCAGCCGGAGGGACCCTTTCCCCTTTGTCCCCTCCAGCATGGCTTTGACTTATAGAAGCAGCAGCGGCGGCTTGTTAGCCGCTGCTGCTCTGTTTCCGGGGAGACGGCGGCCCTCCCACCTCTTCCTACACCAGCGCTGGCTGCCGGTGACATAACTACAGAAGCAGCAGCTGCGGCTCCTATCAGCCAGAGCTGCCGCTCTGTTCTCGGGGAGCCGGCGGCTCTCCTACCCATTCCATCACCGGCGCTGGCTGCCAGCGACATCGGCAGAAGCAGCAGCTGCGGCTCCTCTCAGCTGCGGCTGCTGCTCTGTCTCCGTGGAGCCAGCAGCTAACTCGCCTCACCTGCCTGCAAGAAAATGACAGAAGCAGCAGGCGAATCGGCGGCGGCTACTACTCTGTCCCTGCACCGCGCATCCAGCAGCAGCCCACTCACTCCTCCCCAGGCCAGTTACCTGGTTTCCTGTCCTTGACCACTCCTGCTGGCTGCAACTCCGCCCCTGACCCGATCACTGCTGGACACAGTGATCGAGCTTTGTAAATACACTAAAAAAAAAGAATCACTATATATATATATATATATATATATATACATACACTATATGAATATATATATATATAAGTGTGTATGTGTGTATATATATATATATATATATATATATATTAGGGGTGTGCACCGGCCACTTTTCGTGTTTTGTGGTTTGGTTTTGGATCTGGATCTTTCTTCGTGTTTTGGATCTGGATTGGTTTTGCCAAAACCACCCTTCCGTGTTTTGGGTTCTGGGTTTTGTGTTTTGGATCTGTATTTTTTTGAAAAAAAGCATAAGAACAGCTAAAATCACAGAATTTGTAGGTTTTTCTGCTCCTATGCTATTATTAACCTCAATAACCTTAATTTCCACTCATTTCCAGTCTATTCTGAACACCTCACACCTCACAATAGTGTTTTTATGTCCAAAAGGTTGCACCGAGGTAGCTGGATGACTATGCTAAGCGACACAAGTGGGTGGCACAAACACGTGACCCATCTAGGCATGAAACTGCAGTGGCAGACAGGATGGCAGTTTGAAAAACTAGGCCCCAAACTGTACATAATGCAAAGAAAAAAAAGAGGTGCAAGATGGAATTGTCCTTGGGCCCTCCCACCCACCCTTATGTTGTATAAACAGGACATGCATACTTTAACAAACCAATCATTTCAGCACCAGGGTCTGCCACACAACTGTGGCTGAAATGATTGGTTCGTTTGGGCCCCCACAAAACAAGCTGGCAATTAATCTGTCCCTGCACAAACTGGCTCTACGGAGGCAAGATGTCGTCCTCATCCACCTCATCCACCGATTCCTCACCCTCTTCAGTGTGTACATCCTCATCCTCACAGAGTATTAATTCGTCCCCGCTGGAACCACAGGTCCCTCTGTACGTTCTGGAGGCTGGTCTCCCTGGAAGAGTTGATAATTCATTTTATGAACATCATCTTCTCCACATTTTGTGGAAGCAACCTCCTACGCCTTTCACTGAGAAGGTTCCCGGCTGCACTAAACACTTTTTCGGAGTACACACTGGAGGGGGGGCAACTCAGGTAAAATAGAGCCAGTTTGTACAAGGACCTCCAAATTGCTTCTTTTTCCTGCCAGTACAGGTACGGACTGTCTGACATGCCTACTTGGATGCTGTCACCGATGTAATCCTTTAACACACAGACGCACGCTTGTCGCTGCTGCTTTGAGGATGCAAGTGCGGCTACAGCCCACACAATTCACAAAGACAGAAAAAAAAAAAGAATATTTTTATTGTTTGTGGAGCGCACTTTGAGGGTTACACCACCCTTTAACAGACAGATGCACGCTTGTCACTGCTGCTTTGAGGATGCAAGTGCGGCTACAGCCCACACAATTCACAAAGACAGAAAAAAGAAGAATATTTTTATTGTTTGTGTAGCACACTTTGAGGGTGTCACCACCCTTTAACAGACAGACGCACGCTTGTCGCTGCTGCTTTAAGGATGCAGGTGCGGCTACAGCCCACACCTTTCACAAAGACAGAAAAAAGAAGAAGAATATTTTTATTGTTTGTGTAGCACACTTTGAGGGTGTCACCACCCTTTAACAGACAGACGCACGCTTGTCGCTGCTGCTTTGAGGACAGTATCATATGCAGTGACAGTAGACTTGTCAGAAATTGTTGGCACGTCCTTCAGTCCGGACCAGATGTCCAAACCAGCCCTTGACTTATGACACAGGCGCACGCTTGGCGCTGCTACTATGTTGATGCACGTGCGGCTACATCACACACAAGTCACAAACACATTCAAAAAATAGTTTTTTATTTTTTGGAGCACTTTGAGGGTTACACCACCCTTTAACAGACAGACGCACGCTTGTCGCTGCTGCTATAGGATGCAGGTGCGGCTACAGCCCACACAATTCACAAAGACAGAAAAAAGAAGAAGAATATTTTTATTGTTTGTGTAGCACACTTTGAGGGTGTCACCAGCCTCTAACAGACAGACGCACGCTTGTCGCTGCTGCTTTGAGGATGCAAGTGCGGCTACATCGCAAACAAGTCACAAACACATTAAAAAAATAGTTTTTTTATTTTTTGGAGCACTTTGAGACTTACACCACCCTTTAACAGACAGACACACGCTTGTCCCTGCTGCTTTGAGGATGCAAGTGCGGCTACAGCCCACACAATTCACAAAGACAGAAAAAAAAAGAACAATATTTTTATTGTTTGTGTAGCACACTTTGAGGGTGTCACCACCCTTTAACAGACAGACGCACGCTTGTCGCTGCTGCTTTGAGGACAGTATAATATGCAGTCACAGTAGACTTGTCAGAAATTGTTGGCAAGTCCTTCAGTCCAGACCAGATGTCCAAACCAGCCCTTGACTTATGACACAGGCGCACGCTTGGCGCTGCTACTATGTTGATGCACGTGCGGCTACATCGCATACAAGTCACAAACACATTAAAAAAATAGTTTTTTATTTTTTGGAGCACTTTGAGGGTTACACCACCCTTTAACAGACAAATGCACGCTTGTCGCTGCTGCTTTGAGGATGCAAGTGCGGCTACAGCCCATACAATTCACAAAGACAGAAAAAAAAGAACAATATTTTTATTGTTTGTGTAGCACACTTTGAGGGTGTCACCACCCTTTAACAGACAGACGCACGCTTGTCGCTGCTGATTTAAGGATGCAGGTGCGGCTTCAGCCCACACATTTCACAAAGACCGAAAAAAAATAACAATATTTTTATTGTTTGTGTAGCACACTTTGAGGGTGTCACCACCCTTTAACAGACAGATGCACGTTTGTCGCTGCTGCTTTGAGGATGCAAGTGTGGCTACAGCCCACACAATTCACAAAGACAGAAAAAAAAAGAACAATATTTTTATTGTTTGTGTAGCACACTTTGAGGGTGTCACCACCCTTTAACAGACAGACGCACGCTTGTCGCTGCTGCTTTAAGGATGCAGGTGCGGCTACAGCCCACACATTTCACAAAGACCGAAAAAAAAGAACAATATTTTTATTGTTTGTGAGGCACACTTTGAGGGTGTCACCACCCTTTAACAGACAGACGCACGCTTGTCGCTGCTGCTTTGAGGATGCAGGTGGAATCTAGACAGGATTTGGAACCGGGGACACACTCCCTCCATCAATTGTCTAAATCCCACTGCACTAATGGCGGATACCGGACGCACGTCTAACACCAACATAGCAGTCAAGGCCTCAGTTATACGTTTTTCTTCAGGATGACTGCTGTAGTACTTCATCCTCATTGCTAGGGACTGTTGGAGGGTCAATTGTTTAGTAAAAGTAGTGATGTTCCTACTTCCTCTCTGGGATGATGAACAACTCCCAGCAGCAGCATTAGCACTAGGAGGAAGTGGTTCTTGATCTTTCCCTATTTTATTTTTAACGGAGAAAGTTTGGTCCTCCATTTATGTTATATTGATATATACGTGCGGCTAAAGCGCACACAAACAAAGAAAATATTTTTTTATTTTTGCTGGAGAGTAGTGCACTTTGTGGGTTACACCACCCTTTAAGAAATGAGCCAGCCGGCTCTTTTCTTATGGGACACAGGCGCACGCTTGGCGCTGCTCCTTTGTTGATGCACGTGCAGCCACAGTGCACACAAGTCACAAACACAGAAAATATTTTTTTTTTTGGTTTGGACTGGAGTGTACTTTGGGGGTTACAGCACCCTTTAACGGTGAAGCCAGCCGGCCCTTTACTTTTGACACAGGCGCACGCTTGGCACTACTTTGTTGATGCACGTGCGGCTACTGCGCACACAATTCACAAACACAGAAAATATTTTTTTTTTGGTTTGGACTGGAGTGTACTTTGGGGGTTACAGCACCCTTTAATGGTCAAGCCAGCCGGCCCTTTACTTATGACACAGGCACACGCTTGGCACTACTTTGTTGATGCACGTGCGGCTACTGCGCACACAATTCACAAACACAGAAAATTTTTTTTTTTTTGGTTTGGACTGGAGTGTACTTTGGGGGTTACAGCACCCTTTAATGGTCAAGCCAGCCGGCCCTTTACTTATGACACAGGCACACGCTTGGCACTACTTTGTTGATGCACGTGCGGCTACTGCGCACACAATTCACAAACACAGAAAATTTTTTTTTTTTGGTTTGGACTGGAGTGTACTTTGGGGGTTACAGCACCCTTTAACGGTCAAGCCAGCCGGCCCTTTACTTATGACACAGGCGCACGCTTGCCACTACTTTGTTGATGCACGTGCGGCTACTGCGCACACAATTCACAAACACAGAAAATATATTATTTTTTTAGCACTTGGGGGGAGCACCCCTGATGGACAGAGCACCCCCTGGACAACACTACAGCACCCCTTTAGGACTGGGACACTGCACAGGACTTTGGAGTGGACACAGCCCCTATGGAGAACTGACTGCACAACACAGTCCAGCCAGCCCCTATGGACTTTGAAATAGTGGACACAGCCCCTATAAACAACAGCAGCACAGCACAACACAGGCAGCCCCTATGGACTTTGAAGTAGTGGACAACAGCAGCACAGCGCAGCACAGCAAAGCACAACACTACTCTGCACTACACTACACTACACAGCCCAGCCAGCCCTAACTCCCACCCTCCCTCTTCACTGTCCACAGCCGAGTGAGAAAATGGCGCTGACGCGGCTACCTTATATAGGATCCAAAACCCGCGAGACTCGGAAGGCGGGATGATGACGTTTTGCCTCGATTTCAGATCAGAGTCAGGCAGGAAAAGTCGAGCCTGACTCGGATCTGCCTCGGATCAGGGGGGCTCGGGGGGGTTCGGATTTCAGAAATCCGAACCCATTCAGCCCTAATATATATATATATATATATATATATATATATATATACACATACATATGCATATATATGCATATATATATAAATCTATTTATATATATATATATATATATATATATATATATGCGTGTGCGTATTTATGTATATATATTTATGTAGTTATAGTTATCATCCCAGAAGTCTTATTAAAGGTCTACCGTATTCTCAGTATTTGAGAATACACAGGATCTGTAGTAACCTCTCTGATGAACTTCAACAAATGGACCTCATGATGGATAATTTCCTGAGTAGAGAATTTTCTCTTAAGTCTTTGAATACTGCTCGCCAAAAGGCTCTATCCGCCCCCAAATGTCCAGATTTTTCACTAAACAAAGAGAAGAAACTAAAAGATAGTTTGGTTTGGGTCAATCATTTTAGTGCTGGTAGTAATATGGTTGTTAAAACTGCCAAAAAATTCTGGCCTCTCATTAAATCCGACACTAACTTACTATCTTTGAAAAACACTGCCCTTTTGCCTTGTTACAAACGAGGTAAAAATGTTCGCGACTGGCTGGTGCATAATGATATTACCGGTTTCGGTAAGATCACCAAAACACATTTCTTAACCAAAAAACCTGGTAATTACAAATGTCTTGGCTGCACGACCTGCAGCTTTATGGAAACAGGTGACAGTTTTGCACATCCACGTACAGGTCTTAGATATAAAATTAACCATGTACTTACCTGTACCAGCCAATTCGTTATATACTATATTCGGTGCCCTTGTGGGCTTTTATACATTGGTAAGACCACTCGCCAATTTCGTGAAAGAATGGCTCTTCACAGATCGGCCATTAGATTAGCTTTAAGTGGCAGTGAGAACGAACAACCGGTGGCATGCCACTTTAGAGAGCACAGACATGGTCTGTCTACTATACGTTACAAAATGATAGACCATGTTCCAGAGAATATTAGAGGTGGTGACAGGTCTACAATCCTGTTGCAGACAGAAACTAGGTGGATACACCGTTTAAACACAGTCCAACCTTATGGTCTGAATGAGATGTTACCTTTGGCTTGTTTCATTTGATTAGGCACTCTATCTCTGATACTCATGTCCTTTATGTCCTCTATTTTTTTGCATATATTGATTTTTTGTCCATACTGGCTGCTACCCTGCTCTATTGCTGATATCTCAGATGCTCGTTATATCATTTTTTCATATATATCGTTTATGTATTGGTGGTGGTGGCACGAACCTGATAATTGTGTTTTGTGCACTCCGTTGTCATAGTGAGCGTTATGTCATATGTCGCACCCGCTGGACTGTGTGCCACAGGTGACGTCACTGACAGCTTCCGACAGACGCGGTGTGTCTCACTCGTGATGTGGTATATAGGTAAGTGTTGTTTCATTTTTTAACTGCTTCCTGAAGAAAATCGTGTAAGATTGAAATGTTGAAGAAGTAAACTAGTGGTTTCTATACCCAACTTGTAACATTTTTTATTGAGGAGTGCCGCTGCCCATCTACCATATTATCTACATTTCCTGCAGAGGGCACCCACATTGTTGTAACTCTGAGGGACGAGTGCCGAGCCGTTGCTGCATTATATATATATATATATATATATATATACAGTCAGGTGCATAAATATTGGGACATTGAAAGAATTTTCATAGTTTGGCCTCTATTCACCACCACAATGGCTTTGAAATTAAACAAACAAGATGTGACTTAACTGCAGACTTTCAGATTTCGTTTGAGGGTAATTACATCCAAATCAGGTGAACGGTGTAGGAATTACAATGTTTTCTATATGTGCCTCACACTTTTTAAGGGGACAAAAGTAATGGGACAAACTAACAATCCTAAATCTAACTTTCACTTTTAAATACTTTGTTGCAAATCCTTTGCAGGCAATTACAGCTTGAAGGCTGGAACGCATAGACATCACCAGACGTTGGGTTTCATCCCTGGTGATACTCTGCCAGGCCTCTACTGCAAATGTCTTCAGTTCCTGCTTGTTCTTGGGGCATTTTCCCTTCAGTTTTGTCTTCATCAAGTGAAATGCATGCTCAATCGGATTCTGGTCAGGGGATTGACAAGGCCATTGCATAATATTCCACTTTTTAGCCTTAAAAAACTATTTGGATGCTTTTGCAGTGTGCTTCGGGTCATTGTCCATCTGCACTGTGAAGCACCGTCCAATGAGTTCTGAAGCATTTGACTGAATATGAGCATATAATATTGCCCGAAACACTTCAGAATTCATTCTGCTGCTTTTGTCAGCAGTCACATCATCAATAAATACAAGGGAACCAGTTCCATTGGCAGCCATACATGCACACCACCATGCTTCACTGACGAGGTGATATGTTTTGGATAATGAGCAGTTCCTTTCCTTCTCCATACTCTTCTCTTCCCATCACTCTGGTACAAGTTGATCTTTGTCTCATCTGTCCTTAGAATGTTGTTCCAGAACTGTAATGGCTTTTTTAGATGTTGTTTGCCAAACTCTAATCTGGTCTTCCTGTTTTTGTGGCTCACCAATGGTTTACATCATGTGGCGAACCCTCTATTTTCACTCTTGTGAAGTCTTCTCTTGATTGTTAACTTTGACACATAAACACCTACCTCCTGGAGAGCATTCTTGATTTGGCCAACTGTTGTGAAGGGGTTTTTCTTCACCAGGGAAATAATTCTTCTGTCATCCACCACAGTTGTTTTCCATGGTCTTCCGGGTCTTTTTTGTGTTGCCGAGCTCTCCGGTGCGTTCTTTCTTTTTTAGAATGTTCCAAACAGTTGATTTGGCCACACCTAATGTTTTTACTATCTCTCTGATGGGTTTGTTTTGATTTTTCAGCCTAATGATGGCTTGCTGCACTGATGGTGACAGCTCTTTGGATCTCTTATTGACAGTCGACAGCAACTGATTCTAAATGCAAATGTCACACCTAGAATCAACTCCAGACTTTTTACCTGCTTAATTGATAATGAAATAACGAGGGAATAGCACACACCAGTCCATGAAATAGCTTTTGAGTTGATAGTCCCATTAATTTTGTCCCCTTAAAAAGTGGGAGGCACATATAGAAACCGTTGTAATTCCTACACCGTTCACCTGATTTGGATGTAATTACCCTCAAATGAAATCTGAAAGTCTGCAGTTAATGCACATCTTGTTTGTTTCACTTCAAAGCCATTGTGGTGGTGAATAGAGGCCAAAATATGAAAATTCTGTCAATGTCCCAATATTTATGCACCTGACTGTATATATATATATATATATATATATATATAAATATATATATATATATATATATATACATATATATATACACGTGTAATATATACACATGTGTATATATGTTTATATACACGTGTCATATACACACATGTATATATACATATACTGTATGTGTGTATATATATATATATATATATATATATGCAGATATGTAAAGACAGTACTCTTGAGACTGGACAGCTTCAAATAATGTCCATGACAATAGTCATAATGTAAATCGACGTTTCAGGGACAACTCCCTTTTATCAAGACTTAAAAATACACAAACAGACAAAGAATAAATACCTGTAGAAGACACCAACGTGACTGTGAACTCACCACAGCACCCAGTCGGAGATCTGATGACGTCACTGGTGCGACCCTGCACCCACGTTACAGACGCGTCCAAGGGGCATGGCCAAACTACGTGAACCATCACCATGGTGAACATAAACACAAAATGCTGCGAAAGACCTGAAGGGAAAAACGGGGTATTAAAGCCTATGATAAATAACATAATCACAGCCGAGTGCAACCCTCGGTGTATGGTAAAGTAATAATCTGAAAAGCGAAAACTCATCAATATAAACAACTGGTAGTCTGAATATAAACTACATAACAGTGATGAGGCTATATGAAAGATGACATCATTAAACTGTAATCGAAAAAACGGAACAAATATAAGAAAAAAATTAAAGTACACAGTCTAGGAGCATAGACATTAAGCTAATAGATAACCTAGGTGCACTACATGAAAAAGCACAACAAGCACCGTATAGTAAAGATCTATAATAGATCCAGAAATAACAATACAGACAAACTACAAAAAACACGTAAATGAAATGGCCTCATTCAATCCGAAAGGTTGAATAGTTTGAAGAATATGTATCCATTTAGTCTCTCTCTGAAGGAGTATACGTCCACGATCACCTCCTCTAGCATTAGGGGGAATCCAATCAATCATCTTGTAGCGAATCGTGGACAAATTGTGCTGGTGTTCCCGAAAGTGACGGGCCACTGGTAGTTCTGTACCTTTACCATCCAAAGCTGCACGTATACTGGACCTGTGGAGCACCATCCGCTCCTTCATTTGTCTGGTAGTCTTGCCCACGTATAATAGACCACATGGGCATCTGATAAAATACACCACATACCTGCTGGAGCAGGTAAGTGGGTATTTTATATCATATTTTTTACCCGACCTAGGATGATGAAAATAACTGCCAGTTTCCAGATAGCTGCAAGTTATGCAACCTGTGCAGCGGTAATTTCCAGGTTTCTTGGTTAAAAAATGTATTGGTCTCGCTATTGTATGAAGAGATATGTCATTCTGGACCACAACATCTTTGATGTTCCTACCCCGACGATATGATGGTAAAATATTAGTGTTACATAAGGCTGGTAAAGACCTGTCATTAGATATGATAGGCCATATAGATTTAGCTTTTTTCATCAAAATGTGGCTAACAGAGGAAAACTCTTGAGTCCACACTATTTTGTTAGATTGATGTACTTTCTCAGTTGATGCTAATGCTTCAGATCTAGTCATCGCTAATACTTTGTTTTTGGCCTTATGTAATGTTTTATAATGATATCCCCGCTTGAGGAATTTGAGAATCATCTCATCTATTTGTCGGAGGGCATCACTTGACTCACTGCAAATACGCCAAAAGCGTAGTACTTGCGAATAAGGGAGACCGTTCTTAAGGGCCGGAGGATGGTAACTGCCACATTGAAGAATAGAATTTCTGTCTTTAGGTTTGTAAAAAATGGTGGTACAAATCTGTAGCGAATCAGTGACAGACACCAAAACGTCCAAGAAATGTACTGAATCAAAACTGCTGGTATACGTAAATTTGATGGGTGAATCAGTAACATTAATGGCATCCATCATATTAGCAAAGTCACTTTGTGTCCCTGTCCAACAGAGAAAGATGTCATCTATATACCTGCAGTACCCTGTGATGTATCTGGAGATATTGGTATCCATCAAAAATAGTTGTCTTTCAATTTCAAACATGAAAATGTTTGCGTAACTGGGAGCTACACAAGATCCCATGGCACAACCTGATCGTTGTAGAAAAAAATTGCCATCAAATAGAAAATAGTTACGCGACAGAGTTAATTCCTGGAGTCGTATAAAGAATTCTATATTCGGGCCCGCATAATCACTGTTATCTGTAATAAATCTCTTAACCGCTGCAATTCCCAAATGATGCGGTATACTAGTATACAAACTAGTCACATCAATGGTACATAATAATTGCCGAGATGGTAAAGGTGTCATTTCATTTAACTTGTGTAAGAAAGTAGTAGTGTCCTTTAAGAAAGTCGACTGTTTTTGTACTAAAGGCTGTAGGAAGAAATCCAAGTATTGTGAGATCACATAGAATAACGAGTCTTGTGCCGCAATAATGGGTCTACCGGGTGGTCTTATTGCGTTTTTATGCAATTTAGGAATTGTATAAAGGACCGGAATCTTAGGCCATTCTTGTGTAAGGGCAACTCTCGTTTAGTGGGTGATAATGGATCCCTGTACAGCCGATTCAAGAATTTTATCTAATTCTGTTTTAAAAGTTGCTGTAGGATCCTGAGAAAGTTTCTCATAAACACTGGAATCGGCCAGTTGTTGATAAATCTCATGCTTGTAATGTGTCAAGTCTTGGATCACGATCCCACCACCCTTATCCGCCGGGCGGATGACTATGCCTTTATATTGACCCAGATTTTTAAGGGCTACTCTCTCCTTACGGGATAAATTAGAGTGAACTGCAGAATGAGACGCACTGTGTTCATTGATGGTCGTGTCCATAAACTCTGAAAAAGCTTTAATATTGACATTGGACGAGAATGGTGTAAAGGTAGATTTTTTATAGATGGGCAAAGATTCCATCTGTGCAGATGTGGATCCAAAATGTTCCAACAATTTGACTCTCCTTTCAAATTTAAAGAGATCTACTTTACTTTGGAAGACATTAGGTGGCTGCGTTGGAACAAATGATAGGCCTTTATTGAGGACCTGTCTCTCATCTGTAGAGAGAATGCGTGCTGACAGATTGAAAACTATGTCCTCTTGCTGAATATTTTTCTTGGCCTGCCGCGACCACTGCCCCCCGCGTCTGGTGCAGGTTCCTGTGTAAGGTCCAACGTGGCCCTCATTGCCACCCCTAAAGGGGGTCTTTGTTGACTGCTGGATGGTACTAAATTTACACATTCTGATTCACTGGTGGATGCAGCCCCACTAGAGTTGTCAGTCTCAAAAAATGGTTTTCTCTTACGCCTAAGTCTGAATTTGTTGTCTCTAACTGGACCTCTACTGTAGGCCCAGCTATATACTTTATTTTCTGCGTAATCTCGATTAACAGTCTCAAGTTTAGCCTTTTTGAAGGCAATCAGATCAGCCCAATATTTATTTATTTGGTTAGTTAATTTGTTCATGAAATCGTATGAGGAATCTGATGAAATTTTTGAAGCATGTATAGATTCAAAAGTAGCTATTTTCTCTTACACCAAATTAAGCTCTCTTCTGGATTCCTCTATCACGAGTAAAATTAAATCCAATGAGCATTTATTTAACACTGCTGCCCATCTGCGACAGAAATCCGTGTTATGTCTCCCTATAGTAGGAATGTTTCTGATACGAAATCCACGGGGTATTTTTTTATCTCTAAAATAGTCTGAAAGAGATACCCCATGTAAGAAAAAATCAACTTCCCGTTTTTTCAATTTGATAAGTTGTGACAAAAGTTGCTCGATGGTATCTTCACCTGAAGTACTTGTCAGATTATCAGTGAACAAAATGTTATCTGCTTCAGAATCAATAAAGCTTAATATGTCCCCCGCTGGAAGACAGATATTACTGAATCCAGGCACATCTTGTGTATTGGTCATTGCAGAAATAAAACCAACTACACCTTATAGTCACAAATAGATGACAACACAGTCTGATAAATAGAATAAAGTCAACAAGGGTGCCTTGAAAACTGATGCAAATACCCAGTCAATGTATATCAACATCAAAATAATATAGATCCAAAATACCGGCACTCCTAAATAAACTGCAACTACTCCGGTGCCTTTCCAAAGAATTCAACATGCAGATATGTAAAGACGGCACTCTTGAGACTGGACAGCTTCAAATAATGACCATGACAATAGTCGTAATGTAAATCGACGTTTCAGGGACAACTCCCTTTTAGCTTTACTGATTCTGAAGCGGATAACATTTTGTTCACTGATAATCTGACAAGTACTTCAGGTGAAGATACCATCGAGCAACTTTTGTCACAACTTATCAAATTGAAAAAACGGGAAGTTGATTTTTTCTTACATGGGGTATCTCTTTCTGACTATTTTAGAGATAAAAAAATACCCCGTGGATTTCGTATCAGAAACATTCCTACTATAGGGAGACATAACATGGATTTCTGTCGCAGATGGGCAGCAGTGTTAAATAAATGCTCATTGGATTTAATTTTACTCGTGATAGAGGAATCCAGAAGAGAGCTTAATTTGGTGAAAGAGAAAATAGCTACTTTTGAATCTACACATGCTTCAAAAATTTCATCAGATTCCTCATACGATTTCATGAACAAATTAACTAACCAAATAAATAAATATCGGGCTGATCTGATTGCCTTCAAAAAGGTTAAACTTGAGACTGTTAATCGAGATTACTCAGAAAATAAAGTATATAGCTGGGCCTACAGTAGAGGTCCAGTTAGAGACAACAAATTCAGACTTAGGCGTAAGAGAAAACCATTTTTTGAGACTGACAACTCTAGTGGGGCTGCATCCACCAGTGAATCAGAATGTGTAAATTTAGTACCATCCAGCAGTCAACAAAGACCCCCTTTAGGGGTGGCAATGAGGGCCACGTTGGACCTTACACAGGAACCTGCACCAGGCGCGGGGGGCAGTGGTCGCGGCAGGCCAAGAAAAATATTCAGCAAGAGGACATAGTTTTCAATCTGTCAGCACGCATTCTCTCTACAGATGAGAGACAGGTCCTCAATAAAGGCCTATCATTTGTTCCAACGCAGCCACCTAATGTCTTCCAAAGTAAAGTAGATCTCTTTAAATTTGAAAGGAGAGTCAAATTATTGGAACATTTTGGATCCACATCTGCACAGATGGAATCTTTGCCCATCTATAAAAAATCTACCTTTACACCATTCTCGTCCAATGTCAATATTAAAGCTTTTTCAGAGTTTATGGACACGACCATCAATGAACACAGTGCGTCTCATTCTGCAGTTCACTCTAATTTATCACGTAAGGAGAGAGTAGCCCTTAAAAATCTGGGTCAATATAAAGACATAGTCATCCGCCCGGCGGATAAGGGTGGTGGGATAGTGATCCAAGACTTGACACATTACAAGCATGAGATTTATCAACAACTGGCCGATTCCAGTGTTTATGAGAAACTTTCTCAGGATCCTACAGCAACATTTAAACAGAATTAGATAAAATTCTTGAATCGGCTGTACAGGGATCCATTATCACCCACAAAACCAGAGTTGCCCTTACACAAGAATGGCCTAAGATTCCGGTCCTTTATACAATTCCTAAATTGCATAAAACGCAATAAGACCACCCAGTAGACCCATTATTGCGGCACGAGACTCGTTATTCTATGTGATCTCACAATACTTGGATTTCTTCCTACAGCCTTTAGTACAAAAACAGTCAACTTTCTTAAAGGACACTACTACTTTCTTACACAAGTTAAATGAAATGACACCTTTACCATCTCAGCAATTATTATGTACCATTGATGTGACTAGTTTGTATACTAGTATACCGCATCATTTGGGAATTGCAGCGGTTAAGAGATTTATTACAGATAACTCTGATTATGCGGGCCTGAATATAGAATTCTTTATACGACTCCTGGAATTAACTCTGTCGCGTAACTATTTTCTATTTGATGGCAATTTTTTTCTACAACGATCATGTTGTGCCATGGGATCTTGTGTAGCTCCCAGTTACGCAAACATTTTCATGTTTGAAATTGAAAGACAACTATTTTTGATGGATACCAATATCTCCAGATACATCACAGGGTACTGCAGGTATATAGATGACATCTTTCTCTGTTGGACAGGGACACAAAGTGACTTTGCTAATATGATGGATGCCATTAATGTTACTGATTCACCCATCAAATTTACGTATACCAGCAGTTTTGATTCAGTACATTTCTTGGACGTTTTGGTGTCTGTCACTGATTCGCTACAGATTTGTACCACCATTTTTTACAAACCTATGGACAGAAATACTATTCTTCAATGTGGCAGTTACCATCCTCCGGCCCTTAAGAACGGTCTCCCTTATTCGCAATTACTATGCATTTGGCGGATTTGCAGTGAGTCAAGTGATGCCCTCCGACAAATAGATGAGATGATTCTCAAATTCCTCAAGCGGGGATATCATTATAAAACGTTACATAAGGCCAAAAACAAAGTATTAGCGATGACTAGATCTGAAGCATTAGCATCAACTGAGAAAGTACATCAATCTCACAAAATAGTGTGGACTCAAGAGTTTTCCTCTGTTAGCCACATTTTGATGAAAAAAGCTAAATCTATATGGCCTATCATATCTAATGACAGGTCTTTACCAGCCTTATGTAACACTAATATTTTACCATCATATCGTCGGGGTAGGAACATCAAAGATGTTGTGGTCCAGAATGACATATCTCTTCATACAATAGCGAGACCAATACATTTTTTAACCAAGAAACCTGGAAATTACCGCTGCACAGGTGGCATAACTTGTAGCTATCTGGAAACTGGCAGTTATTTTCATCATCCTAGGTCGGGTAAAAAATATGATATAAAATACCCACTTACCTGCTCCAGCAGGTATGTGGTGTATTTTATCAGATGCCCATGTGGTCTATTATACGTGGGCAAGACTACCAGACAAATGAAGGAGCGTATGGCGCTCCACAGGTCCAGTATACGTGCAGCTTTGGATGGTAAAGGAACAGAACTTCCAGTGGCCCGTCACTTTTGGGAACACCAGCACAATGTGTCCACGATTCGCTACAAGATGATCAATTGGATTCCCCCTAATGCTAGAGGAGGTGATCGAGGACGTATACTCCTTCAGAGAGAGACTAAATGGATACATATTCTTCAAACTATTCAACCACTCGGATTGAATGAGGCCATTTCATTTACGTGTTTTTTGTAGTTTGTCTGTATTGTTATTTCTGGATCTATTATAGATCTTTACTATACGGTGCATGTTGTGCTTTTTCATGTAGTGCACCTAGGTTATCTATTAGCTTAATGTCTATGCTCCTAGACTGTGTACTTTAATTTTTTTCTTATATTTGTTCCGTTTTTTCGATTACAGTTTAATGATGTCATCTTTCATATAGCCTCATCACTGTTATGTAGTTTATATTCAGACTACCAGTTGTTTATATTGATGAGTTTTCGCTTTTCAGATTATTACTTTACCATACACCGAGGGTTGCACTCGGCTGTGATTATGTTATTTATCATAGGCTTTAATACCCCGTTTTTCCCTTCAGGTCTTTCACAGCATTTTGTGTTTATGTTCACCATGGTGATGGTTCACGTAGTTTGGCCATGCCCCTTGGACGCGTCTGTAACGTGGGTGCGGGGTCGCACCAGTGACGTCATCAGATCTCCGACTGGGTGCTGTGGTGAGTTCACAGTCACGTTGGTGTCTTCTACAGGTATTTATTCTTTGTCTGTTTGCGTATTTTTAAGTCTTGATAAAAGGGAGTTGTCCCTGAAACGTCGATTTACATTACGACTATTATCATGGTCATTATTTGAAGCTGTCCAGTCTCAAGAGTGCCATCTTTACATATCTGCATGTTGAATTCTTTGGAAAGGCACCGGAGTAGTTGCATTTTATTTAGGAGTGCTGGTATTTTGGATCTATATATATATATATATATATATATATATATGATTGTGTGAGGAGCCCCCCAACCGCTGTCAAGGAAACTTCGGCAGATGGGCTCAAACAATCAATTGTTTCTATCGATGGTTGAACCCATCGGCCATCGATTGAACAGCTGTCAATGGCCATCACTTCAGTATACAATAAAAATGTTTATTTTTATGGTACATGGTGTTTAAAAAAATTGCTTTGGAATAGTTTTAAAAAGATGTTCTTGACCTAATTCAATAACAAAAAATAATGACAATTTTGGAGCGGTTTTTGGAAAAAAAATTGTCAGTTAAGTGGTTAAAGCAGTAGGTCCACTTAGAGCAGGCAAAGGCAAGTGTATTATATTTTTAGGTTTACTATATAGAAAAATTATACAGATGACAAGTACAGAGCTGATAAAATAATACTTGCAAAATGAATTAAAAATAAAAGGGTGATACAATTTAGAATATACATTTATATTTAGAACTATAGCTGTAGCAGGGTTAGGCAGACTTTCTGATTTGAAATCTTAAACCAACAATCAATAATGAAGAGCTGTCTGTTTAACAACAGACAGATCACTAAAGGTCTAGTCTTGGCTGGATGATTATAGCTGGAGGGGTGGGGAGAGAAAATATGTAACATTTGGAGGTAATTGAGGTCCCAATAGGTCACCATATAAATCACTCAGTACAGAAAGTATGGATGATTAGAAGATCCCCCCCACACTTCTTATTCATCCAGATCTGCCATACATCTGGAATATTGTACACATACTCATTTTTATTTCTCACACGCTTGTGGACAGTATGGGCAAAAAAACAACTTCTGTCCTCATTGATGTCACTTTATTGTCCTAAGCCAGACCGCCACTTTACCCTCCATAACTGCTCCCCACCTGGCTATTACCGCTGCTGACCACGGGCCTAGACACCAATATCTGCAGTGAAGACTGCTTTCTTGCTGCAGATGGTGGTGTCCCAACATGGGGTCAGCAGTGTAAATAGCCGGGTGTTGTTGGGAGCAGTTTCCGGAGCCAGCCACATCCATCTTAACTCGCTAATGGACAAATGCGGCTGCAGGTCAGCAGCGGTAATAGCCAGGGGAGGGCCCTGAATTGTGGGGAGAGCAGTTGCCAGACCCAGCTGTGCGCTTACCTGCCTATGTACGCGCACTGTCTCATCTCCTTCCTGGACCATCACTAGAGAGATAATGACGTCATTGTCATTATCTCGGGAGGTTTCTAGCAGGCGGCTGAGGATGGCTATGGATGGCTTTCCTCTCACTGCTGGACACCTTCTTCTGGCCGGGCCCACCTCCCATGCATTTAAACCCCACCAGTGGCTGGCATAACTAAGGTACAGGGATCTCACACCAGATTAAATAAACTTTAAATTTAAAAAAATTAAGATTGCTCGCTCTCGGGCCCCACAGGCCATGGGCCCCATAGCAACTGCACCCTCTGTAAATATGCCAGTGGGCACAAGACATGAGTTATTGATCCCATAGCTGTGTTGCATCAGTTTGCACAGGCAGCAGAGAAAACCCAAAGTTAAACCAAAATATAAGGTCATAAGCATGCTTTTTTATCTGGTGCTTGTCACTGCACATGTCAGAGATAAATGTAGTGTTATACTGTGAAGATCTAGAAGACCTAGACCAATCAGCTCCTAACTGCCATGTCACAAGCTGTGTTTGAAAAATGGCATTTGGGAGCTCATTGGCTGATACCTCATCTCCTTTCACTTTGTCTCCTAACACTGCTAAGTAAATAGACCCCCTGGAGTGTTAGAGTTTAAACTCATTGTGTACCTTGGGACTTCTGGATCAGTTCATGCAGACAAGAGGCATATAAAGATATAACAATATCTTTATTAGATATTTACTTAAGACAAGTTATCTCAATAGAAAAAAGGATACATACTTTTGAAATTGAAACCAGACTAATGCTGGGTACACACTATAGTCATATATCTGCAGATGGAGTGATCTGCAGATATTTCTGCAGATGATGGTCATTCATACACACTGAATGGCCATCATCTGCTTCTGATTCTGTGTTCCAGCGGCCAGGGAACGTGTTGGGGGTGTGTCCTTCCCCACGGCTGCCGCTGTGTGTGTACGGGCGGTCTACTGTATATATGCATAAATAATTAAAATCAAACATTAGTATCATACAGGTTACATGCTTGTAAATTTCATGTTTGTCATGTAATGTGCAAATCCTGATAAAATGAAAATTATATAAAGTCCCAGCTCCTATATTTAGCTCTCAGTTAATGAGAATTGAACTAAAAGAATGTACATATATATTCCAATATTAGAAAAAAACATTGATAAGGTCCAGTGTTATCAGGTAAATAATTATCAAAAGTGGAGATGTTTATCTGTGCAGTCCTTCACAAGTAAAACTTGCTTTTAGTATAGGGCTGGTCCAGTTGTCCACAGGTAGGAAACAATCAGCAAAATTTTGGTAAAATGTATAGAAAGGTGTCCAGGAAGCAAAGTACTCAAAGGCTTCAGGTGTTTTGCTGAGCAATTGTCGTGTAGCTTCCTGAGAAGAATATGGTGGGTCTGGTACAATAGTCCACTTAGATACCCTAATATTGATAATGTATTAGTTACAGCTGCAGGATTGAGGATTTATCAAATAAGCCATCCAATACAAAAAATCTATAAAAGAAACCTTATAGAGACAATCTTATCTATCAATGAATGTAAATAGAATCCTACTGTCTATATACAGGAATGTGCTCCTGTGCTGTTTCTTATCTCCTTGTAGTGACCAGCCAGGCACCTTACCAAGATGGCCACCAGGGGTATTTACTGTGCAAGCTCATGCACACCAACTTTACTGTAGTGAGTACAAGTGATGTGCAGTGAGGTAAATAGCTGGGGAGGCACTGGCTAGTATCAGAACTAGATTTACAGATACATATATTAACCCAAGGGTTCATGTGGACATTATACAAAGGTGCAGCAGTATATAGTGATGGAAATTTGGCAAGTTTTGATCAGGGATGTGCAGAAAATGTAGACAGGAGAGGCAGTGCCTCACCTGCAATACACTTTTTACTCCAGAGTTTTGACAATAAAATGATTAGAATAATCATTTAAAAGATATTTATAAAATTTTCTTTAAAATGTTTTTATTTTTATATTCAAAACTCTGGAGTATACCTAAGTATGACAGGAAAGGCTCTGCCTCACCGCACATCACTGGTGAGTACTACTGTACAGTGCCGCACTTACATATTACTGCTGATGTCACCAACACTGCATAGGCACTACACTACTGTGCATGTTACTGCTGTTACCACTGTTATAGCTGTTCCTCAAAACACCTGGTTAGGAAACACTGTGTGGCCTAAATTCCATTTCACAATTCCACTGGTGCCTATTGTTAACCTCCTAGGTTTTATACCAATAGGACATGATATTAACCCCATCTGACCACTATGGGGGCACTCTATGAAGAGCACTACTGGGGGAACTGTATAAAGGGCACTACTAGGGGCACTGTATAAGGGGGACACTGTATATGGGGCACTCCTGGGGACCACTGCATAGGGTGGCACTGTATATGTGGCACTACTGGGAGCACTGCATAAGGGGCACTATTGTGGGCATTGCATAAGGGGCTCTACTGGGGGCAATGTATAAGAGGCACTACTGGGGGCATTGTATAAGGGGGCACTACTGGTGACACTGCATAGGGGGATCACTACTAGGGGCACTGTATAAGGGCTACTACTGGGGGGATGGGGGTCTTTAATAAATCATGCTGGCTGTATTTATTTGCCTTCTGCATTATGTTTTTTTAGTGCTAGAGGTGTGTGTCTGTCTTTGTGTGTCTGTCACTTGTACTTTGTCATAGGCTGAGTGGTATATTTTACTGTAGTGGTCCAAAATCCTGTTTAAGCTGTTTCTATCTATCTATATTTATTTGTGGCTAGATGTTTTTTCATTGGCTCGGTAATAAAGGATTTGGATACGCCCCTTTCAAAATCCTGCATTTGCCACTGCGGGTATGCTGGGAGGTGTGCAGTCTTTAGGAAATAATGCACAGTCATGTGGTGTAGTGTGTCCAATCAAGTTGGTGTGATTTTTGTCATTTTAATATATATATATATATATATATATATATATATATATGTCAAATGGCTGGCACTCCACATAAATGCAAAATAAATTACTTCTGTTGGTGCCTTCCTTGAAGTTCAATAGAACACCCACTTACATATGTAGAAAGGGAAAGGTGGCACTCAGAGGTCTGATGAAATGAAAGAATCAAACTTGACAACTGTGTCTGCATTGATCAACGTTTCAGTCTCACATGACTTTTATCCAGAACACAATGAAAAAAACAAATACACATACCTTTATAGTGCGATGTCCAAGGTTGATTTGTGCAGTGTAATGCTTCATGCTGCCAGGAGCCAGAGTCTGACATCATCACTGTGCGTCAGACACTCAGGCATCACACAGGATAAAGCAGTCTGATGCCCCCGGTGGATAGGAGGAAAATGACCACTGTACATCATGGGTATGTGTGAATTGAAAAACGTACAGGAGGAGAGCACAATAATTAATTAATCCAGTAGAGAAACTTCTCAACAGAGGCTTAAGTTTTGTACCCACCTGTAAATTCAATAATTTTGAATGGAAGAAGGATTTGTGGCGTTTTACTAGAAACATCAAATTAAACTAATTTTTTTCCACGCAAGACAACACTTTAACATATGTACAAGGTCCAACCAAACAATGTTCTACTTTTGACCCTCAGTCACATAACCCATCTATTAAAACTTTCTCCAGATTATTGGACTATCAAGTACTTCAGACATCTAAAAAACAAAGTTCTAACATCTGTTACAATTTATCTAGAGACGAACAGCTGGCACTGAGATCTCTCAGCAGGGATACTTCTATCGTCATCCACCCTGCGCACAAAGGGGGTGCCCTTGTAATACAAAATATGGTAGATTACAAAAATGAATTATACAGACAACTATTAGATCCTGAGGTTTATCTCAAATTGGACAAAGATCGATCAATACTGTATAAAGCTGAATTAGACAACATACTCTTAGAAGCTGTTTCTAGGAATTGGATTTCCGACTCCACTAGAAAGAATTTACTTGTGGATAAACCTGTGGTACCTTTGATTTATTCACTTCCAAAAGTACATAAATCTTTACAATCACCACCTGGATGACCCATAATTTCAGCGAGAGGCTCACTATACAGCCCCATTTCTAAATTTTTAGATTATTACGTCCAGCCTATGATCATGCAACAACATACGTTTCAAAAGGATACTAACACCCTTCTACAAAAATTGCACAATATGCGGAACCTACCAACTAACTTAGTCCTATATACCATTGACGTTGTATCACTATACACCAGCATCCCTCATCAACAGGGGTTGCAGAGTGTCAAATATTTTCTTGAAAATAACAGTGATTATACCGGTCCTCACATTCCATTTTTCTTGAACCTCTTAGAAAAAACATTGACCAGGAAGTTTTTCTTCATTTATGTGGATGTGCAATGGGGTCACATGTGGCCCCCTCCTTTGCTAACATCTACATGTTTAATGTGGAGAACTATTTATTTTTTGACAAGTCTTTTTTTGAACATGTTAAATTTTTCATTAGGTACATAGATGACATATTTGTCTTCTGGTCAGGATCACAGGAGGAATTTGTGTCAGGCATGACACTGATCAATTCTATGCACAAATTTATTAAATTCACTTTTGAATGCAGTTCTATCTCTGTGCATTTTCTGGATGTATTAATTGAGTGTAAAGGAGACAGATTTGAAACCAGAGTCTACCATAAACCTACTGATTGCAACACTCAGTTACATGCCCCGAGCAACCATCCGGTCTCTCTGAAGAAGGGATTACCATTTTTGTAGTTTCTACGCATCAGAAGAATCACCACAGATAAGAATGTAGCTGAATTTGAAATTGATCAGCTGATACAAAAAATTATCAATATGGGAATCCACTGCAAAAGAATTGGAAGGTTCAAAAACTAAAGTGATGAATACAACTCAAGAACAGATCTGTACTCAGAAAAATAAAACAAATGATAATAAAAAAATTATGTTTTTTTCTAATACTCATAACACTATGAGTCGCCACATCAATACCACTACTAAAGATCTATGGCCGATTATTAACACGGATACCAACATCAAATCTTTGAATGATTCATCTGTCATGATGTGCAATAGGAGGGCAAAGAACCTTAAAGACTGGTTGGTGCACAATGACGTTTCTCAATCACTTCCTTCCCAGGATACCCACTTTTTAACTAAAAAACCAGGCTGTTATAAATGTACAGGATGTACTACCTGCAGTTATATGGATCCCGGGAATTACATCACACATCCTCATTCTGGCAAATGGTTCCCCATCAGACATATTTTGACTTGCACGAGTAAATACGTGGTATATATGATCAAATGTCCATGTAGTCTGGTGTATATCGGGAAAACAACCATGCCATTCAAAGAAAGAATGGCTCAACATCGTACAGCCATATGACAAGCTTTGTCGGGAAAAGAAGTGGACCAGCTGGTCGCTCGTCATTTCAAGCAGAACAGACATTCTTTAGCAACCTTATCCTATAAAATCATTGACTTTGTGCCTATGGACAAGAGAGGAGGAGACCGTGAGAAGCGGTTGTTACAATTAGAAACTCAGTGGATTCATAGATTGAATACGGTTACTCCTTTTGGACTAAACTGGACTCTATCTTTTTCTTGTTTTTTGTGAGCTCCATATTATCTCCTAGATTTGTGCCTTCATGTGACCATTCAGTACTATTTCGTAATGTGCACATATGTATGCAATTATATATTTTTTTACCAGTTAGATTATTCCTGGACACGTACAGGGACGGATACAAAAACATAATATCCTCTTGTCTATCACTGTGTAGCCCTGGGGGAGATGTTGTATTTTGTTACAACCATACCACACTGGTCTTGCCCAATCTCAGCTGAACTTGGAAGCCAAGCATTGTTGGGCCTGACTAGTACTGGGAGACCTTCAGGGAAGATCCGGTGTTGTAAGTACTACTTAGAAGTCTCCTATATACCCAGGTAGCACACAGGAGAGTGATATGATATTTCACAGATGTTCCCTTTGAATTCTGGCTTATCTCCTGGTTAGGCCATTTCCTTGTTTGGACATTTGTGCACATCAGGAGTTATAAGAATATTTAACTTTTTTAATTTTTTGGAGCTTTTTAATAACGTATTTTGTGTACAATATTTTTTTGTAACATTTTTTTTTTCTAATTGATTTTTTCTATTGATTTTTTCTATCTTGATTTTCCAATACTGTTGAGTCATCTGTATGTTCTCTTGGTGGTCCAAGTTATCTTTGCATTTATGCACATGTTCATGTTTTGTCATATTTGTGATAACCTGAGCACCTTTTTGGGTTTAGCTCTTCTGGGTCTTCCTGTGTTCCATGTGATATTTTTTTCTCATAGCCTCACGGTTGTCATATTTGTATTCCATGGATTAGTCTTCACCACAGACTATATTGCTTTAAGTCTTCTTTTGTGATTATTTTGCTATATTTCTTTATTAGGATGTATTCTACAGTCATTCATTTCCTTACATTTCTGTGGCACACATGTCTATATTTTTTGTTGTTTTATCTCATACACCTATTCTGATGCACATGTTTTGGTAGATGTATTCACCAATATATTCTTTTTAAGATCCTTTCAATGGTACACTTGCCATTTATATATAATGGTATTGTTACATAACGGTATTGTTTTTTTATCTATATCATCTTCATTTTTTATTATCTTTTGTATATGTATTATTATTCTTATTTGTTTTCCACTTGGAATAATAGTTTTACAATTTCACTTTATTCACATTCACTATTAAGGAACACAGTGGTGTGGAATTTTTATGTTCTTTCTTTTTATAGGAGCAATTTGTATTTTGTTACTTTGTTTCATCAATTTTTTGATATGTGGGCATAGACCCAAACCTTGCAAATAGCATTATATATGGTGACACGATGTTGACATTTCATCATGTTTAGCACTGCATGTCAGTGCCTCACCATCTATTCACACATATCCACGATGTACAGTGGTAATTTTTACTCCTATCCACCGGGTGCATCAGAATGCTTTATCCTGTGTGATCCCTGAGTGTCTGACGCACAGTGATGATGTCAGACTCTGGCCCCCGGCAGCATGGAGCATTACACTGCAGCAATCACCTTGGACATTACACTATAAAGGTATGTGTATTTGTTTTTTTCATTGTGTTCTTGATAAAAGTCATGTGAGACTGAAACGTTGAACAATGCAGACACAGTTGCAAGATTGATTCTTTCATTTCATCAGACCTGTGAGTGCCGCCTTTCCCTTTCTACACATATATATATATATATATATATATATATATTATACACATTATTCCTAGATTTGGGGGTGCAACTTGGTATGTGACCACATTGTTTAAATAGAAATCACGTGGGCTCTGCACTCACCATAGTTATTATGGTAAGTGCAGAGCCCCTGTGATATATATATATATATATATATATATATATATTATATAAAATCCAAGAATAGAGCGGCACACACATTTCAATGTATCCAACACATGGGGTGCAAACCTCACCTCACTCACCAGGACTTCTGCTTAAAGCATAGATAATGGGTCTGACAAACCACTGGCAGCTCATTTCTTATTGTTTGGTCATCAAGTATCAGAATTGAGATATATGCTTATCGATTGGGTGCCACCACTAAAAAGAGGTGGTGACAGAGGTCTTAAGCTATTATAAAGGAGGATAGGTGGATGAACCGTTTAGATACGGTAGACCCTAGAGGCCTAAATGAGTATGTCCGTTTGAATATTTTTTTGGATTAATCCTATGCAGAATGTTTTTTTAAATTAATCCTATGCAACAATGTTTTTTTTTTTTGAGTATGCCACCAGATGTCTGCTACAGTATATTGTGTTTAGGTGTATTTATATGATTTGTTTTTATGTTTGTTTGTTTTTTTCTGGCTGCCCTCTAACTTCATGATTATCTAAACAGGTTTACCTAGTCAACACATATATATGCTTTGTTGGTGCTTTAGGTCTATGCAGACCCAGAGGTGATGGGCTAAAGGTGTTTTGTGAAAAATAGGATAGACAGAACTTTTCTGTATGGTCAGAGTTGATCACCTAATTAGCTGCGGGACCAACGTCTGGTTGTGTGCCCTTTTGGAAAGTACACTTCCAGTCCGGACTGCTCAAGTTATATTCATGCTATATTGTAAAGTTCCTTGGAAAGTGCTGTAGCACTGAGGACTGATAGAAGTGCCAGCCTTGTTGTAATGGGGCTTTAGCTGATGAGCAGTAAGCCACGCGTATACATTGTGAGATTGTTACTAGGCAACGTATATGTCCGGACCTTGTATCTCCAGTGTGCTGTTAATAGGAGGTTGGGATGAAGGTGCCTGGGAATGCTAGATAAATAAATAAATAATAGTTGTTGAAATATTCACATAAAGTGCTGTTGTTGTGTGCATTTAATAATATCTTGTTTGAGACTGGTTGCTATGTAATGTCCACTTCCGGTGCACTGCGTTATTGTGTGTAACAATGCTGTATTATATCTAGTAGACTTAAGGTCTTTTTGGCATCCCATGAGTTTTTATTACTGTATTTAGTTATCTGTATAAAACACAGTGGACCAGACTATAGTTTTTTTTCTAATATAGGTTTTTTGTATATTTTCCCTCTACTGTATTGATGGATGATGGCACTTCCGGTGATGTTCTATGTGACTAGGATCTATGGGTATTTAAGAAGGGTGGCTTGCACTTAGGGGAACACTGCTGTCTTGTCCTGTGTCTGGGTCTCTATGTCCTGAGGAAGGTCTTTTAGTATGTCCAAAACAGCGACATTTTTGTAAAGTCAGAAGTAAATCTACGCTTTAAGCAGTAGTCCTGGTGAGAGCTCTCAATTTTTTATAAGGAATATATATATATATATATATATATATATATATATACACACACACACACACACACACGTTGAGACTCCCTTATCCAAATATACAGAATATTCTGAAATACAGATTTTTTTTAGCCTGACTAAGATAGTGAAAACCTGCTTTTTGATGGTTCAATGTACACAAAATTTGGTTTGGGCACAAAAAATATTAATTATATTGTGTTAAACTACCTTCAGTCTTTGTGTATAAGGCATATATGAAACATAAATTAATTTCATTTATGTACACAAACTTTTTTTGAGCCACAAAATTATTAAAATATTGAATAAAATTACCTGCAGGCTGTTTGTATAAGGTGTTTATAAAACATAAATGCATTTTATGTTTAGATTTGGGTCCCATTCCCAAGATATCTTATTATGGAATGCAAATATTCCAAAATACAGAATATTCTGATATCCAGAATACCCCTGGTCCCAAGCATTTTGGAAATGGAAGACTCAAACTGTATATGTATGTAGAGTATGTATGTATGTTTGTTTGTATATGTGTATGTATGTATATATATATATATATATATATAAAATATATTAAGAACACTCACCAGATTATGCAAATAAATGGTATCAAATGTTCAATCCTCACATAAAAAATAGCAGAAATGTTACTCAATGTTTTGGTCCAATCAGGACCATCCTCAGGAGATGCAGCATGTACAACAGCAACAACAATTCCAGAGGGGATCCAGTAGTGAACTGAGTACTGTATAACAGCCCCTAAATACTCCAGTCAATCAATAAGTGGTGCCAAGAAGCAACCAATGTCCACACTGGGATGCACTGTCATAGTTAATTAGTACACAATCATCATATACAGATAGATTTACAATACCCAAATTTGCTAAACTGGCAGATTACATAATGAGCAGCGAGATTGGCATGTGACCCATCATACTCCCCGGGACTAGTAACACTCGAGATTTGGTGGAGGGGCATTGGTAGGATTGCCAGGCCATTTCAGTATACATTATGCTTAGGTTTGATGACCATCTCATACTTTAAAAGATTTATTGATGACATTTTTTTGATTTGGAAGGGTACCGAGGAGGAGTTTAATTTTATGTTGGATGAACTGATTCACCTTTACAGTACAGTATGGCTTACTGGCCACTGTAGTCTGAATGCCATTAATTTTTTGGATGTAACAATTACTCACACTGGTATTAGGCTTAGCATGATGAGCTAAAGAAAAGACACAGGATCTGATTTACTACAGTAGGCAACTGCAATTACCCATGCAATCGGTCATTTTTTTTGCACTGCACATACATATGCATAGCAGTTTGAGAACCGACCACTGCAATTGGGACTGCGATTGCAGAGGCTATGCAGACCCATCACAGAGTGATTGACCTGAAGTGCCATTTGTGGGTGGTTAAGGGGGATCTGGGAAATGCTGGTGTGTCAGTTCACATGCCATTGCAGGGGCATGCATAAATTAGTCACTGCAATGCTGTACACAGCCTGAGGTCTCATACCATGCGTTGAAGTTAGCAATTTCTGAGTAAGGTCAGGACTTGTGCCAGTGTGCATGAGACTGCAATGGTACTCGATTGTACTGATGTTTTCACAGTCTTGCTAAATAGTACGTATGTGTGCTAAGTAAAGTGGGCGTCCTTCTGCACTGCTGCAAAGGCATTGTGATCTCAATGTATTATCATACTCTTGCAGTTGACCTGCATGCATAATCGCTATTTCATATGAAGTTGCATATGGTAGTGAATCAGGCCCACAGACCGTAATACCATTTTATATGCTACCAGCAATCATCCCCCAAATCTCAAGGAAATCTCCTGATATCTCAGTTTATGAGGGTCATACGTAACAACACAGACCTGGAAATTGCTGAATGCCAACTAAGGGAGGTGTTTGATCATTAACTTGATAGGGGCTACAAACCTAAAACCATTGAAATGTTACCTCACCAGATTATGTAAGAAATCTGGTCTACGAGTAAATAAATCTAAAAATCAGATGATTTTTGTCACTCAATATGATGAAGTGTCCCCAAAGGTGGCTTAATCAATTAGGAGACATTGGACTACTGTTAGCTCTGATCAGAGTCTGTGCTTGACATGTAGGGATCCACCAATGTTGGCCTTCAGAAGGGGCAGGAATCTAAAACAATTATTGATGCACCCCAATAGGGATTATGCACCATGGGATCATACTTGGCTTATGAGGCAGAAACCAGGCTGTATTAAATGTGCAGGGTGCACTACATGTCATTTCATGGTACCTGGGATGAACTTTCCACACATACAAAATGGAACTCTGATTCATATTCGATATAAGTTACATTGCCTGCTAGAGTACGTAATATACTTGCTTTACTTGCCCGTGTGGCTTGTCATATCATGGGAAGGAAAACCTGCAAGTTTCGTGAAAGGATGGCAAACCACCGAAAATCCATACGACATGCCCTAGCAACTGGCATGACAGAAAAACCAGTTGCCAATAATTTTTTACAAATGGGACATCAAATGACACCTCTTTGATGCTGTATTATTGATTGAGTGAAACCACTAAAATGTAGAGGCAACTAGACCTTGGTTTTAAGGAAGTTAGAATCAAAATGGATTTTTTGTTGCCCTGGGACCTTAACACCCCATGGTTTGAATGAGTGTAATCCACTAAACAATTTTTAACGGTTATTCAGCTCGGAATATTTGGTTTTGCAATTTTTGTAATTTTTGTTTTTTTAGTTTTGATGAATACACTCTTTAGGATTTCATTTCTTTCATTTTAAATACAGTATATATATATATAATATATATGTATGTTCTTGGCATGCATCTATCGGTATATAGATCCATATATTGTACATATTTTTTTTCTATTAAGCTAATCTATGGTGTATATTTGTGGCTTTAACTTAGAATAAGTATTTGTATATTGAATGTATGTTGTGAATTTATGTGTCTCCAATCATGTGTCCCTTATTTCACCAGCAATTATAATAGGTGGTGTCACTATGATTGTTTACATTTTCCTCATTGTAGCTGCATCTAGTGCATACCTTGTTACCTAGGTGATGGCTTTGCATCTTATAGAAAAGGCAATTATGTTTCCTGGATGTCATGTCTGATATGGGATGTCCCCCCGAGTCAGTAGGTGTACCATGTGCTTAGTGACATGTGTGCTCCAACTGCCAGAAGCACTGACTTGTCACGCCCGGCATTGGCTAGAAGGTACAGGTCAAACAACGGAAGTGGCCCGGTGATCCTCCTGATGCCGCACCACCACATCACGAGTGTTACTAGTCCCGGGGCATATGATGGTTGGTTTTTGGTGCCACTCATTGATTGATTGGGGTATTTAGGGGCCTACTAGATGGGATTCGGTTCACTACCGGATCCCCTCTGGACTTATTGCTGTTGTACAGTACATGCTGTTTTGCTGTATTTCCTGAGGATTATCCTAATTGGACCAAAAAGTTGAGTGATATTTCTGCTGTTTGTTCATGTAAGGATTAAACCTTTGATACCATTTATGTGCATAATCTGGTGAGTCCCCCTAATTTTTTCTATAATTTGGAACTCCTTGTGAATATCATTGGTGACATCCCAGTATTTAACTGTTATGCAAGATGTGAGTGTGACCATTACTATGAGTGCAGCTCATTGGATTTACCTGATATTTGGGTGTTGATATACACCTTTAAGCTAGCTCCTGGAACTACATTGGATTGTTGCTTCAATTGCATTGCTGTTCTTGTTTTTCTTTCTCCACAATGGACTCCTGATGCACACAGACCTACACATGGATGGATTGTTTTTTTGAGAGTATATATATAATATTTTTTTTATAAATGTACCTCTTTATATATATATTTTTTTTTTAATGATTTTGTTTTTTTGATGCTTTATATTTTCATGTGCTGACATTGCTGGCTACTATCTTTTGCATTGAGATTGTGCCATTCGATTGACATTTATGTGTATTTGTTCTGTGTTACATGTTGTATGTCATGATGGGGTGGTTGTCTGACATTTAATTTGTCAGTTTGCATTTGTTGGTGATCATCCGGTTGATGTCCAATACAGTAAAATATATTTGTTGATTGTGTACTGGCATTGTTTGATATGACTAGTGAGGGTGGACATATGCTGGATGATGCCACATGGGAATTGGCACAAAATACATTTGTTTCACTCACGGATGGTGATGCTGATAGGGTGTTATTTGACCATGCGGAGTTTGCAAGACTCCCTGATGAATCGAGGGTTGACTTGTATCATAAGTTGTTAAGACTCAAAAAAAGAGAGGTTGATTTAACTCTGCATGGTCAATTCCTCTATGATTATTACCGTAACAATAGAATACCTAGGGGATTTAGAGTGAGCAATACCCCCACCATTGGGTGCCATAACTTGGCGTTTTGTACCAAATGGTGTGGGGTATTGAACAAATGCTCCCTTGATCTAATTTTATTAGTTATTGAAGAGGTGGGGACTGAGTTACCCAAAGTAAGGGAAGAGATTAAACTATTTAATAACAGCCACCTTACTACACTGACTGGTGAAAGTAGTGAAAGTTGGCTAGGTAAATTACAAGAACAGGTTAATAATTACCAGAAGGACCTGATCACATTTAAATGTAAAAAACTGATGACGGTTAACGCCGACTATACTAACCACCAAGTATACCGGTGGTTAAGAGGTGATAGTGCCCCTCGCCGACAGGTTGGCGTTCCCAGATACCGATCCCCTGTTCACTTTGACTCTTCTTCCTCTCAATCCAGTTCTGAGAGTGAACCTATTCAACAACGGCCTCCGAGTGGTTCCTCTTCTTTTTTAGGCAGGGGTCAGGGAATAGGCCTACATCGAGCCCCAGATATCCCAGTAGACACGGTGGTAAAACCAAGAAAGCAAGGGAAAGGACGGTCCAGGAAATAGAACCTGTTTATAATTTGTCCAGTAGAACTTTAACATGAGCAGAGACTGAAGTTCTAGCCCTTGGTTTATCTTTTGTCCCCACAGTGCAACACAATAGATTTTATTGAACGATTGATCATTATAAATTTGGGCGCAAATTGTGCCTACGGGAACATTTTTCGTCCTCAAAAGATTTGACTACTACCAACATGTTTAGAAACCCCAGTGTGTTCGACCCTCAGTCAAATAACGCCAGTATAAAAACTTTTTTGCAATTGGTTGAACATGATGTGTCCTCTGCTAAGATCTATAAAACTTATGATAACCTAACCCAGCTCCAGAGACAAGCTCTGACTGGATTAATCCATGATGAGACAGTGGTAATATGCCAGGCTGATAAGGGTGGAGCTGTGGTGGTACAGGTTTGGCATGCATATGACCGTGAGGTCCGCCGCCAGTTGAAAGACACATGTATGTATGCAAAGGTTACCACTAATCCAATGTGTGGGGTTAAAAACAAGGTTGACCAGGTAGTCACTAAGGCTTTACAGTGTACCTATTGCCTAAAATCCATAAGACACTGGTCGACCCCCCAGGACGACCGATCATTTCGACTAGGGGTTCGGTGTTACAACCCTTGGCTGTCTTTGCAGATAGTTTCCTTCAGCCACATGTGATGTGTATGGATAGCTTTTTACGTGATACTTCTGATTTTCTCAATAAAATTTTAGTCCTGAATGATATTACAGATGACATGTGGCTGGCTACTATGGACGTATCGTCCTTATACACGGTAATTCCCCATCAGATAGGGATTGATGCCTTGAGAACCACTCTTAACAATGGCATACATGTTGGACCGCCTATTGAGTTTTTATGTGAACTGATTGAGCTAGTACTAGGTTGCAACCACTTCTGTTATGGGGGTGATTATTACATCCAATTATCTGGTATGGCGATGGGGTCCAATTTGGCCCCGTCCTATGCCAATCTGTACATGCAAGCTTATGAACAGAGGAATATTTTGGGCAAATTCGGACATATAATTATTTGTTATAAACGGTACATTGACGATCTGTTCCTTATTTGGCACGGGACAGATGTAGAGTTTTATGATATGGTTTCAATTCTCAATGCATTAGATAGCCCCATTCGATTTACTGCTGATATCAATAAGGATTGTATACATTTTTTGGATGTGACTATCACAAATCAGGGTACCAGTCTGAGTTCTACCCTGTACCGGAAACCAACAGACCGCAACACACTTCTCCATGCATCGAGTCATCATGCGAGCAGACTCAAGGAGTCCCTTCCAATATCTCAGTTTATCCGAGTTTTACGGAATAACACTTCTCAGCACGCCGCTGAGATACAAATAACTGATATGTGTAACAGATTCCTAGAGAGAGGCTACTCACCTTCAGTTGTTGATTGATGCTTGTTGAAAGCACGACAGAGACAATTAAATATCACAACTAAAAAAGAGATAGATCCCTCACGAATGATTTATCCTGCCACGTATGATTTAGCTGCTTCAACTACCAATAAGGCTATTTGACGACATTGGTCGGTTATCACCACTGATCCAGCATTTAAGAGTATGAGCAAAAGACCCCCTATGATGGCTTACTGCCGTGGTCCCAGTCTGCGACAGTTACTTATGCGGCCGATGAAACAACCCATGGTGCTACAGACAAACTGGCTGTCGACTCGCCGCCCTGGCTGTTATAAATGTGCAGATTGCATTACCTGTCCTTCAATGACAATGGGGGTAATATCCGCATAATAGCAAGAAGATAGCCACTCGCCATCGATTACATTGTCTGTCTGATTTTGTAATATATATTTTGATGTGTCCATGCGGTCTCTACTATGTAGGGATGACCACAAGACCTTTTAGGGACCGCATGGCTAATCATCGTTCTACTATTAAGGCTGCCTTATTTACAAATAAGTCAGATAAACCAGTGGCTAAACATTTTGTGGCTTGTGGACACTCTGCGGCCTCATTAAGATGTATGCTTATTGACCATGTCCCACCGCATGTACGTGGTGGTGATAGGGAGCTTCTTCTCAAAAAAACGTGAGGCAATGTGGATCTTTAAGCTGGATACTGTTTCCCCAAAGGGCCTCAATGAATACCATCCGTATAATATCTTCTTGCGGTAATATCTATAAGCTGCTTGGGACCGATGCATTGCGGCGTGCCTGATATGGTATATGAGGATTTCGATTTTTGGAATTGATATATTTTTTTTTCTTTGTTCTTTTTTTACTTTTTGTTTTGTTTTATTTGCAATGTCAGCACATGGTTAGTTATTTTTCATTTCATTTGGATTATTTGGTGATTATTATGTGAGATGTTTTTGTATTTGTTAATTAGTGACAGTCTAATATTTTGGATACTTAATCCTCTAATGTGCACCTCGGTGCTTGCTTTTATATATCTGGTGTTTAATATGTTGGTTTATTTGTATGTTATGTGTGTTTCCATGTGATTATCCCTTTTTGCCTGTTGATCTAGCCACCTATAGTATTCGTCGTTGAATATAGTGATGTTTAATATTCATCAATGGTTTCATCTTTGACATCGATGGTTGTTGTTGCCACTATTTTGGCAGCTGGCCACTTGATTGGTCTGTGTAGCTCTGTCCTGGTAATTTAGTGTTGTTTGTCTCTTTTGTAGTAATTGTCCCAATGTGGTCTGTGTGGTGAACACTCTTGATTTACAGTTCTGTCTGATATGGGCTTGCTGCTGTGTCATGTCACTTAGTAATTATCTATGTGATCTATCTGTTTGATTGAGCTTATTTTTCCCGTGTAGTGCGTTTCTTATGTGGAGATTGTCACTATGTTATCTGTAGTTGAGACTATTTATGATAGGTCACGCCATACAGTACCGGCTTATTGTTATGCTGTGTAACTTAGCAACCGCTTAGGCTAGCGGCTGGCGCTGACCTGTCGCGTCACTTCCCGGGGCTGGTGCGTTCCACTTGGTGGAGCGCATGTTATTTCCGGTCTTGATGCGATGCAGGCATGAACTGCATTTGTTTGTTGACTAATAACACGCTGGTGGCTGATGCTGTACTAGCGGTATGGGTGTTTCGCACAATATAGTGTTGTAAGTATTCCCACACTGTTCTGATGACGTGTATGTAATAGGAGTTCTCTTATGTTCACTCATTATGTTGATTGACAGGGTGGAGCTCACTAATTGATGTGACTATATCAGCAGGCACAGGGGAAAGTGTTCTGTGTGTCTTGTTGGTGGTAGCTTTGTGGCGAGTGTCTGTCTTGACAAAGTTCTTGGTAGGACCGAAACGTCGATTTCATCATGCAATATATGTGAGTTATTAAAGATTTCTTCTACTGAATGGGGAGTGCCTATTCTCTCTTCCTTATGCTTTGGACTTATATATATATATATATATATATATATATTTATTTATTTAAGTTTAAAATAAGCAGCTATGCACAAGTCCGGTACAGTCACCAGTGTTCCCAGACAAGTCTAGCGCCGCTGTCCAGACTCTCCATTCTCCGAAGTCCTATGTGACAAAATGCTTCTGGTTGAGCCTTGGATGATCACTCACGATGCGGAGAAGCTGCTGTGGATTGAATTTAAAGAGAGGCTTAAAGGCTTAAACACACGAGCTGCTTGTGGTGTTCCAGATCCCCTGCTGGCTGATCTGATGCATGTTGTTATTGAAGGAGAATGGAGAGACTGAACAGAAGCGCTAGGTGGGTCTGTGGACACTGGTGACTACCAGGCTTGAACCTAGCTGCTTATTTTAAACTTAAATGTATGTTTTGATACTTTTATTCCCCCAGATATGTTGGTCCTCCCACCAACTCATAAACCAGATAAACTCGATGCTGCTGAGAATCACATTTCATTGTGTATCAAAAATATCACTATCTTGTTCCATATGGTATCTGATGCTCACTAAACCCTGCTCATGGTTGATCACTGAATATAATGATGTAATGTCTGTGTTGACTAACAATAAATTGTCATCCCATGCAATGTCTTTTAACTTGTTGAGGTTGTGTGTCGTATCTCTAAGATAGGAGCATTGTTTCTGGACATACAGTTGGGAGAATGTATCCAAGTATTCTGACAGATTACAAGTCAGGGAGCCTATGCCTGAAATTATCATCCTCCCTGGTGGTGTGATGGGGTCTTTGTGGATTTGGGTTTCTGTTGGTGTTGTGGTGCAAAGTATTCTTTGAGAGTCGGTTTGCGGGTGAACATTTGTAAATCAAGATAATGTGAAATGTATCCAGTTAATTGGTTGTTGCAAGTTTTAACCCTTTATCTAAGAGTCTTAAATGTTCATCTGATAGGGAGGTGACGTTTAAGTTGAGTATTCCCTTACCCATTACCGTTAGGGTTATTGATGTGGTGTTTTTGTTTTTTTTCCTCTCCTGCACCCTCATCTTGTGTTTCTAGTTTCCTTTTTTTCCTGACAGTATTGGTGCATGTGTTAGACTCTCTGTCTCTTGTTGATGATCTAGTCCTAAAAAAATTACAGGGGCATGTGTTGCCAGATGGTATCCTAAAATGAATGTGCCTGTCCCTTATTTGTTTCAATTGGGTGAGTTGTTATGGACTGTGTATTGTTAAAGTTTAAAATGCCAGTATGTACATCTTATGTTACTGTATTGATATAATTAGTAAGTCCAGATGTAGTACTGCTGTTGAGCCAGCCCTTTTCCAATGACAGTCTGGCAAGATCCTCATACTGTGGGTCTCTTTCTATCTCATGAATGCAAAATTATATTTCCAATTCTGAACATTCTGATGACAATTCAAATGAGTGCTCAGTAAGTTCTTGAATAGATGAAGTGTGAATCAGAACATGCAGCAGGCCTGAAAATCCCCTTCTGAAATATACAGTGGTGGAATACACATATCACTAGATATTAACAATAGTGGGCGGAGTCTGTTGTGACCGACAGTTTGATGTTGAGTTTCACACAATGCCAAGATGCTGGGGGGACATGTTGGGCAGAGTCAGCATTGTCAGGCTGTATGAGAGTAACTCATTGAAGTTCAGGCCAGTTGCAACGGTGAGCAGCAAATGGGCATAAGCAAAAGTCCTTTGAGGTAAAAAATAATCTATGCATTGTGTAGTTAGTGGGATTTCAGTAGGCTGCCCAGCTGGGATTACTCCTGAAAGGAGGGGGAGCAATCAGTGTCATCGCTCTCTTCCCCATCCCCGCACAGGCAAAAGAGACTGCTGTTGCTCAGTGGCAGCAACAGCCTCCATAACTCCACTGCAGACTAGAGCATACAGTAGCAGAGTCTGCTGAGCTGGGAAGAAAGGATACTGCTGCTGCTGATAGGTAAGAGAGAATGGGGGGCAGTGGACATGGGCCACAACACCACCTCTCTACGTAGATGCATATATTTACTTTTATATTTATTGTATTTTCACAATTATCACTTATCGCAAGTACAAAAAATATACCAGTTAATGAAATATCAGCCCTTTAATATTTTTCAATATTTACCTTTGCTTCTTCACAGAACTGGGGTCCTGCTTCCATCCATCTGTTTGGGATATATGTGTTCTCTCTCTGTTTAGTTTTGCTTCAGTTTCCTCCCACAATCCAAAAAAACAAACTGTTAGTTAATTGGTGTCTTACAAAACTTAACTCTTGTGGATATGTGTAACTTATAAGTAATTTATTACCTGGCGCTAATATGTAAAAGTTAGAGATGAGCGGTTAGGTTTCCCCAGAAACCGAACACACCTTAAATCAAGGGAACCAAGTGGATCAGAGTTCTAGCTTGCGTCTTCCCGCTGACTTCGGATCCCAAAATGAGGTAAAAAGGCATCTTCTCAGTATCAGATCTCATGTGTTTTGGATTGCCCTCCCTTGTTATCAGGCACCATTTCACACAGGAGAGTGGAAAAAGAGGGTGTTGGACTGTGGACTGGAGCACTGTGAGGCCAGTGGCATTTTAAGAGAGGAGGGGGCCCATGTGCAAACTCAGTGTGGGCCCCCTCATTTCTTTTGTGGTGTCGAGAAGGGTGGTGCAGCAATAGAGTCTGGCTTAGTTCCAGAATCTACTATGCATGTGCTTGTCTCAGGGAAAATGGTGCCCACACTGTTTTCCCAGTGACAGCAGTACTACGCATGTGCGAGTCACCGGGAAAATGGCTTCCTCCATTTCCCAGTGACCTTTGCTGCTCTGCAGCACCGGTCTGGCACTGTGGAGCAGCACAAATGGAGACAATGGACAGGTAAGTTTAAAGCATTAATGGATACAGGTTGAGTGGTGAGGGTCCCCCTGGAACAAGGGGCCTGTGTGCACTACACAACCTGCACCCATTATAGATACACCCCTGTGTGAGGCACTGTTTTCCAAAAATGTTTTAGCAAGCCATCAGAGCACCATTATGGTGCAAATAGGTTAGAATGGGTTAAGTTTAGGTTTAAGAGTTTAATAGGTCAATCTGGAGACTGGAGAAGGTGTCTGGAAAGTGTGACTACAGTACAGGCATCATTGTCACTTCTCACTCAGTGCATGTACTGTATGTGTGTTTTTAACACACTCACACACTGCAGTGCAAGCAAACATTGTTTATTAGTTTTTTTTTTTTAAAGTGATCCTGCACTATTTTTTTATCACTGCAGTGCACTTAGGGGTATATTTACTAAAGTGAGGGTTTTTAGAAGTGGAGATGTTGCCCATAGCAACCAGATTCTACTTAACATTTAAGTAGCATCTTCTAGATGATAATGGCTAGAATCTGATCAGTTACTATGGGCAACATCTCCACTTCTAAAAACTCTCACTTTAGTAAATTTACCACTTATTGTTTATCTATCCAAAAAGTACTCTACTCTGTTTGAGGTTGCTGCACCCCAAGAAGACCTTTTTTTCTTTTGAGTTTTTTCCCAGTTATACAGTACATAAAAATAAATTTGCAGATAAATGTTTTTTTCTGTTTAAAACAAAAAAAAACTGCAGTCTTCTCTAATTGAATTTAAAAATGATACTGTGTGTATTTCAAAAAGTTTTTAGATGAATGATACAACATATATTATGTGCAGTTGTTTCCACTCATCATCTGCACCCCAAGACAATTCTCAAAAATACCTGTTTTTCCAACTGCATTAAAACAATTGCCAGCGTCCTCTGTATTTAAAAAAACAAAGCTATTAGTGCAAAAAAAATGCATAGTGTAACTCTTCCAGTGTAAGTGACAGAGTGTGCGATGGTGTCACCCCATCATCTGCTCCCCAAAACAATTCTCACATATAGACCTATTCTTCTGAGTGCGTGAAAACAATTGCCAGTGTTGTCTGTGTCTAAAAAAACCTAATTTATTAGTGCCATATAAATTAGCATAGTGTGTCATCCTTCCAGTGTCAGAGGTGGTGTATGCAGTGGTGTTGTCATCTGCACCCTAAAACAATTCTCAGAAAGTTGACACGACATTGTCTCCTGTTTCAGTTTCTTCGGCAAATGCTGCTGCCAGGAAAAAACGGACCTTTCCTAAGATACCCACTGGTGAGGAGGTTGAGTACACCAGAATGAAATGCCATTATGACATCTGGTCAGGCTTAAAACAATTGGCCAAAATTATTGACCCCTCTACCATAATTCAACCTCATGTTAAGCATTAACAGAATGATGGATTATTTTAATATCAATGTACAAATGAGCATGTCACATAGTCCATTTAAATACTGGGAGGAAAAAAAGGCAATTTGGAACCCCTTGAATAAACTAGCTTTGCTTTACTTAAGCTGCCCACCCTCTGGTGTCTACTCAGATAAAATGTTTAGCACAGCTGGGAATTTTGTAAGCTGTCTGAGTAGGAGGCTACTGTAGAAAAACTGATGATCATAAAAAATGAACTCCAAATTCTATGAGGAAGACCTTTGCCACCAATTACAACAAAGTACAGAGACTTCTGTAATGGTGGATTCCAGTGGGGATAAGCTAATTATGTGTGATGATATTAACAACACTTATGAGGGTGAGAATGATAATAACATCTTCCAATTGTAGAGCTGATTAACAAAACTGATAGCTGCCTTATGTCCATTGGTAGCTTGATTTGTGGAGGACCAAACAAAAAAAGCACTTCATCCACAAAGTGGCAGTCCCTGTTGCTGAAGTGCTTGGTTAGTAAACTGTACATGTCCTTTTTAATATACAACATAAGTGTGGGTGAGTTGGCCCAAGGACATTCAATGATGCACCACATTTTATTATGGATGTTTCCAAGATTGTGTGTGTTTGATAGGAAGTGTACTGTATATTACTATACTTTACTATGGCATTCATGTACTTTAATATTTTGCAATGCCATCCATCACCAGCTTTTTATCCAGGCAAATAGGTAGATTTCTTGTTGCTTCTTTGCAGGTACAGACTAGTATCATCAAATAATATACAGTCAGGTCCATAAATATTGGGACACTGACAGAATTTTCAGATTTTGGCCTCTATTCACCACCACAATGGTTTTGAAATGAAACAAACAAGATGTGCTTTAGCCACAGACTTTCAGATTTAATTTGAGGGTAATTACATTAAATCGGGTGAACGGTGTAAGAATTACAACAGTTTCAATATGTGCCTCCCACTTTTTAAGGGGCCAAAGGTAATGGGACTATCTACTCAAAAGCTATTTCATGGACAGGTGTGGGCTATTCCCTCGTTATTTCATTATCAATTAAGCAGGTAATAGGTCTGGAGTTGATTCTAGGTGTGACATTTGCATTTGGAATCAGTAGCTGTCAACTCAATATGAGATTTAAAGAGCTGTCACTATCAGTGAAGCAAGCCATCATTAGGCTGAAAAATCAAAACAAACCCATCAGAGAGATTGCAAAAACATTAGGTGTGGCCAAATCAACTGTTTGGAACATTCTTAAAAAGAAAGAACGCATCGGAGAGCTCAGCAACACCAAAAGACCTGGAAGACCACGGAAAACAACTGTGGTGGATGACAAAAGAATTATTTCCCTGGTGAAGAAAAACCATTTCACAACAGTTGGCCAAATTAAGAACACACTCCAGGAGGTAGGTGTATATGTGTCAAAGTCAACAATCAAGAGAAGACTTCACAAGAGTGAATATAGAGGGTTCACCACAAGAATCAAACCATTGGTGAGCCACAAAAACAGAAAGACCAGATTAGAGTTTGCCAAACATCTCAAAAATCCATTACAGTTCTGGAACAACATCCTATGGACAGATGAGACAGAGATCAACTTGTACCAGAGTGATGGGAAGAGAAGAGAAGGAAAGGAACTGCTCATGATTCAAAACATACCACCTCATCAGTGAAGCATGGTGGTGGTAGTGTCATGGCGTGGGCATGTATGGCTGCCAATGGAACTGGTTCCCTTGTATTTATTGATGATCTGACTGCTGACAAAAGCAGCAGAATGAATTCTGAAGTGTTTCGGGCAATATTATATGCTCATATTCAGTCAAATGCTTCAGAACTCAATGGACAGCGCTTCACAGTGCAGATGGACAATGACCCGAAGCATACTGCAAAAGCAACCAAAGAGTTTTTTAAGGCTAAAAAGTGGAATGTTATGCAATGGCCAAGTCAATCCCCTTATCTGAATCCGATTGAGCATGCATTTCACTTGATGAAGACAAAACTGAAGGGAAAATGCCCCAAGAACAAGCAGGAACTGAAGACATTTGCAGTAGAGGCCTGGCAGAGCATCACCAGGGATGAAACCAAGCGTCTGGTGATGTCTATGCGTTCCAGACTTCAGGCTGTAATTGCCTGCAAAGGATTTACAACAAAGTATTAAAAAGTGAACGTTTGATTTAGGATTGTTTAGTTTGTCCCATTACTTTTGGCCCCTTAAAAAGTGAGAGGCACATATAGAAACCGTTGTAATTCCTACACTGTTCACCTGATTTGGATGTAATTACCCTCAAATTAAATCTGAAAGTCTGCAGTTAAGTCACATCTTGTTTGTTTCATTTCAAAGCCATTGTGGTGGTGAATAGAGGCCAAAAATCTGAAAATTATGTCAATGTCGCAATATTTATGGACCTGACTGTAATTAATAGTGAATCACTTTGACTAGGCTGTTACAATGCCTTACATCCTGAGGTATCAATCTCATTGGGATTTTGGAAACTTCTATTCTAATAGTGTTTTCCATTTCTCATATTTACTTTTGTTATAATTAAGTTATTATCACAAATCGATCAATTAATAAACATCATTGAGATTTTAGATTCTTGTTTTGTAACAGTACTTTCCATTTCTGATTTACTTTTTTTATAGTTAAATTATTAAAAATCAATCATTGCTTTACCTAGCTTTCACTAAATAGTACTCCACCTTCTATTACCTGTGCTAGCCTATGATCTACAGTAATTCTTAAATAATGCATTGTATAGTTTACATGAAACTGCTATCCTGCCTGCCACTGCAGTGTCACTATGTTTCCTAGATGTGATATATATTTTTTTAAACTGTCAATGCTCTGTCACTAGGTTTAGCCATCAGTTCACTGCAGCCATTGGCTAATAAGGGTGAAAGCTAAAAACAATATTGTGAGCTGTGATGTGGTCAAAATTGGCTGGAAATTGCTTTACATTAATGATTAAGGCTAGTAATGCTGTAGGAGCAAAAATAGGTTAAAATTACCTGATTTTAGCTGTTTTTATCAATTTTTAAGAGATAGAGAACCAAAATTAAAACACTTGAGGGTGGTTTTGGGGGTCCGCCCAAATCTATAGTAAAAAATGAAGTATATAATAAATTTTAAAATGAGAAACACTGAGCTGTTATTTTGTTGAATACCAAGTTGCATAGACATATTACAACATAAAACAACACTCTAATTAATAAACAATATTAATCAGTAAATGAGTGTGACCTAAGGAAAATTATTGATAGTATATAAATTATTGATAGTATATAGTAAATTCAACAGTACATTTTAATAAATATTTGGTTATATTATATATCGCAAAATGGTACCACTTACTACACAAAACAAATGTAATCTATAGTCAAATACAGTAAATACCAATACTATGCTAAAAATTAGCAGTCTACGACCTCATATAAAACAGTTCTGTAAATAAGTAAGTTTGTACAAAACATGCACAGTATTTGTATTTACCAGTCTTTCATGTCCAGCTATACAAGTGTTTGCTGGACCACTGCAACCTGCTATATGCCATGCTGTGAATCCCACTTTTGTTGATGCTTCACTCACTCTCTGTCACAAGTGCCGCTGTGTTTTGTTTGACAACAGTGCTACAGATGGTCCTCTCAGGCCCATTGCTAAGAGACCAGGCTGCCAGTCTATTACTCCATGAGGTCATCCTACCTGGCTGCTCTATCAACGCTGCATGTCATGATTGGATCCCTCTCCTTTTTACACATCTGCTGATTCTCTGCTCAGATGCCAGCTATAGCGTTCAGCATGTATCTTCCAGTTATGTGTGGAGATCATGCTTGTGGTGTGTTTCCTGTCCAGCGTGTTTCTCTTCAGTCTCACACACACTGTGGCATCCGAGTGGATGTTTGTTAACAATCTCACTACATTCTCAACCATGCTGCTGTGTCTGAATGGACTTCTGTTACTACATCGTGGCAGTCTCAAACCACACTGATGCATCTGAGTGGACTTTTTTTACTACATCCCAGCTATGCCAGCTGCATCCCAACCAAGTGCACATCAGCCCTTAAGGCCGCAACTTGACCACAAGGCTGCATCCCAGCCAACTACACACCAGCCCTCAAGGCTGCAACTTGACCACATCCCATCCAAGTACACATCAGCCCTCAAGGCTGCAACTTGGCCACATCCCAACAAATACACATCAGCCATCAAGGCTGCAACATGGCCACATCCCAACCAAGTATAAATCAGCTATCAAGGCTGCAACTTGGATACAAGGCCACATCTCAGCCAAGTACATATACTGTAAGCCCTCAAGGCTGCAACTCAGCCACAAGGCCACACCTCAGCTAAGTCCACATCAACCCTCTGGGCTTCAGTTAACATTTTCTCACATCTTAAACCTTATACATATCAGCACTTGAGGCGGCAATTCAGCCATAGGTCTGCATCTCATCCCTCGTTATCAACAGACCTGTATGACTATTACAGGCCTTAAGGCTAACTTTCTACCCAGTCTTCTTCTGCTCCTTTGTGTTCCTCTTTTCTGATTACAGCAACAGAGGAGCCATCAGTCCTCATAATGGATCCTGCTAAAAACCCAGCACAAGTCCTAGCCACATAAATTTAAGTTTTAACCCAAAATGTTCAAAAACTGTCACTCTGGGTCGAGGACCCTTGAGTTTGTACTGCTGAGGCCGCGGTTCTGGAGCCAAAGTTGAACCTTCCTGATTGCTTCTCAGGGAATCTTAAAGATTATTTTTTGTGCAGAAGAAAGACGGGTCACTTTGACCATGTATTTATTACCGGGTATTAAATAATATCACCATAAAGAACTTTTATCCATTACCATTAATATCAGTTCTTTTAACCAATTTCATGAAGCATTAATTTTTTCAAAGATTGATTTGCAAGGGGCCTATAACCTGATCCGGATTAAGGAGAGAGATGAGTGGAAGATGGCCTTCAATACACATTCTGGCCACTATGAGCACCTGGTCATGCCATTTGGTCTTTCTGATGCCCTCGCCGTCTTTCAAGATTTCATTAATGATGTATTGAGATCATTCCTTGGAGTTTTTGCTGTTGTATACCTAGACAATATTCTCATCTATTCTAAATCCATGGAACAACATCACTAGCATGTGAGACAGGTGTTACGGAAACTCCAAGAGAATCATCTTTATGCAAAACTGGAGAAGTGTGAGTTCAAGGTGAAGGAGGTCTCCTTTTTGGGATATGTCACTTCTTTCCAGGGTTTCTCCATGGAGCCAAGTAAAGTAAAAAGCCATCTAGGATTGTGTTCAACCATCCACACTAAAGGCCATCCAACGATTTCTACGTTTTTCAAACTATTATTGCAAAAGTCTTTTTCCTACATTGTCGCACCTATTGTGGAACTGACTAAAAAGGGTCAGATGTAGCTAACAGGCTTTTACTTCACTGAAGTCATCTTTCATCATTGCTCCTGTTCTCCATCATCCTGATCCGGACCTTCTGTTTATTGTTGAGGTGAGTGGTTCCAAAGTTGGTGTTGGTGCTATTTTGTCTCAAAAGGATCCCTGGGACAAAATGTTTCATCCTTGTGCCTTCTTCTCATGTAAATTTGCTATGTTCAAAAGAAATGATGATGTCGGTAATAGGGAGTTTTTGGCCATCAAGTGTACTTTCGAAGAATGGAGGCACTGGTTGAAAGGAGCTAAAACATCTGATCAGTTTTGACCCACCATAAGAACCTGTCTTATATTGAAACTGCTTAGAGATTAAATGCTACATTTTAACTACATTTCTTTCCGGCCCGGCTCCAGGAATATCAAGGCATATGCTCTTTCTTGAAGCTTCCAACCCATTCAACCTACTACTCCTTCTAAAGAAACCATCATTCCGGCTTCCCATATTCATGTGACCTTGACTAGGAATTTATCTGATAATCTCTGTTCCTGTCAGTCTGAAGCTCCTTCTGGGAAACCGACGGGATTACTGTTTTTCCTTGAGAGATTTCATAAAGCAGTTCTTATGGACTTCCATTCAGCTAAAGCAATTTGTCACCTGGGTATCTCCAAAATTGCTGAACTGCTCTCCCGCTCAGTATGGTGGCAATCTTTGTTCCAGGATGTTCGTGAATTTGTCATGGCCTGTGATGCCTGGGCTCATTATAAGTCTCCTCAGACCACTCCTTCTGGCATCCTTCTTCCCCTCTCAATGCCCTCTAAACCCTGGACTCATATTGCAATGGATTTTATTGTGGATCTACCTTCTTCTTCTCACTGCTCAGTCATTTGGACTGTTGATGACTGTTTCCATAAAATAGCTCATTTTGTTCCACTCTCCAAACTGCCTTCTGCCAAAGAAATATCTGTTTTGTTCATTCAACATTTTTTCCAACTTCATGGATTACCTGTGGATATTGTTCCAGATTTAGGAATGCAATTTGTTGCTTGTTTTTCGAAAATCTTTTGTTCTTCTCCTTGCATCAGCCTCAGCTTGTCTTCTGGATACCATCCTCAGTCCAACAGACAGACTGAATGGGTCAACTAGTCCTTGGATCAATATCTCCCGTGTTTTGTCTCCAAATATCAAAATGATTGGGTTTCCCATTTACCATTGGCAGAATTTGCTTTGAATAACTCTTGTCATTCATCTTTTACCATTTCTCAATTTTTTTGCAATTCCAGACTGCATTCTAGAGCTAATTCTTTTGAAACCATTTCTGAAAGAACTTATTTCTCTAAGTCAGTCTCCAGGCTCTGCTCAGTTTGGAGGAAGGTTTGTTAGTGTCTTCTCAAAGCATATTTTTGCTCCAAAGCATTGGATGATAAACACCGCAAGCCATGCAAGTTTATGGTTGAAGATTTGGTCTTGCTGTCCACAAAAAACATCAACATTTGCGAACGTTCACAGAAGCTGGGTTCTAGATTCATTGGTCCCTTCAGAATCATCTCTCAGATCAATCATGTCACCTTTTGGCTGAAGTTACCAAACACTCTCAAGATTATCAATACATTCAATTGCTCTCTACTCAAAAAATTTTTTTCTTCTGCCAGGTTCAGTTTCAGATGTCCAGTTAGAAATTATCCTGTTTTCATACAGGGTCATCAAGAATTCATTGTGGAGAAGATTTTAGATTCCAAATTTTCATGAGGAGATTTACAATTTTTGGTTATTGGAAGGGGTACAAGCCAGAGGAGAGTTCCTGGGCCTCCAAAAAAATCTTTGCAAGCTCCCACCTTGAAAATAAGGTGTTTTGAGAACTTCCCTGATAAGCCCGGTTCTAGGGGTTCCTTAACCCCTTGTCAAAGGGGAGGTACTGTATCAAGCCAGTGCTGCATCTTGATTGACAACAGTGCTCCAGGTGGTCCTCTCAGGCATGTTGCTAGAGAGACCAGATCTCCATGAGGTCCTTCTACCTGGCTGCTCCATCATATCTGCCCTGTCTTGATTGGATCCCTCCTTTTTCACCTTTGCTGATTCTCTGCTCAAATGCCATCTATAGTGTTCAGCACGTGTCCTCTGGTTCCCTGAGTGGAGATAATTACCGTGATGTGTTCCAGTTCCTCCTGTCCAGTGTGTATCTTTTCAGTCTCAGTTGCACTGTGGTGTCTAAGTGCACTTTTATTATCAATCTCACTACATTGTCAGCCACGTTCATTTTGTCTGAATGGACTTCTGTTACTACATCATGACAGTCTCAAGCCGATCTGCTGCATCTGAGTGGACTTTTTGTTACCAGCCTTACAGTGGAATCAGTTGCACTGCTGCATCTGAATGGACTTTTTTTTACTACATCCCGACTGTCTCAGCCGCCTTCCAGTCAAGTATACATTAGCCCTCAAGGCTGCAACTTTGCCAAAAAGCCACATTCGAGCCAATTATTCTGTATATCAGCCCTCAAGGCTGCAACTCAGCCACAAGGCCACATCCCAGCCAATTATATATCCCCCCTCAAGGTTGCAACTTGTCCACAAGGCCACACCTCAGCTAAGTCCACATCAGCCCTCCGTGCTTCAGTTACCATTTTCTCACATCTCAAACCTTGTACACATCAGTGCATGAGGTTGCAACTCGGCCTTTGTTCCGCATCTCATCCATCATTATCATCAGACCTTTCTGACTACTGCAGGCCTTAAGGTTAACTTCCTACTCAGCTTTCTTCAGCTCCTTTGTGTTCATTTTTTTTGATGACCCAAACCATTCTTATAGAGTGTGTCTACCCAGAGATTCAGAACACTGTCTCCAGATAGTAAAAGAGAGTGGGATCAGTTGGCTGGTTATGTACTGTATACATTAGCTTAGGTGTGGATAAGAAAGACTCTCTATTTCTGCTGTATATCTGTGGCCAGGTAGTCCATGCACTGTACGAATATTAATCTAATCAGGACTGTGGTATGAAGCTTTCTCACTATTTCCCCTTCTCTAGTGGTTCATCCAGACAATGAAAGGACAGAAGTGTATCTATGCCTGGAGTCAGGGCCAGATTAACAATGGTGCAGGTGGAGTTGCAGTTCCAGGCCACACCATTAAAATAGGCCCACAGGATAAGATGTCCTGCTATAATGTAGACAAGATTTTTTTTTTCCTAATACAGCAGCATGCTACAGCCTGCCTGTCAGCACCGTCCAAGGCCCCGCCCATGTCTCATACCCCGCCGGACCTCCACCTTCCCACCCACGATTCAAGCCCTCCTTCCCTGCCTATGCAGTAAAGTCACATGTCTGGGGTCTTGGTGCCTCCTCAACATCATGTGGCATCACACCACGTGACATCGCATGAGTACCACCGGCGCCGGCCACTGTGGACACAGGGTCCAAAGAAAGCTATGCCCCAACTTGCTCTCCTTGAATGCACTCAGGCCAGGTGATGGGAAGTGCCCTACATGTCTGCTGCTGATCATCGGAGACAGGTGTCCTGCAAACTATAAGTGGCTCTGAAAAAGGTATGCTCCTTCTGTGATTATATATATATATATGTCCGATCCGAGTCAGGCTCGACTTTTCCCGCCTGACTCGGATCTGACATCGAGGCAAAACGTCATCATCCCGCCTTCCGAGTCTCGCGGGTTTTGGATCCTATATAAGGTACCCGCGTCGGCGCCATTTTCTCACTCGGCTGTGGACAGTGAAGAGGGAGGGTGGGAGTTAGTGCTGTGTAGTGTAGTGTAGTGTAGTGCTGCTGTTGTCCACTACTTCAAAGTCCATAGGGGCTGGCTGTGTTGTGCTGTGCTGCTGTTGTTAATAGGGGCTGTGTCCACTACTTCAAAGTCCATAGGGGCTGGCTGGACTGTGTTGTGCAGTCAGTTCCAAAGTCCTGTGCAGTGTCCCAGTCCTAAAGGGGTGCTGTAGTGTTGTCCAGGGGGTGCTCTGTCCATCAGGGGTGCTCCCCCCAAGTGCTAAAAAAATAATATATTTTCTGTGTTTGTGAATTGTGTGCGCAGTAGCCGCACGTGCATCAACAAAGTAGTGCCAAGCGTGCGCCTGTGTCATAAGTAAAGGGCCGGCTGGCTTGACCGTTAAGGGTGCTGTAACCCCCGAAAGTACACTCCAGTCCAAACCTAAAAAAAAATTATTTTCTGTGTTTGTGAATTGTGTGCGCAGTAGCCGCACGTGCATCAACAAAGTAGTGCCAAGCGTGCGCCTGTGTCATAAGTAAAGGGCCGGCTGGCTTGACCGTTAAAGGGTGCTGTAACCCCCGAAAGTACACTCCAGTCCAAACCAAAAAAAAATTATTTTCTGTGTTTGTGAATTGTGTGCGCAGTAGCCGCACGTGCATCAACAAAGTAGTGCCAAGCGTGCGCCTGTGTCATAAGTAAAGGGCCGGCTGGCTTGACCGTTAAGGGTGCTGTAACCCCCGAAAGAACACTCCAGTCCAAACCTAAAAAAAAATTATTTTCTGTGTTTGTGAATTGTGTGCGCAGTAGCCGCACGTGCATCAACAAAGTAGTGCCAAGAGTGCCCCTGTGTCATAAGTAAAGGGCCGGCTGGCTTGACCGTTAAAGGGTGCTGTAACCCCCGAAAGTACACTCCAGTCCAAACCAAAAAAAAATTATTTTCTGTGTTTGTGAATTGTGTGCGCAGTAGCCGCACGTGCATCAACAAAGTAGTGCCAAGCGTGCGCCTGTGTCATAAGTAAAGGGCTGGCTGGCTTGACCGTTAAAGGGTGCTGTAACCCCTGAAAGTACACTCCAGTCCAAACCAAAAAAAAATTATTTTCTGTGTTTGTGAATTGTGTGCGCAGTAGCCGCACGTGCATCAACAAAGTAGTGTCAAGCGTTCGCCTGTGTCATAAGTAAAGGGCCGGCTGGCTTGACCGTTAAGGGTGCTGTAACCCCCGAAAGTACACTCCAGTCCAAACCAAAAAAAAAATTATTTTCTGTGTTTGTGAATTGTGTGCGCAGTAGCCGCACGTGCATCAACAAAGTAGTGCCAAGCGTGCGCCTGTGTCATAAGTAAAGGGCCGGCTGGCTTGACCGTTAAGGGTGCTGTAACCCCCGAAAGTACACTCCAGTCCAAACCAAAAAAAAAATTATTTTCTGTGTTTGTGAATTGTGTGCGCAGTAGCCGCACGTGCATCAACAAAGTAGTGCCAAGCGTGCGCCTGTGTCATAAGTAAAGGGCCGGCTGGCTTGACCGTTAAGGGTGCTGTAACCCCCGAAAGTACACTCCAGTCCAAACCTAAAAAAAAATTATTTTCTGTGTTTGTGAATTGTGTGCGCAGTAGCAGCACGTGCATCAACAAAGTAGTGCCAAGCGTGCGCCTGTGTCATAAGTAAAGGGCCGGCTGGCTTGACCGTTAAAGGGTGCTGTAACCCCCGAAAGTACACTCCAGTCCAAACCAAAAAAAAATTATTTTCTGTGTTTGTGAATTGTGTGCGCAGTAGCCGCACGTGCATCAACAAAGTAGTGCCAAGCGTGCGCCTGTGTCATAAGTAAAGGGCCGGCTGGCTTGACCGTTAAGGGTGCTGTAACTCCCGAAAGTACACTCCAGTCCAAACCAAAAAAAAAATTATTTTCTGTGTTTGTGAATTGTGTGCGCAGTAGCCGCACGTGCATCAACAAAGTAGTGCCAAGCGTGCGCCTGTGTCATAAGTAAAGGGCCGGCTGGCTTGACCGTTAAGGGTGCTGTAACCCCCGAAAGTACACTCCAGTCCAAACCAAAAAAAAAATTATTTTCTGTGTTTGTGAATTGTGTGCGCAGTAGCCGCACGTGCATCAACAAAGTAGTGCCAAGCGTGCGCCTGTGTCATAAGTAAAGGGCCGGCTGGCTTGACCGTTAAGGGTGCTGTAACCCCCGAAAGTACACTCCAGTCCAAACCTAAAAAAAAATTATTTTCTGTGTTTGTGAATTGTGTGCGCAGTAGCCGCACGTGCATCAACAAAGTAGTGCCAAGCGTGCGCCTGTGTCATAAGTAAAGGGCCGGCTGGCTTGACCGTTAAAGGGTGCTGTAACCCCCGAAAGTACACTCCAGTCCAAACCAAAAAAAAATTATTTTCTGTGTTTGTGAATTGTGTGCGCAGTAGCCGCACGTGCATCAACAAAGTAGTGCCAAGCGTGCGCCTGTGTCATAAGTAAAGGGCCGGCTGGCTTGACCGTTAAAGGGTGCTGTAACCCCCAAAGTACACTCCAGTCCAAACCAAAAAAAAATTATTTTCTGTGTTTGTGAATTGTGTGCGCAGTAGCCGCACGTGCATCAACAAAGTAGTGCCAAGAGTGCGCCTGTGTCATAAGTAAAGGGCCGGCTGGCTTGACCATTAAAGGGTGCTGTAACCCACAAAGTACACTCCAGTCCAAACCAAAAAAAAATTTATTTTCTGTGTTTAGCCGCACGTATATATCAAATCGATATAACATAAATGGAGGACCAAACTTTCTCCGATAAAAATAAAATAGAGAAAGATCAAGAACCACTTCCTCCTAGTGCTGAAGCTGCTGCCACTAGTCATGACATAGACGATAACATGCCATCAACGTCGTCTGCCAAGGCCGATGCCCAATGTCATAGTAGAGGGCACATACAATCCCAAATGGCAAAGTTCAGGAAAATGACCTTGAAAAAGACATTTAAATCAGCTGAAGAGAAACGTAAACTTGCCAATATGCCATTTACGACACGGAGTGGCAAGGAACGGCTAAGGTCGATCCCTAGTATGTTCATGACTAGTGGTTCAGCTTCACATGACGATGGAAGCACTCCTCCCACTAAAAAAATCAAAAGAGTTAAGCTGGCAAAAGCACAGCGAAGAACTGTGCTTTCTAAGAAGATATCACAAATCCCCAAAGAGAGTCCAAGTGTGGTGGTGGTTGCGATGCCTGACCTTCCCAGCACTGGACGGGAAGAGGTGGCTCTTTCCACCATTTGCACGCCCCCTGCAAATGCTGAAAGGAGCACCCACAGTCCACTTGCTGATATGCAAATTGAAGATGTCACTGTTGAAGTACAACAGGATGAGGATACTGGTGTAGCTGGCGCTGAGGAGGAAGTTGGCGAGGAGGATTCTGATGGTGATGTGGTTTGTTTAAATCAGGCTCCGGGGGAGACAGTTGTTGTCCGTGGGATGAAAAAGCCCATCACGGTCATGCCTGGGCAGAAGACCAAACATTCCACCTCTTTGGTCTGGCAATATTTCTATCCAAATCCGGACAACAACTGTCTTGCCATATGTACCATATGTAAAGGTGAAATAAGTAGGGGTAGGGACGTCAACCACCTAGGAACATCCTCCCTTATACGGCACCTGCAGCGCGTTCATAAAAAGTTACTGTCAAGTTCAGAAACTTTGGCTCAGACCGTAAGCAGTCCAGGGACACCTAAATCCCGTTGTCCTGTTGTATCCAAGCGCCTGCAAACCACACCGTCAACTCCCTCCTCGTCAATTTCCTCCTTAGTCAGGATCGGAAGTAGTCCTGCAGGCCATATCACTGGCATGACTGACTCTCCTATCCGGGATTCCTCCGGAGGATCCTGCATTGCTACGCCTACTGCTGCCGCTGCTGCTGTTGCTGCTGCTGCTGGGAGTCGTTCATCATCCCAGAGAGGAAGTAGGAACACCACTACTTTTACTAAACAATTGACCCTCCAACAGTCCTTAGCGAGGAGGATGAAGTACGACAGCAGTCATCCTGAAGCAAAACGTATAACTGAGGCCTTGACTGCTATGTTGGTGTTAGACGTGCGTCCGGTATCCGCCATTAGTGCAGTGGGATTTAGACAATTGATGGAGGTAGTGTGTCCCCGGTTCCAAATCCCGTCTAGATTCCACTTCACTAGGCAGGCGATACCGAGACTGTACAGAAACGTCAGAAAAAGTGTCCTCAGTGTCCTGAAAAATGCCGTTGTACACAATGTCCACTTAACCACGGACATGTGGACAAGTGGAACAGGGCAGACTAACGACTATATGACTGTGACAGCCCACTGGGTAGATGTATCACCTTACGCAGCAACAGCAGCAGCGTCACCAGTAGCAGCATCTCAGAAACGCCAGCTCGTTACAAGGCAGGCTACGCTGTGTATCACCGGTTTCAGTAAGAGGCACACCGCCGACAACCTCTTAGAGAAACTGAGGGAAATCATCGCCCAGTGGCTTACCCCACTTAGACTCTCCTGGGGATTTGTGATATCTGACAACGCCACCAATATTGTGCGGGCATTACATCTGGGCAAATTCCAGCACGTCCCATGTTTTGCTCACACAATAAACTTGGTGGTGCAGAATTTTCTGAAAAGCGACAGGGGCGTGCAGGAGACGCTTTGGGTGGCCCGAAAAATTTCTGGCCACTTTCGCCATTCAGCGACTGCGTGCCGAAGACTGGAGCGCCAGCAAACACTCTTGAACCTGCCCCGCCATCACCTGAAGCAAGAGGTTGTGATGCGGTGGAACTCAACCCTCTATATGCTTCAGAGGATGGAGGAGCAGCAAAAGGCCATACAAGCCTATACATCCACCTATGACATAGGCAAAGGAGGGGGTATGCACCTGACTCAAGCGCAGTGGAGAATGATTTCCGTGTTGTGCAAGGTTCTTCAGCCCTTCGAACTTGCCACACGTGAAGTCAGTTCAGACACTGCCAGCTTGAGTCAGGTCATTCCCCTCATCAGGCTTTTGCAGAAGCAGCTGGAGAAAGTGAAGGAGGAGCTAAGACGGAGCGATTCCGCTCGGCATGTGGGACTTGTGGATGAAGCCCTTCATTCGCTTTGCCAGGATTCCAGGGTGGTCAATCTGTTGAAATCAGACCACTACATTTTGGCCACCGTGCTCGATCCTAGGTTTAAAGCCTATGTGGTGTCTCTCTTTCCGGCCGACACAAGCCTGCAGAGGTGCAAAGACCTGCTGGTGAACACACTGTCAGCTGAAGCGGAACGTGACACGTCAACGGCTCCTTCTTCATTTTCTCCCGCAACTGGGGCTGCCAGGAAAAAACTTAGGTATCCTAAGCAACCCGCTGGCGGTGATGCAGGGCAGGCAGGACCAAGTTTGGACATCTGGTCCGGACTGAAGGACCTGGCAACAATTTCTGACATGTCTACTGTCACTGCATATGATACTGTCACCATTGACAGAATGGTGGAGGATTACATCGGTGACAGCATCCAAGTAGGCATGTCAGACAGTCCATACCTGTACTGGCAGGAAAAAGAGGCAATTTGGAGGCCCCTGTACAAACTGGCTCTATTTTACCTGAGTTGCCCCCCCTCCAGTGTGTACTCCGAAAGAGTGTTTAGTGCAGCCGGGAACCTTGTCAGCGAAAGGCGTAGGAGGTTGCTTCCACAGAATGTGGAGAAGATGATGTTCATCAAAATGAATTATCAGCTCTTCCAGGGAGACCAGCCTCCAGAAGGTACAGAGGGACCTGTGGTGGTGGATTCAAGTGGGGACGAGTTAATACTTTGTGAGGATGAGGATGTACACACTGAAGAGGGTGAGGAATCGGTGGATGAGGAGGATGAGGATGACATCTTGCCTCCGTAGAGCCAGTTTGTGCAGGGACACATTAATTGCCAGCTTGTTTTGTGGGGGCCCAAACGAACCAATCATTTCAGCCACAGTTGTGTGGCAGACCCTGGCGCTGAAATGATTGATTTGTTAAAGTGTGCATGTCCTGTTTATACAACATAAGGGTGGGTGGGAGGGCCCAAGGACAATTCCATCTTGCACCTCTTTTTTTCTTTGCATTATGTACAGTTTGGGGCCTAGTTTTTCTAACTGCCATCCTGCCTGCCACTGCAGTGTCACTCCTAGATGGGTCACGTGTTTGTGCCGCCCACTCGTGTCGCTTAGCATAGTCATCCAGCTACCTCGGTGCAACCTTTTGGACATAAAAACACTATTGTGAGGTGTGAGGTGTTCAGAATAGACTGGAAATGAGTGGAAATTAAGGTTATTGAGGTTAATAATAGCATAGGAGCAGAAAAACCTACAAATTCTGTGATTTTAGCTGTTTTTATGCTTTTTTTCAAAAAAATACAGATCCAAAACACAAAACCCAGAACCCAAAACACGGAAGGGTGGTTTTGGCAAAACCAATCCAGATCCAAAACACGAAGAAAGATCCAGATCCAAAACCAAAACACAAAACACGAAAAGTGGCCGATGCACACCCCTAATATATATATATATATTTATATATATATAAAAATAATGTATCTGTCACTGCATAATGTATTTAGTGTGTGTGATATATATACACACAGTATAGATAGTTAGATAGAATAGACAGATGGATGGGACGGCACTACAGGACTTAAGAATCAAAACATTTTTTTAAAGTTTTTCATAGCAAAAAATCACTCCAACGTTTTGGTGTACTGACACACCATCATCAAGGCTTGATAATAAACTGAAACGGCGTGCATCAATAATACACTGAAATATTGGAGTGATTTTTGCTATGTAAACTTATAAAAACATATATGTTTGATTCTAAAAGTCCCCGGAGAACTGTCCCCTTCTTATACTACATTGCATGCAACAACGCTCAGCTGAACAGTACAGTTTTTTTGCCAATTGAGAGCTGAGCATCACTGTATGTATGTACGTACTGTGTGTGTGTTCATGTGTTTTTTTTTATATATATATATATATATATACATATATTTACGTGTGTGTGTGTGTCTGCGGCACTTAGTGACTCTTTTATTTTGGATCTCACTGAAGTGTTTAGATATAAAATCTTTTCAGTGTCTCTCATGTTAACAAGGGGTGTTTTCCTTTTGCTAATTTCTATCTAGACTCTCCCAGTACACTTAGGGGCGTATTGAGAGGGGAGAAGCCCCGTATTCACTCCACGTCTGGTGCCACCTCCTGTCTCCCCGGCTGCTGTCATTGAACTGACAGCAGCGGTAGACGTCGGGCACTAGAGTGCATGCACAGTTCACTGTAAAAATGGGGTGGCAGCCATTTACACAGTGATTTTCTACTGCGCATACGCAAAATGCTAGGAAAATGGGTGTGGCTGCCATTTTCCAGGCATTTTCAGCAATGCTACTTCGTGGGACATCGAGGAGGTAAGTAAAGGTAAAAAATGGGTGCAGGGTGTACGGTGCGGGCACACCCTGCACCCTTTATAAATATGCCCCTGAGTACTCTGTTGATATAAGCAAAGACAGGAGGGAGTTTGAGGTCTTTGAATGTAGGCATTATGCACACCCAACACTGGTTACACCCCCACATCACTAGTCACCTCCCCTCCTTCCCACGTGTGGTGCTGGTCACAGCCATGTGACGGCACCCAATAAGGCCTTCCTAAATTCCAGCTCCAGGCCCATGTGGACCTTAATCTGGCTCTGCCTGGAATGAACACTTGAATAATAATAAAAGCTGAATCCACCACTCAGTCAGTGAGCAGATGTCTGTTTAGGCAAACAAAAAATCTGGAGTGGACACTCAGAAGTGGCTGATATGTGCTGGACCCACTGCTCCCTTCTAAGTCAAGGAGCAGTTATCCCCATGATAGCAGATTACCAGCTGCACTATTCGACTGCCTGCTCCTGGGCAGACAGGATCGTCAGGTGATTTGTAATCTTTGTACAGGTGGAGGTGCAGTCTTAAATAGGAGCTGGGGTTACTGCAGATACAATGTTAGATCAAAGTTTTGACCTTCGGCAGGGGGAATTCTCCTGATAGCAGCCAATGACTCGTGGGAAATGCATGCATGTACAAACAAAATGAGATCTCCAGCATAATTCCTGAAGGGTACTTTTTACTTTTTCAGGTGTGTGCGTCTGTATATGTGGGAGGGAATATAGATTGTAGTCAACACTGAGGCAGTGTAGTGACTAAATAGGCTCTGCAAAGTGCTCCTTAATATATATGCACGATATAAATAACTGTAATTTAACTTTTTTTTCTATTAAACATGCTTTTTAAAAAAACACATAATCAATATTTGCATGACATTGTGGTTCTCAGTTCCTTAACCTTTTAGAAAAAAAAGCTATAACTTAGCATCTGCTCGAAAATCCTTTGATGTTTGCCATGTTGCAAAGAAACCTGCTTAGAGTGTGAGCATATAGAGAAGCTTCTGTTCAGAATGTTTTGTGAGTGTCTATAAAGTGCATTGAGAGGGAACACACCAGACTGAAATCTACTTCTTTCCAATGCACACTTTCCACTTGTAACTATAAAACTGCAATAACTCTCATTTAATGTAGATGCAAAAAAAAATCATGACTGGTTAATAATAAAAGAGAAATCAACTGGTGATGTTGAACTGCATATTTAAGCAAAAAAGAATGCATAAACTATTTTCATTAAGTACTTCAATAATCAAGCTTTCTTCATGTATTTGTACAGCTGTATGGTTAGTGCAGTAACAAAAAAATAATTTCTGAAGATCACATAATGCTATTTTCATACTTCATTTCTTGCATTCTGACAATTGTGCTATGAAGAAGAAACTACCAAATCCTGCAGCAGCTTTATAGTAGTATGTACCCATACTGTATATTAAGACTGTACAATGGTTCATAACTGAAACAATAAAGTGTGAAATCAGGATGTAGCCGACGGGATGTTGGTGGTCAGAATTCGGTGCAGGAATCCCGACCGTTGACATCCTGGTGGTAAGTACTAGGGTTAGGGTAAGGCATTAGGGTGAGGATTAGGATTAAGCTGCTGGGGGAGAGTTAGGGTTTGTAAAATTGCATTTTGTATACTTTATTCTCTATTTATTGCTCTCTCAGTCATTACATTGCTAGTAGGGGTGTGGCTTGGGTGCCAGGGTAACTGCAACATGCCTCATGGCCATTCTCACACAGCCAGGTCCTGCCCCTGTGCAGATCTGTGTGCGTGGTCCCACCAGGGTGTTCAACAGCCTTGATTAACATAGTTTGATGCCAAGATAGCAACTCCCTGCTCTAGATACCTCCTCTGTGCCCCCTTCCTCCTGGCAGTTCTGCACTGGCAATAAGGGATAGGAAATGGAGGGCAGAAGCTGGGCACAGATAAAGAATGATGGTGGTGACTGCTGTCAACATGGTGGTGGCAGCACAGACTCTAAAGCTCATACATAGAAGGGGAAGAGAGATATCCAAACCAAGCATGCATCGCTCCAGTTCGCCCTCAGACTACCCACACAGCAAGAGGTGACAGCAGTGGCTGGGTGACTTGCCACCTATTGTAGCTGTCCTCACACAACAAGGGCCTGCCCCTGTTCTGTCCTATGGGCATGGCCTTGACCTACATTCCCCAATTGACTGGACAGGTCAGTGGATTTCTTTCACAAGACTAAATAAGGGCCTTTTATTTGTGCACAGGAGATGAGGATGAGTCAACTCAGTGCTGCAGAGTGAAACACTATAATGACATCCAGTCAGGTTTAGAAGAATTTCACACAATCAATTACACCTCTACTATAACTCAATCTGATACAATAAGGATCAATGCTTTAGGATTGCTTTAATAACAATGTATAAATTAGCATGTCACACAGTGCCTTTGAATACTGGGAGGGAAAAAAGGCAATTTGGAGTCCCTTGTACAAACTGGCTTTGCTTTACTTAAGCTGCCCACCCTCCAGTGTTTTATCACAGCTGGGAATCTTGTGAACTGTCAGTCAAGGAGGTTACTTTCCTAAAAATGTAGAAAAACTGATGTTAATAAAAATAAATCACAAATTTTATGTGGATGATTTTTGCCACCAATTACAGCAAATACAGAGATTTTTGTAACAATAGATTCCAGTAGAAATGAACTAATAATGTGTGATGATCTTAACACTGATAAGGGTGGGGATGAGGATGATAATGACATCTTCCAACTGTAGAGATTATTAAAAAAACTGCTAGCTGCCTTAAGCCCATTGGTAGCTTGGTTTGTGGGGACCCAAACAAACCAAGCACTTCATCCACAGAGTGGCAATCCCTGTTGCTGAAGTGCTTGGCTTGTTAAACTGTGCATGTCCTTGACAATTTCATCATGCAACACTTTTAATTAAGGGCTTTGCCAAGATTGTGTGTGATTGACAGGAATTGTATGCTACATTAATTTAATGGGCCATTCATATTCTTTTGAATCAAGCAATGCCATTAATTACCAGCTTCTAATCCAGGTGAATAGACCCCATTTCCTGCAGTTTCTCAGCAGAAATAGGGGGAATTCAATTAGGGCCATTAACTTAATGGATGTGGAAAAGAGAGGCAGCCTCAGGCTTTATCGCCTCACTATGTGCTCCTTAATAACACCCATTAAAAAGGGGCGTTATGTGCAGTTAATGGCCGTTAACTAGTAGAGTCCATGATAAGTTCACTGACCTATGCATTAGCTGGTTCTTTACACGCATTAACTGCACAGTTGGCAGAGATTTCTCTTTGGATCTCAGGAGACCCAACAAATTATCTCTGATAAGCGGAGCTGATTGAATACAGATCGGCAATCAATTAGCAGCCATTCAGTTAATGGGTCTTATTGAATTCCACCCACAGAGTAGCATCATCATGTCCAATAATCATAAAATTAATAATTAATTATCGTTTTTGTCTAGGCTGTTAACCATCCTTAGGATTCAAGGCTGAGTATTTGCTTTGCGAGTTTCCATTTTAAAAATCATTCAGGGATTCAGATGTTTATTTTTAAATAGTGTTTTTTCATGTCTCAGATTTGTTTTTATAGTTACTGTACATTAGTACCGTAATCAATCAAAAATCAATCAATCCTTTACCTGGCCTCCACTAAATACTCCACCTCTATTTACCTGTGCTTCTTGATTAATAAAAACATGCAATAGCATTGTATAGTTTATATTAAACTGTCTGTCACTGCAGTGCCACTATGGTTTATAGTTTTTAAACTGCCATGTATTTGTGCTGCTGCTTCTTTGTTCAGTTTAGTCAGTTAGCCCGCTGCAGCCTTTGGCCAATGTGGGTGTAAACAATATTGTGAGCTGTGAGGTAATCAGAATTGACTTCAAATGAAAGATATTTATGTTAATTATATGGCAGGAACAAAGACAAGCCCAAATTACATGCTTTTAGGTCTTGTTTTATATTTACTAGAAATACTAAATCAAAACAGAAAAGAACAAAACATTTGAGGGTGGTTTTGCCAAAACCCACTAATACACACAAACACACACACACACATACACATATATGTCTGTGGTAGTATGCAGTGGTATGCATTGGTGGAGCAGTGGGTTTATTATACACATTGGTGGAGCAGTGATGTATATACTCGAAAACAATGAATCAAGGCAACTACTAACAGACAATCTATAGTGCTTGTTCTTTTCTTCTTCTCCATAATGTCTGTCACAAAATGGTGGCGTTGAGTGGCCCGGTACATCGTAGATTGTACATCAGATCGCAGATGAGCAAAAGTACATACGATGTGTGTCACATTGTACACGATCAGTTGAGATCTCTCTGCAAAACCATCTGATCTGCGATCCAACTAGACGATGGCGGGGACGCACATCGGGGTTGCAGAACACACAAAATACACCTATTTTCACATGATTGGTCTGTCCAATCTTTTGTAACTGGCCATATCATTTACAAAATTATCCCATGTATGGGCACCTTAAGCAATGAAATTTGATGTCCCTTTAAAAAACATACCTCAAGATAAAAATGGCTTGTATGAATCACACTTCCTTACAGTCGAAGCATTTCAGCTCATTAGAGAGCCTTTGTCAAGGTGTCAAGGAAACACCTGCATTTGGAATTTTTACTAATTTTGACTAATTTTTGCTAGTATATACACTTTATTGTATTCCATACTACTTTTTATATTGAATGGACTTCCTGTATTATTTCATGATAGTTTGCCACAGTTATTTCATGGGAACTTTTACAATACATTTTTGGATATTTTCACCTGCCAGTCTTTAAATTGAATTCTATTCTGGTTTGAACTGCATCATGATATCCAGTGGACCGAAGTACAGTTAAAAGATACCTCTACAGGATTGATCGATACTCCATAAATAGTGAGTTTGGTACGCCAATTAATTGTTTATACACTAAAGATACCTTTATGTGACTGGTTCCTGCATGTTGTCTTGTGAGTAAAGGGTATGCTGTACTTAGATTCCTAGCCACTATTTCATGTGTGACAGTGGATTGCATTTTAAAGATACCTTTACACGAATACACATGGTTTATTTCCTGTGAGTCAGGTCACTCCTAGATGTTGCGTTAGCTACATTCAGAATTTATAGACATATAAAGCTATTCTATGCATCACTGACAGACATATTTTCTTTGTTTTACCTGTTTATCATTATGACGAGAGACAAGAGAGCAACATTAACAAAAGAAGAATCCACAAAAAGTCTCTTA